>JAODUP010000198.1:300000-367500 GCA_025642065.1 Paralvinella palmiformis | reverse complement strand
GGAGCCACCTCCACGGGCCATTATGAGACTACGTGAAAGATGAAACACCCCTAGTGGGGTTTGAACCCAGCCGATGGCGGGCGTGTATAACCAACCGCGCTACCAGCTGGGCCGTGCAGTCTCCCCATTATAACATGTAATGGTAGTATTAAAGTTTCTGGAGCCCCGTAATGGCCGAGTTGTTCCAGCCTACGCCGAATCCCCCTCCCCTCCGCGCCCTCTAGCGGGCACACCCTAAATGATACAACACCAGATATCCGGTTTAGAGATTTCGTCAGTTTTGTTGCCGATCATATTTCGTTGGTGATGAAGCGGAATGAAGAACCGCGCCCGATTATACCAACCTCCCACGCGGCATTCACGAATACACTCACAGCTCTGCCGATCTCACAGCTCTGCCGATCTCACAGCTCTGCCGATCCCATTCATAACTGCATTTGTGAGATGTTTTACTGGACAGTCGCCACAAGTCTCAGGTATGACTGACGGCGAAGCTAAATAAACCACTGACTGACTGACTCACTCACTCACTCACTCACTCACTAACAACGAGAGACAGCTCAGCTCGTCTTAGTGGTAACGCGGTTGGCCACAAAACTCTAGTACCTGGGTTCACATCCCTGGATGGGCATATATCTTAAATGTTTTTCACCGACTCTGAAGGTCGCTGGGTTCAACAGATGTGGCCTCAAAAATGGGAATGTTTCTGACCAAAAAAACTAAAACAGCTCGTAGACTTCCTTTCGCGGGAACAAACACTGTGAGATTGAACTGAGACACATGAACAATCGAAGAACTTACAGAAGAAAACAAAATGATAATAATAAAACTGGACGGTGTTGGGTCTAGCTCTATAGTCATTGTGTACAACGGTGATGACGAAATAGACACGTGTTACTTAGCCGCTCCTGCACACAATGAAACACTCGTCGTATCTCTATCTCTCTCTGTCTCTCTGTATGTGTCTCTCTCTCTCTCTCTCTAGATGTCTATGTGTGTGTGTGTCACTCTCTCTGTCCCCTCCCCCCTCTCTGCGTGTGTATATATATATATATATATATATATCTGTGTGTGTGTTTCTCTCTCTCTCTCTAGATGTCTATGTGTGTCTCTCCCTCTCTCTGTGTTTGTCTGTGTCTCTCTCTCTCTCTCTCTCTCTCTCTCTAGCCCTCTTTCAATATGTGTGTGTGTGTGTGTGTGTGTATAGGAAATAAACTAAATTATATTTTTAGAATGTAAAACATTTCTATGGAATTAGCGAAAATATTCTTTTCAGACTGACACGACTCTAGTAGAATACAAACAATTTTAGAAATAATTATGTCGTTGTCGGAGGTTGGTAATGGTAGCTGAGAAAAACAAATGGCCGATAAAAGAATTCGAAGAATGTCGAGAAGACGGCACAAAAAACTTTTTTCTTCGAAACTAATGAACGAAAAACAAACAGCTCGATGAGTGGGAAATGACATCGTTTGTCAGAAATTATTACGAGAAAAATAAATATAAAAGTACTGACATTTTTTTTTGGGGGGGGGGCAGATCAACGCGTGCCTTTCGACGTACGATGGACTATTTATCCCGAGTAGTAATCCGGTCAAATTAGTACTCGGTCGTTCATTCATTAATATTTAAATTTTGGCTCTTGCCGCGAAGTTCAGTTGTGTCGAGGAGATGCTTTGTTTGTGTTTTTTATTCATACGTGGTGGATAATTTTGATGGTCTAAGGACTTCGCTGTATGATCACTGACTATAGGATGTGTTTAGCAATTGCGTTTCCGTGTACGTGGAAACTTTGCTGTTTCTCGTCCGGTTAATTGTTGACAATGTTCCCCCACCCCCCTTAGCTCCCCACACAAATGTAGTAATATTAATGGGAAAAATAATAATAATTTATTATTGTTCTAATCCAGCATCACTGCTCATCATCATTAATTTTATACACATTTATATTGCCCCCAGTTATCGACCTCTACCATCTGGTATAAGTCTCAACACCCCGGGGTGTATCTAATTTCTAACAGCCAACTATGGCGGCAAAATTCATAATATAATCATCAAACACGGATCATCAAACACGGATTACTGGATTAGTGACCCAGCCATCCATTAAGCACGTGAAAGGCCACCAACTGGTTAGCGGGTGGAAAGCGACGAGCTGCCTAATTCTACGACAGCACTCTAACCACTGGGCCACGTCGACTACACATGGCCGAGATGTTATTGCGTGTGAACCAACAACAACAACACGTTATCCCGAACTCTGCCCATATGTTCGTCCACAGCCGATATGCAATAATAATAAGGCACGCGGAAGCTATAACATATCAGCTGCAGACGCATCAGGGGAATCGAACCCGGAACCACCGTCTAAAGCCCTACCAACACTAATCCATTTAGTCTTAACTGATACTGTAGCCATCTCTATGCGATGTTTGTTCGTTTCTGGAGCGAAAATTCCTTTAAGTCTTTTTTTTCGGCCGGCGAAGTCGGATTAATTGTGGTAATTAGTCACCATCAACTTCGGCCGATTTCTTTAAGGTAACAACAACAGCCTGGTGTCGGTGTGATTTCTTTAAGGTAACAACAACAGCCTGGTGTCGGTGTGATTGTTGAAATCCAATTCAGAGACGCCGAATGAATTAGACTGGCCGTAGATTGTTCGTGTTAATACGTGCGGGTGCACGTGTATGCGGCGAGTTGGGCAGTCAGTCAGTGTGCCATTAACGGATAAGGCGCGTATATGGGCGTATTTTAGAGAGAGAGAGAGAGAGATTGAGAGAGTTATCATTCCCACGCTCTTTACGTGAGTATCTGCAACCAAGGTTACCAGGGATATATCTACACTACAGATATCTGCTAGGAGATCCAGAGATAATCGGAGCGATCCAGAATGATAATCGGAGAGAGTCCTAGAGATCAGGAGCGCAAGCCATAGAGATGGCCTGCTATTCAGATAAACGTTTAGCTTTGTTTACATCAGTCGTATCACTTCAACTAGTTTATTCCATAATTGGACAATCAGTGATGGGGGCGCCTTAAACGGAACTTAAACGTGAACCGGGCCTAAACACGACCTAAACATTCCATAAATATCTTCCTAAATATTTCTTAAATCATAAATGGTCTAAATACTAAAATAGAGTGTGAAGCGCAGGTAGGCCTCTGCTGAACACGAACTAGATCTAAACAAAATCTAAACACGATGTTTATACAATCTAAATATACGTTACATATAACGTTCATTGACATGATGATGATGATCCACATAAACACTAAACCTACCTGTACCTGTAAGGTACTACGGTAGTCGATTTAACCAGGCACCTCACAACTACAATCTTGACCTATACAATAAAACATTGCATAAACACAAACTATATTAGTATTTAGTATTTATACGTCATCTAAACACCTTATACTTGGTGTCAAGTGATAGCACCATGACCATCGGATACAGAAACTACTCGACGGGTCATAGGTCATGCCCACCCACACATCTACCCCGCCATCCTTAAAATATTGATGAAACATAATACCTTTCAACAAGAAAGGTCACTCCCTATAACTTATAAGGGGCCTATTGGCTATTGGGCTATAAATCACCAAGAAAGTCTATTATGTTATTCACGGTTGGCGAATTTTTGTGCCAGTGCCGTTTCAGATACTGGACCCCCCCCCTCCCCCATGCACACATCAAATAGAGAAAGTCTACACGGATGTGATCACAGTGATGTAGATCCGTGACTGTATCCTGATGATTAATATACTATATTATATAGATCTACAATACCGTTGAACACGCAACAAACACACCCTCAAAATATGGCATACACACCCACCCCTCAGCCTCAGGTTGAGTGAGTCAGCACACACACACACACACACACAATGACACACACACACACATATATAGCCTTAATGCACAAAGTTACCGTACATACAAGCCCTCAACCAAACATGCACACAACATGATCCCGAACAACAATAACAATATAGACTAGCCGATGTCCCTTACCGGTTCCAGACAAGTCCGGCAGATCCGGGATCTCTTTGTCCTCCCTGCTATCCAGAAGGCCGCCATTTTTTTGGGGCGTGTACCGGGAATTGTCCCCGCCGTCCATGTCGTACGACGTCGCGCGCTGTTCCGTGCTGTTGACGTTATTGATGACGTCACTGGTGACGTCCATGTTCACGTTGTTCACGTAGGTCAGCAGGTTCTTGCGTTGCTCGGGCGTCAACAGATCCGGATCGCCGCCCGGGATCGAATCCAGAATGCCGAGATGTCGAAGCGAGAGCAGCTGGACAGCTGGCTTCTTGATGATATCCGACTGGCCCGGATCGGTGGCCACCTCGTCCTGGATCAGATCCCGATAGAAGTTCGAAATCTGCGCCCGCCCGCTGCCGCCACCCCACTGGGCGGATCCTGGATCTCCCATTCCCGCCCACGTGCCCGCCCTCCAGATGGGCGGAGTGGTGCTCCCGCGGGGGGAGAGCGTCGTCCTGAAGCTGGGCCCATTGGGTAGGCTCACGGACTGTTGGGGCAGAAGTAGTCCACTTTTATTTACAACAACAACAACAACAACAACATATCATCAATAACTATAGAAACAATAACAACAATAACAACAACAACAACACCGGTTTTAAAGGGATGGTCTCAAAACGTTTAAAAACACAGGACTAGTATTTACTATCGGGAATGCATCTAGACCGTGGGTGGCTGGTCAAGAAATGTCCTCCCCACATTTAGCGCCGAGGTAGGTGTGTGGGTGCTGGTGGTGGTGGATGAAACACCCCCCTTAAACCTCCTCCACCTTATCTCATCAAGCCAAAGCGGCTGTTAGCAAATGTTTCCCTAAAATAATTTAGACAATTACCTGGCTACCAAATCTGGGAAATTTCTTAAATGTGAACCAACCAACAAACAAACGAGCTGCTATCAAAAAATCGGTAAAGGTGCGGCTAATTGGTATTATTATATTTTGTGTCTATAATAAAATTACGTTTCCTAACCGTTGTTCGTCGGGCCAATGGCGAACGACTCCTAGTACGCCTCCTGGCGAGTGACATCTGTATATCCCTTATCCGTTCCCGAGACGTACACAACCGCCAAATGGAATCTCGGTCTTTGAGATGGTCCCTAACGTCTTCACACGCCTCGAGCTTCGGGATACGCTATCCGAAGATCCCGAAGGCGGAGCGTATTATTATTAAGACAGCTTGCGCACGTCAGGCGGCCCATAAGACACGCCTTCGGGATACGTTTCTTCGGATCAGATCCAGAATCACACGTCGTGCTCCGGAGCCGATCCTGAATGCTTCTCTCCACGTGGTTAATTACTAGTCGCCAATTAATTCATATTAACTATGAGAACACTAAGCCACGCCCCCTTTACTGGAGTTGCCCGTCAGGTGTCCGCTGTAGTCCGGCTAGTATCCAGATTGCTAATATCCTGATCCAGATGTGGTACTGTTATCATAAAGCGGCCAGATTTCCGTCTATCTATCAATGGTTAAAACAACAGAGAAGATAACATACTGACTCAAACGACTGGTGTTTGTTTTTAAGAGTTCTATATGTATGTGTATATTATGTACGTGTGTATGCATGCGCGCGGGCGCGTGTGTATATGCATTTGTTTGCGCGTTAGCGCATTCGTACTGGCTTGCGTGTTACAAAATATTCATGTACGTATGCTTATGTTTAAATATGTGTGTGTGTGTGCGCGCATGTGCGTGCGTGTGTGGTTTATTGGAATTATTGGATGTCCATACCCATATACAGATTGGTCATCATCAACCCCGTCTCATATTTTCCCGCACCTAACCATATTTCCCGTCTCCCTAAATCCTCACTAGATGGCAGCAGCTCCTATTCTTCCCGGACGTCCGCCGATCATTCGCTCTCTCCTCGCGCCAGCGGGAGCAAATAAAACGAGAAGAGAAGAAAAAAATTGACAAAAAAGGCGAAACTTCCCCCAGAACGCCAATCGGCCGCCGCAATCGGTCATCGAACGCTGTGCGATGCTAAATGTCAATCCTCGGTTAAAACTGTCGCTTTTAGCCAAATGGCTGTCCTAACCCGTGGCTCGGCATCGTCTGCGTCGGGCTTCGTACCTGAAAATTGGCTTTTAACCAGCGGGAACCGACGACACGTAACCAAATACGGAATTAATTAACTTTACCGATTATAGGGCGAGAGATTGGCGCGAGGGCGCCACCACCGACCCCCCCCCACACACACACAAACACACACGGACGGACGTTGTTGACAAACAAGGCGCATTCGTGGCGAGCAGATAATCGTATGTCAATAAAATTGGTCAACATTGTCAGCAAAGATGTAGAAATTGGGAGATAAAGGAAAGAAAATTAATATATATATATATAATATGATTGGTCATTTGGAGATGATAAGGAAAATATTTTGTTTGTTTTACAGAGAAGAATTAGACGTCTGCGTTGGGTGATTGGTTTGTGGGGGAGAGTCATATTTGGGTGTTGTTTCGCTTTGTTTACTTAATTACAGAGATACGGGTGTGTACATACCAATAACGTTTCGGCAATGCTCAATCATTTACGTCGCGCGCGCGCGTGCGTGCGTGCGTGCGCGCCCGTGTGTGTGTGTGTTAGTTTGCGTTATTTCCTGGATCTCCCGAAGAAGCCAAATATCACGTAGGAGGCCAATAACAAACAAACAAACAAACAAACAAACAAACAAACAAACAGCTATTACTAATTTATTAACCGTTTATGTGTTGTTTTTTCATCTGTATACGTTGCTCGTAGAATCACCCGCGTCCAATGAGCTCCCAGAACCAAAGGTCTGCGTTGGGTGATTGGTTTGTGGGGGAGAGTCATATTTGGGTGTTGTTTCGCTTTGTTTACTTAATTACAGAGATACGGGTGTGTACATACCAATAACGTTTCGGCAATGCTCAATCATTTACGTCGCGCGCGCGCGTGCGTGCGTGCGCGCCCGTGTGTGTGTGTGTGTGTTAGTTTGGATCCCAATCCTGGATATGGCTTCGGGTGACGGTAGATTTGGCCAACGTTTAATGCTGCAGTAATATCGAGCCATTCCGCTAGTTGATTAGCTGGTACAAGCCGGAACGTTGAGTGTATCAACTGTTGAACTCCTCAAAAGATTGTCTTTGCTGAAAATGTGACATTCCCGCTTCTTCTGGTTGATTCCAATTTCCACTCATCCACGTCATTCCTGATCCCGGCAGTGGCCTATCCAATCAGCTCTGCTTGGCATTTGTTGTCATTGCCTATTTCAGTCAGGTATATCTCCAGGCGCTACCATTGCTGTACTCTAGGGGTTCAATGGCAAGCGTAAGTCTATCAAATGAGGAAGCTGGGGCCCGTCGATGGTCTAACCGGTAGCGCGATTGGGCACATATCTCAACCACCCGATTTTAAAACTCGGCGTGGGCATGTCTGATGGATGTTTTCATCTTTCGCTTCGCCTGGTTTCCTTTCGCGGACGCTCAGCTGACTTAGCCAACACGTGCATGGAAGCGGCCGTAAAATACCCAAACATCAAATGAGGAAACGGAACAGGCATCATCTTGTTCAAAGCTAAAGACGAAACTCAATAATGCTGCCTTCCTCAGGACATTGAGGAGATGATTCTAATGGAAATATTAATCTATTTTTTTTTCATTTACTATTTGTCTACATGCTATTTATCTAGCCAGCCACAAAAGTACACGATGATTGATGATTGATGTTTTATGATGATTGATGTTTTATGATGATTGATGATTGATGTTTTATGATGATTGATGTTTTATGATGATTGATGTTTTTTGATGATTGATGTTTTACGACCACCTTTGTCCGCATCCTTGCCTAAGTGGGCCAAGCGACCTCCAAATATATTGAAGCGAAGTCAAAGATGAAACACCCTTCAGGTATATACACACGCCGAGATTCGAACTCGGGTGGTAGTGATCTGTGATCCAAATCGCTACCAACTAGACCACGGAGGCGCCCCACAGAAGTACGTGATTCCGCATTTTGACACTGTGACTCAAATGGATGACGTAGGGCGCCTCCGTGGTCTACCTGTAGCGTGTTGGAACACAGATCACTACCGCCCGTGTTCGAATCCCGGCGTGGGCACACCTGAAGGCTGTCTCGTCTTTCACTTCGTCTCATTACGGTTGGAGGTCGCTCGGCCGATTTTGGCCTACCTTGTGCGCAAAAGGGGCCGTAAAACATCAATCATCAATCATCGTAAAACATCAATCATCAATCATCATAAAACATCAATCATCATCATCAATAGGATGACGTATGTAGTTGTAATTTCTTCTTCTATTTAGCTGCTGAAAGCCGTGCCATTCATCTCGCATACCAAAAATAATCCCATCTTCGTCCACCGTCTAACCAACCTCTTTCCGCCAACTTGATGACGCTTCTGTAGCTGTGTCGTCGAAACCGCTTCCTCGTTCGTCGGCAAGATGGTAGAAATATGAGCAGGCCCCGCTGTATGCCAGAATTCCTCTAAGCGGTTGGACACATATGGGAGGATTAAGTCAGATATATTTGATTGGCTTTATGTAATATACACTGGCTATGTTCGTAAAGAATGACGCTCTTACGGATCAAATTTGACGCCAACTTATTTTTGCATCCTCTTCGATCGATGTTTATTTATTTTGGCATCTTGTTAATAGCACTTTCCAGATGAAGGCATCTCGTTGATGTTTTTTTCTATGCAAATTACGGTTCGTGGGAAATCTCTCGAATATATATATATATATGTGTGTGTGTGTGTGTGCGTGTGTGCGCGCGCGCGTGTGTTTGAGTTAGAGAGAGATCAGTGAAAGCATAAACTGTGTTTGTGGAGGATCATGAAAATGCAAATCGATTTGAAGACCATGACGACGTTAACATGGACAGAATATCTCCCCCCCCCTCTATTTATTTTCGATAGTTCTGTAGGGAAAGATTCGTGTAAATATAGCTGTATATGCTATCGGCATGTCATCCATTAAAATGGGTGACATAGTTAGGCTACAAGATCCTACTATGTTTGGGCCTAGGCTTGTTCTAATAGCAAAAAGGGGAAGATTATATGCCATCATCATCATCATCATCATCTTCGCCATCACCAGAACCACCACTATCATCATCATCATCATCACCATCATCATCATCATCATCAACATCATGGCTCTCCATCATCAATTTCCGGTACCGGTAACTGTTTACCGGCCCTTCTAATTGTTGACACTCGTCACACGAAACCCGTCCGTTCTGAACCGTTAATTTTAAGATGACGATCCCAGTACGAACTGCGCGAACTTGAAGCATTAGAAACCTTATCCGCAATTCAGCACAGCATTACTTCTTTCTCCGTCGCATCCTAGACCCGTTCGGTCATCAGTTATCGACGCTCCGCAATTATTCCAGCTCGATCCCGTACCGTCGTCCCATAAATCTAATTTCTTCTCGGCAGCGACGAACTGTTTACGGGTTGCGTTTTTTTTCTTAGATTATTCATCGCCGAGTTCACGACTGGTTGGTTGTTCGAGTTTTGCAGTGCGCGTTCTCCCTTGAAATCGCTGGCTATGGACGGCGGGGGGGGGGCCTTTCGGTTTTCGGTGCAAGACGATATACGGTCCGGACTGAATTGGCTACTTTTTGCTTGACCTTTCTATTGCCTTTCTGCGTCGCTCCCCCCCCTCCGCCCCCCCCCCTCTGTGTCTGTCTGTGCTCTTGGACCGCTCGCTGTCTGTGTGTAGTCTATCTATATGTTTTTATCTCTGGTCTATCAAAACTATCGGTTCCAGATAATGAGAACCAGAGACCTGGTCTTTTGCTGCAGAACGTAGATCCCGAAAGAGTGACCTAACGTCAACGACGATAAATGATGTTGGCACATTTCAGGAAGTTTTCTATGGATCATTTCATCGACGCGTTCGTTTGTTGGTTTGTTTGTTTCACGCCATTCGTTGATGACACCAGTTGATGCGTGTGCGTGCGTGTGTACGTGCGTGTGTGCGTGCGTGTGTACGTGCGTGCGTGCGTGTGCGTGCGTGTGTGTGTGTGTGACTGAGCCAGTTATTGAGTAATGGAGTAGGTAAAGGTTTGGTTTAGCTTCGCAAAGGCGTCATCGAGGCAACGTCATTTAGGCCCTGATGAGTTGAGTGGGGTTGTTTAAGTTGGAAAAGAAATGCCACAAACACAGACATGAGCCGGATTCGAAACCTCAACCAGGACGTTTGCAGCGCAGTGTTCTAACTACTGCGCCATCGGAGAGCCCCTAGTCGAGGATGAAACATTCCATAGATCCAGATAAAACCGGGATTCAATCTCGCGACCCGGTATGCTTGTGGCAAGTGCACTACCGTTGGCATTTGTACACTAAAAGATCACCTAGCATCATTTGCTTTAAGGAGACAATTTGAGAGATTTGAACTCATAGGGAAAAAAATTGTATTGAAAGATCTTCGAGCAGAGCTAGATGTACCAGTACATCCCTAGATGTACCAGTACAGCCCTGGATATACCATTACAGTTCTAGATGTATCAGTACAGCGCTAGATGTGCCCGTACAGTCCCATATGGATCAATACAGTTCTAGGTGTACCAGTACAGCGCTAGATGTACCAGTACATCCCTAGATGTACCAGTACATCACTAGATGTACCAGTACAGTCCCAGATGGACCAACACACTCCTAGATGTACAGATACAGGTTTAAATGCATAAGTACAGTTTTAGATATACCAATACAGTGCTACGTGTATCATCACAGCCCTACATGTACCAATACAGCCCTACATGTACCAATACAGCCCTACATGTACCAGTACAGTCCTAGATGTACTAGTACAACCCTAAATGTACCAGTACAACGCTAGATGTACATGTACAACCCCTAGATGTTCCAATACAGCCCCAGATGTAGCAGTACTGCCTTAGTGGTACCAATACAGCCCTAGACGTACACGTACAACCGTAGATGTACCAATACAGCCCTAGATGTACAGGTATAGCCGTAGATGTACCAATACAGCCCTAGATGTACAAGTACAGCCGTATCAAATCAGTGATAGGTATATATTGTTTATTGTACAATGGATAAGAAACGTACTCCCGGAGAGACTCAGTAACATTCTGACTGTAACCGATCCCATTGAACAATTGAATTCTGGACAGATAATGACCCTTCCTTATTTCAGCAATCATACAGATCACGATTATAGTCTGGGAAATTGAACATCGATGTTGGGTGTTTAAAATTCGCCCTTGATAAGTGCAAATATAGTCGAAATTATTGTTTTTAGTTATGTTCGCTTTAAATGGGTGGCGTTTGTTGAATGAGGGTGGTTTGGGGAGTAATTGGTTACCTTTGTGATCATTATTCGCCAGGTGGCGGTGCTGCGCTTTAAACGCATGCTTTAAAAACTTGACCGCACAACTGTAAGCTATGAAAATGCTAGTTTTAAACTGGACCCCCAAATTGAAAGAAAAAAAACAGCGCTACAACCAATTCCTGGTGATTATAATAAGAATGGCTTTACTTATTAGCATTAGCAATCACTTATATCTTGCACATTGTGCATAGATCATTATTTTGGTGGAGAGAAACGTCACGATAAGTTTATTTGTACACGGATTACTAAACCAAAACATTACAGACGAGGCCGGTACACAACTCCGCCAGGGTGACTTTTAAAATGAAAGCGTACAGAACATATTCCTTACATGGCACCCGAATCCTGCCCGCCATCCGTATTTCGGCGTACGGACAATTAAAATACTACGTACTTTAAAGTCTTTAGAGCTGAATAAAATCGCAGTTCTGATTAACTTAAAATCCAGCTCGATTGGAATAGGCCGATCCAGGCGAAATGCGTTGCATCGGTTACCAACTGCGGTCTCGGATTAGAAACAGCTGTGGCGCCCACTGTTAGCATGGGATGGCAGCTTTTCACTAACGATAAATACTGGAAATCTCTCGGCAAATTATTTCATATCACACGCAGACTGATACTAGTATTTCAGCTGAACGATTGTGTCTTTCCAAAGGTTTTAACACAATATTTGTCAAGATTTAACTCAATGACTGACCGGGCCGATCTTTCAGATGAATGGCACAGCTAAGCCTTAGTTATTGATGCTGACTTGTAAGTGATTTTAAAATTAAACTTTCAGCTGAATGTGAATTGATTTTAATGGAGATTGTTTAAATATTTAATGTAGAGTTTTGGAAATATTATTTTTATTTGTATCTGGGAACCAATCATATACGTATCACCTGTATATTATTAAACATATATACCGTATATAAGTAAACATTGCAATAACGGCTGATTCAGAAGAAAGAGAACAGTTCACTTTCAATACACGATATCATGCATAAATACCAATGTTACAGTAATAGGAATCATCCATTGAATTATAATCTATATGATGATTGATTAAATCCATTCACATCGTCATGTTAGATGGCAAAAGGTATACAAAAAATAAGTTTGAACTAGACAGGCCGGACAATGACAGCCATGAAAATCGTGGTGAACGTTACTTACTTTATTGGCATATATCTATTGGATACAGTTTATGCCATTCCTATTAAATGCAAAATTATGATCTGGAGATCACATACCCTTAGTGGACTAAAAATTAAATCCAAATATAGCTGGTAAATAGTCTATATACAACTTTTCAGTGAGACATTTATCGGCCACTACACGCGTAAATCGCCACGCAACACAATGATTCTTAGTTTTCTAACCCGAGACCGTAGTGTGAAATTGAATAGGTCTATTAGTACACCCAAATAATAGCTTTAAGAGAGAGGGGGCATTTTGGAAGGAGAGAGACAGACAGAGTCAACGGTTGGTTTTGGTTTTGTGGTAATCTTATGCTAGCCTATACAGCCCTCTTCCTGGAGAAACTTAAGATAACTCGACTCTATTTGAACCAACATTTTCGCCTGTCCAGAGCAGCACTCGAACAGCTGTGCCGTAGTAGCGCCATCCATGTACTTAAATCCAATGTTATCCAGATTCCTTAAAGGGGAAAGACTACTCGGGCTACACAACGGTTCCATTATCAAATAGAATACGTTCGTCAACATCCATTATCAAATAGAATACGTCCTTCAACTTCCACTATCAAATAGAATACGTTCATCAACTTCTATTATCAAATAGAATACGTCCCTCAACTTTCATTATCAAATAGAATACGTCCCTCAACTTCCACTATCAAATAGAATACGTTCATCAACTTCTATTATCAAATAGAATACGAGTTAATTTCCAACGCGTAAGCGATATGATAAATATTTCACGTACGCATGTTACGAATATTTGGAAACTGAAAATTACTTTCAGCTATTACTTTCAGGATTAATAAGTAATTGAAGGAAAAATACTTCACTAAGAGTCGAGTACAACATGCTGGTAATGCGACTTCGCAGTCTGTAACCGACACACATTTCGCATTGAAACTTCGCGTTCCTTAAATCGAACAGATTCAAGACCTCTTCAAGTAAATCGGGAGCCGATAATAAGGTGTTTACCTTCAGTTCCCTTAATGTTCTTTTGTTATTTGATGCTTTGGCTTTGAACGTTTCATTCATTTAATAGTTCCTCATTTGTCTTAACCTTATGTGTGTGTGTGTGTGTGTCAAAATCTTACCCAAAATATCCAAGTACGGCACAGGAATAACAATTGATGTAGGTTTTTTCGCACACATCCGATATGGATTTCCGTCAAACGATGCCTTCTCTGTGTGGAGTAATCCGGAAATCCTTCTTCTGCAGCCCCATAAGCTCGTCGGTTCAGTCACACACACACACACACACACAATACGCAACGGATATTTTAAATAGATTTTATTAAGTTCTACAACGTAGAAAACACGTAACGCAAAACGGCAAGAATACAACATACTTGTATAAAAAATAATAGCTCTTTTTCTCCTAAAACGCCAATGCGCGCTCCTGAGATTATACACACCGTTTAAGTGATTGATTAATTAACAGCAACAAAAAAAGAACAAAAAATCGATTAAACAACACACAGAGAATTTACACATAATGTGCAAAATAACCAGCAACGTCCAACTCCCTAGATTTGCATACCCAAATGTCACATGATTATGCTAATATAACGCGTCTGATAAATTAAAGAGTCCCGCGGCCAACGACTTATTGATTAACTAACACCCCGGAATGGGAGTTGATGAGAAGGGGTTCCTGGGGGGGGGGGGGTTTCGGAGAATGGGGGATGTTCTCTCTCAGCGGGGTCGACCTAAACCGAAGATAAGCCGAGATGAGCAGCGGAGCTCTGTCCTAAACGACGCCCGCCTCTTCGTCGTCAGTATGACAATAAAACGTTGGCCGCGACGAATACCAGAATTCATGATTACATCTTGATTATATAACGCCTCGGCTAAAATGGGGCTACCAGCTAACGGCCGCGACAAACAAACAAACAAACAAACAAACAAACAAAACGGCTACGGACATTGTGATCTACGAGAAACCGTGCCAATATGTACACAAACGAACGAACAAACGGAAATAAGTACCCATTATGAAGGTATCGCTGTTAAAATGGAGCTAAGAAACGAGCCGCTTGAGTTCTACAAAACCAACTTCATTATTGCCTTGCAGACGAAGAACACCTTCTAGTCGTCCTCGGGTATACACACCTCATTAGGAGACGAAAGTTAAGGCCGCAGATTGGTCGTCAAGAAAACAAAAGTCTACCACCATACACACACTTCCGACACACACACACACACACACACGTATGTCACGACAACGGCAGCAGTGTTCGATCGGCCAGACAGCCAACGCATCTGGATTAATTGTATCCGGAATGAATAACTTCGTACGCAGGAAAACGTCTCACCCGCTGCCACGATGCCACGCCTGACCGCGCTAACCCGCGTCCGCTAAACGGGGAAAACGTTATGACCAAGCACGGCTAGAATAGGCCAAAGTGAGCGCAGTAATACGTATTGAACCTTATGACGGACGGACACGCTGAAATGACGGAAGCGCAGCTCGAAAACAGACTGCGCTGTGATAATAAATATATGGCCAAGATGAGACATATTAAATATAGCGAAACAGCATGAGTACACACACACACACACACACACACACACATGGAGATAATAACATGTACATTTTCAAAACTTGTACCAACTTAACTTGATTCACTTGGCTGTGTTCCTATTTTGCACAATATTAAATGCAAATTTAACTAATACCTTCCTGGACTTATGTGTCTAAAACTAAAGCACCCATCACTTGTTTTTAATAATTTTAACTTAAACATGACAGAACCTTGTCTAAAACAAAATACCATATATATATATATATATATATATATATATATATATCATCATCATCATCATCATCATCATCATTGCCTGGCATGATGTATACATTCTGAACCTGTGGCATTAACTCTAGAAACTTTAATCACCCTCGTCTTCGAAGTACAGCAACAACAACTGTTGTTGCTATTGTTGTTGCTGTACTGTCTTCATAGTACAGCAACAGCAGCAGCAATGCATGAGACAAATTATACAGATTAATGATTAAATGAGAGCATGCACACATGCACACACTCGGTAAATAATATTACAGCGCGCGCGCGCACACACACACACATACACTTAGAGTTATTCCCACTATTATTATTATTATTATTATTACTAAAATACAGAGCTGTTATTATCAGCACTCACCGGCATTAACATCATTACACACATATCTTAATACCATACCAAGGAGAGATTTGAAAAGGCATTGAAAACAAACAAACTTTGGCTTACAAATAAATTAAACAAATACACACCAAAACAACAACAACAACTAGCTGGCACTTCGTCAAGGATATTAATAATTGTTTAGCTTGGTTAATTAACACTCAAAAGCGATGCATCAGTGGGAACATAAACACAGACTGAGAACCAGTAAAAAGTTTGAAATCAATTTTGAGAATCTTTCACGTTTGGCAGATTTTAGAAAATATATATTATATTGTGTGTGTATATATATATATATATATATTTAATCTCGGTGATGTGATGACTGTCAGCACGGGACGTGTCTTTGAGTATAAAAATACAAATCCATAACAAAATGTCTTCTTGTCATGGAAATGTTAACCATTCCACCAGGGACATGCTATGTTTCAGCGGTGAACCTGAAGCCCAGTAATACTAGTAGTAAAATTATAGTGGAACTGCATTAAATAATTCTCTCTGTGTCTCTTGTTGTGTGTGTTTTTAGTGCAGTTTCTTACATAAACCACCTCTCCCATAACAGAATTCAGCCAACAACCACTTTGTCATGTAGCGAATACCAGAAATGATTTAACACCCCCCCCCGCCCACACACACACACACACACACACACACACAGAAAGCTTGCTATACTGTTCTAAATTTCTGTTCTCCTAACCAAGGCTTCATTGTACAAATACATCATCTGCAATTCAGCAGCAGTGGTGGCCTCAAAGCACACAGATGATCGTATATGGGACAGTCTCGGCGATGACACGGGGCCACGATGATGATCTCTCGATACAAAGACGGCTGTACTTCTGGAGACAGGGAGAATAACGCCTAAGTGTCGTTGGACTGAGAACAAGATGCACAAAAATTGGGAGTCGACGGGCGTATGGTGCTGATCGGCAGCATGTTTACCTAGATGGCAGCACAGGGCCGATTTAGTCAGCAGATGATGTCATTCTGTCATGTGTTTCTGGCAAGTATGCAAAACCTGAACTAACCACGCCTCGTGTGTATATTCCGTTATTTTTACACAGGACTGAAGATGTGGCAGCACGAATGCAGACGCTCACCCATCACAGACACACAACTATCTGTACAGGCTAGCCAGTTTCTGTTCTTTTTTGCTCCATTTAGGGATTGCTTGTTATGTCAGAGTCAAACTCTCGATCATCTTTAGATACAGCTGCGTCTTCGGTGACAGCTGGACCGTCAGTAAGCTATACTGAGCCTCCAGCTGTTGTACACGGACGTCCAGATCTGCTGGTGGGGGAAGGTCTTTATCTGGAATAAAAAGAGAGCAAGAAAATAGTTAGCCATGAATATGACCTTCCCAACTGACGCACAGTTAGCCATCAATATGACCCTCCCAACTGACACAAACAGTTAGCCATCGATATGACCCTCCCAACTGACACAGACAGTCAGCCATCAATATGACTCTCCCAACCAACACAAACAGTTAGCCATCGATATGACCCTCCCAACTGACACAGACAGTCAATATGACCCTCCCAACTGACACAGACAGTCAGCCATCGATATGACCCTCCCAACTGACACAGACAGTCAGCCATCGATATGACTCTCCCAACCAACACAAACAGTTAGCCATCGATATGACCCTCCCAACTGACACAGACAGTCAATATGACCCTCCCAACTGACACAGACAGTCAGCCATCGATATGACCCTCCCAACTGACACAGACAGTCAGCCATTGATATGACCTTCCCAAACAACACAGACAGACAGTTGTCAATAGGACCCTCCCAACCGACACAGACAGTCAGTTGTCGATATGACCCTCCCAAACAACATAGACAGTCAGTCATCGACACGAGTCAGTTGGGAGGGTCGAGTCACATGACCCCATAAGTGAGTGACCATCCAAACAAAAGATCATTCATTATCAAGTGATTTATTTTATTATACACATTATAAGCCAGGTTGGTATTCATTGACAAAAGGTGGCAATATCACTAAATTAAATCACGAACGCGCGCGCGCACACATGCGCGCACACACACAAAGACACACATACACAGTGTCCTGAGTAATAACCGTATGCGGCCTGGGTATGTATACGTAAAAGAGATAAAGAAAATGGGTTGATACTATTCGAGTATTAAAGATGATTGATGTTTTACCACCAGAGGTAATGAAGCGAAGTCAAAGATGAAACACCCTTCAGATATACCCAAGCCGAGATTCGAACTCAGCTGGTAGTGATCCGTGATCCAATACGCTACTGTTAGACCACAGAGGTGACCTCTAACTAGATATGAAGGAGTCTCCACTAATGATGTACCTACCTTTGTTTATTTTAACATACGCACAGATCAATGACCAAGTGAGAAAGGCTAGTTCCTCGACATCGCTTGAAGAGTACCTCATCTCCCTCTTCTGGATCTCCTCATCTTCTTTATGTACATCGGCCGTCACCATCTCGGTGAGATGTTGGTCCAATGGTACAGAGGTACTGTATATGTCTATGAGATCAGAGATGGTCGTTGATGGGTAGGTGCTTTCACCCATCTTGGATACCATTTTACTGGAACCGTAGTCATTCAGGATCCTCGTACAGAGCTGGAGTCAGAAAGGTTCATAGATCTGGTTACGTCTGTGATTTGGCAACGAAATGGCAAGGTATTATGCTATATAAATCACTCAACCACCCCCCCCCCCACACCCACACACAGACAAATACACGCAGGACAAAATTAACATTTTACAGGACAAAGTACGCAAGATTTAAAGGCAACTAATCATAATATGCACGAAAAAGCACTTAATCAATGTTGAATGTACGATTGTTTATTGACATTTTTATGGTCCAGCCTCCTCCTCACCCCTTCTAGCTGTCTGACCCACCCACCTTTATTTAAATTTTAACTAATACCGGATGGGATATCAACACTATGGACCGGCACTTTTTCTTCTTCTACAATCAAAGTTTTCTTCTACAGGCATAATATTTATTCGCAAGCTTATTTGTTCTAAGTGGATTATTTTCACAGGCAATATTTTTTCCAGGACATTTCCTGATTTTGTAAATTTCCAGGATACTTCCAGGACCTGGTAAATGAATTTGTTATTTTCCAGATTTTCCAGGACGCATGGGTACCCTGTGGATGGTATGGTCTATGCTATATAACATGGTATAACCTGTAACATGGTCTCAGCTGTAATCTATGACATAGCATGGACGGTGAAATGGCATGCCATGCAAGATGGTGATGATGGAATGCGACTTCATATTACACGGTATGTGACCTGAACGTGTTCTGAACCGTGTTCGGTGACATGGTTTGGGATGGGATAACATTCAAAATGTGACGTGTTAAGCTCCACCGTGACAGTTCGCGTGATATTAAATTAATATACCATACCCGCATATAACTTATAATCGATTACCAGTGAACTATTCCACATTCTTTATAATACCATACTGGTTACACAGCCAGCCAATCAAAGGTTACTATCTAACGCACTAAGCCAATCAAATGTCACCATCTAACATCACCTACCAATCGCTTAACAGTCTAACGTAGCCAGCAAATCAAATGTTACTTTTCCCGAAACCCTCCTAATGTTTTCACACGCAGGCTAAATAATAATATTAATATATTTGATGGGTCAAGTATAACAGGTAGGTTGCCTCTGAAATGTATGCCCAATAGCCAGATTATAATCTGTGCCTTGATTGCGACTCAGTATATCTGTACTGCAGCAAAACCTCTCTAAATGGACCATCCCGGCACCGACCTCAACCGGACCATATAAGGAGGTGGTGCACTTAGAGAGTTCAGCCCAGTTGTTCAGCCTCGGTGCTGGTCGCAGCCGAGGCGCATACGGTCGAGGCATACGGTCGAGGGACGACTCCAGAGGGAAATGAATCTCACAAACACAGGTATCCTGGGACTCAAACCCACACAATGGAGATTCGCATGGCAGTGCTCCAACTACTGCGCCATTGGGATGTCCTGGTGGTCCGGTTTGAGAAAACCGAAATAATACAAATTGTGAGTTCATACACACAAACTTAAAATGAAAATGTTGTAAGGGCTTTATTTGTGGCCCTAATGTTGCCATGAGAGTTTGAGTTCGAGGGGGTGGCGGTGATTCCCCCTTTTGTCTGTCAAAAATGTTGGAAAAAAAAGTGACATGAATGCGAAAATAGACAACACACTCTTATAAACCAGTGTTTTATCGCGGAAGGAGCTCAATTCGAAAGTATAAAAGTCGCAATAACACTCTCAATCATGTGAAAATAAGCCAATAGATATGGAGACGACGTCCTTTCGTCCAAAAAAAGGGGGGGGGGATATATATAAAAAAAGGCCGGAAGGAAAGGAGATCTAGCAGAATCATGAAATAACAGGAGATTCTTTGAAATAAAGGAGACGTGGACACACTGCTGTAGAGGAAACACAAGATTGTATGCACACATTGATAGAATACGTAAAATACAGCGGCAGTAAAACGTAATGAAGACGGTGCAGTGTTACCTCGGCTTATAACTGAAAAAGTATATCAAATTGCATAACATTTTTCACAATAAACGCAACTTCTGATCGGATCATTACACATTATACGCCTTAAAAGTTAAGAAGCATTACAACAGAAATTCGCAGTTTTATCTCCTTGCCATTTTGGGCCAGTTTAAATCCGAGTGCACCACAGTTTGTGAATTTTCATTCCCCGCCCCCCCCCCGCACTGTCGATAAAATGAAATGTCGCGTGCGGATCATGCAATATAATCAATAAACGAAAAGAAGCTGACATGCGCTGATGACAGACACACGCATAACAGATCGGCCAATGGACAGAACGGAGAAGCCACCGACTGGTTGAATATTTTTTAAATGGCTTCAAATGCGAAAATATTGGTCGAGTAATAAATCGATCTGTTTGGAGGCGGAACCGATTTGTGGAAACAATCAATCCGGAAGGTGTGATTGTAATTTGGTGCCAATCAACAATAAAGATCTCCTTTCTCAATGAGCTAGAGATACACTTTGGATGTTCCTTATAATTGAGTTTTTTCTTGTAACCATCAAAGGTCTTTATAATGGTTATCAAAGACCAGTATTTTTTATCATCACGGAAGTGGTGGGTGAGTAAGAGGTATGTAGAGGTTGAGTGGACTGAGGTATGTAGATGCCGATTGGACTGCGGTATTTTGAGACTGAGGGGACTGAGGTATTTAGAGACCGAGTGGACTGAGGTATGTAGATGCAGAGTGGACTGAGGTATGTAGATGCAGATTGGACTGAGGTGTGTAGAGGATGAGTGGACTGAGTAGTATGCAAAGGCTGAGCAAACTGAGTTACGTAGAGGATGAGTGGATTGAGGTACATGTATGCAGATGATGATGATGATTGATGTTTTATGACCATATTTGTGCACACGGTAGGCTAAATGGGCCGAACAACCTCCAAAGGTAATGAAGCGAAGTCAAAGATGAAACACCCTTCAGACACGCCCACGCCGAGATTCGAACATGGGTGCTAGTGATCTGTGATCCAACACGCTACCGCTAGACCACGGAGGCACCCTACATGTATTCTCATCTTCGCTTCTATACCAGCAAAGAAATAATGTGAGAATATTGTCGATTTAATTCTAGATCCACTGAGCAATAATCTTTTAAATCTCATCTTTTCGTTGACAGTTCTATCCTCGCCTTTTATCGCTATTTCTCCTTTCTCTCCGTTCCACTCAGTTTTTCTGGATTTTTCCCTTTTTCCTTCTCACCAATCACTCAGCCGCAAAAGATGCAAACTCGGCTTCTCTTTCTTGGGCCTCTTTAATTTCTAGTCTGACCATCTTCCTTTGGCCACGAAAAGGAGACATTTTCACGATCGGAGTATTCGTTGTCTTTCACTTGCCGCCATTACGTCGAGCTGTGACAGCGCAGTTAGTTAGAGCGTAAGACTCGTGGCCGAACGGTGGTGGGTTCGAGGCTTCGTGGGCTGCAATGCCGTCATGTGGCGACTGGTTCACTCATCCATAAAATGAGTACCTGATGGCTATGT
Source organism: Paralvinella palmiformis (assembly GCA_025642065.1). Classification (NCBI taxonomy): domain Eukaryota; kingdom Metazoa; phylum Annelida; class Polychaeta; order Terebellida; family Alvinellidae; genus Paralvinella; species Paralvinella palmiformis. Next base: position 345,671 of record JAODUP010000198.1, on the reverse strand, counting down.
GTCTGAGTAACGCTTTGCGCCTATAATGGCAGCATGCGTTGTATGCTCCTTCGGAGTTGAGATATGTGCTGGGTGGAAACAGGTCTGAGTCAGGGATAATAATATTGTAAATAATATTGTAAAGCACCTTAGAGCAGCTTCTAGCTGAATAGGGCGCTATATAAATATCACATATTATTATTATTATTACGTCCAAATTATAAACCGGAGATTTTTACTCCAAAATTACTAACACGATAATATTATCCTCTCATCAGTATAAAATAATACTAGCAATCTCAACTCTCCCTACAGTCATTTCTCTTTAAATCGCATGGCAACAATCCGGTCTGGCCGGAGACCGTACAATATCTGAAGGGAACGAACGGGACACATATTAGAATGCTGCGTTCTCATTGATTGATGCACACGGTAGGCTAAATGGGCGGAGCGACTTCGAAAGGTAATGAAGCGAATTGAAAGATGAAACACCCTTCAAATATGCCCACGCCGAGATTACAGCTCCGGTGGTAGTGAGTGATCTGTGGTCCAACGTGCTACCAAACTATGCCACGGAGGCGCCCCTAGAATGCGGCGATGATCCGGTTACTTCGTGCCTCAGTTTCCGCAAGGTTTTTCTGCGAATGAAGCGCAGATAAAGCACGTTATCCAAATGCATCAAACCAGCCGTCACAAGTAACGCCAGTTGTTGCTAATGGCAACTATCCCAAACCAATGAATGTCGCACTGGCGTAGTTCGTATCCAATGGCGCAAATTACCGGTCTGTATTGCAAACGTCCTGCTGCGGGTAATGTTTTGTGCTATAATTAAATGGACGTCTTTGAGGTGGCCACTGTTTTAACCAACCAATTGGATGGACTGTGACTAACGTGGACCGTTTAATAATAGAAAAGACGATGTGTGCGTGTGCAATACCCCCCTCCGCCAACTGTTTGAGTTGGGTATTTGGTACGCAAACAAAAAGTGGACACTCGACTTTGGATTTCTGGCTAAAATCCTGATTGTGGCCTTTCAGAGACAATCTTTATAAAACAATCTATTGGGTGAAATAATTCGGATTCTCAGCTTGATCTATGTTCTCGTACAAGAGAGCATGAGACGTCATCATCTCGTTTGTCGACTATGCACATTGAAATATATGTGCAGCAATTATTACACAAGAAATATATGACCAAATTGTGCCAACCGATTTCCAGGTAACCCTACATTCAGTCTTTATGTATATAAACGCTGTCAAGCGTACAATCCGGTACATTGTCTGCTCAAGGATCATGTCCTCCCTGAAGACTACAAACTCCCAGATCATTACCTAGCTGCTTTTTATTATAAGAAAATCAACATTTTGATCAGACGTCATCATCCCCCCATTTTTCCTGTGCGCCCCCGTGGTCTAGCGTTAGCGTATGAACGACAGATCACAACCACCCGTGTTCGAATCTCGGCGTCCGTATAGCTGAAGGTTGTTTCATCTTTGACTTCGCTTCATTACCTTCGGAGGTCGCTCGGCCCATTTAGCCGACCACGTACACAAAAGTGGCCGTAAAAGATCATCATCATCACCCCACTTCTCCTGATAGACCCCTATAAACACCACCATCAACAATAAACACACAACAGAAGTCAACACCAGGTGGCTGTACCCTATAGGTGACAACCAGGGATCTCTACCCCAAATTTCTAACAAGGACAAGACATTTCATTCACTTCACCTTTTCAATATGATAAAGCGTCTGTAAACAACAGTGCGAAAGTGACTGAGACCTACATTATGCACGAACCATCAATCTGCACCATTCCTGTGCAAACACCAAAAAAAGCGGATAAACGTGACAGGGCTGTAGAGAGAGAGAGAGAGAGAGAGCTTCAGGTGTGGAATATTTAGTTATTTAAACAGTTCGGTGATGGTTTGTTCGACATTGATGAACCACTGAATACGACGAATTATCTGTTCAATTAATACCAATCAATAGTCTTACAAGAAACTCTCACCATAAGCTGCGGTGGCCCTGTTAGTTAGAGCGTAGGACTCGTAACCGAAGGGTCGCGGGTTCGGGGTTCCGGTGCTGCAATATTGCCGTGTGGCAACGGGTTCAATCAGCCAGAAATGAGAACCTGACTGTGTGTCCGAGTAACGCGTTGCGTCTATAATGGCAGCAAGCGTCGTATGCTCCATTGGGAGTGGAGATGTGTGCTGGATTGAAATAGGCCCGAGTCGGAGATATTAGTACCGTAAAACACCTTAGAGCAGCTATCTAACTGGACAGAGCGGCATATAAATGTCACAGAGTATTATCATTTATAATTTTAATTATTATAACATTATTATATTAAATCGTTTCAATTCAATTTACCCCAAAAAATTTAATTTTGAAAACGTTTTAGAAAAATGTTTAACAATTCATGATCTAATATTATTGAAATTGAAGAAATCAATTCCATTTTTGTTGTTGTTACTAAACCCAGTGCAGCTGTTCTGGACACGTATAAATATCTGTCTTAATGCTAAATATAACGTTAAACTCCTGGCACCAATGTGCTCTGACAAGCTGGGACAACAAAACAAAATCGACTAGCGAGGAATCTGAAGAATTTTTATTTCTTATGTTTTAGATTGATTATTAATAATAACAACATATAGAACGTACAATTCAAACTGTCTGACAGCCCTGACCATACTTTGTGACCAACCCCGAGTTGTTCCAGGCAGATCTGCGTTGCCATTTCAATTGTTATCGTGGTTGGTGTTTTACGGCCACCTTTGTGCACATGGTAGGATAAATGGGCCGAGCGAGCGAGCTCCGAAGGTAACGAAGCGAAGTCAACGATGAAACACCCTTCACATATGCCCACGCCGAGAATCGAACTCGGGTAGTAGTGATCTGCGATCCAACGCGCTACCAGTTAGACCACGGAGGTGTCCCACTGAACCCCTATTGTTATCAATAAAATTCGATAAAAAAAACCCACAAATCTATATCAGCGATAAATAAACAGGTGGGCACATGTTTCTGAAATATGAAGAGGAAATTGCATGTAAAATTTAAATGTCACACTAACACTGTTATACTTTTTATGTTCTGTTCATTATTAACGACCATATTTCATTTACTATTCCAGATAATTCGCCGTTTTTGTTCGTCCATCCATCCATCCATCCATCCATCCACGACAGTGACAGGTTCGCATTGAAATCACATGTAAGCATTACAGCCAAATGTCTTATTGTTAGTCACCGACTCTGGTATAAAAGTTAAAATCAATTCCGGGTTTAATTAAATAATGTATTTAATCAGATAAACCATAAGCGTATGTAATCCCTAAATAAACTGTCATTTATCTGCCGCACACGAACAGATGTGCAAGTAGATAAATAGAATTTTCCAGTCAATATACACAGGTGTTACGCTGTATAGTTATTTAAACAAAACCCAGGTCGGTCTTTAGCGTGATCTAAGTTGAGAAGCCAGACTCGTATCTCAGCCAGGACCTAGACTTGAGCACAGATTGTAGAAAATATACTTCAGGAGCCGGAACATAGCCTAGCCTGGTCTACCTCTGGGAAACCCATCGGTCACAGATAGGAAGAAACGTTGTCATATCAAATTGCGGATCTATATTGGCAAGCGCAAACTTCGGGGAGTAAAATTCTCGACATCGTCCATAAAAAAAAACATCGTTTCCCGTTTACCGATCTGAACATCAGTAGTTATTTATAAATCTGGACAAAAGTTCTTCCACGAAAAGACAGTAATCGTCTTAATCAGGACGCCCACCAGTACAATCAAGGATGCCATATAGATAGGTACAGCTGGATATTTTCCAACAGCAATCCGTGTTCCAACTAGGCCATTACGCGGTGGCGCAACGTCCTGTCCCCTATTTAACTGCGCCCTGTACGTTTTGCGCCGTGTGTATTTATGGGGCGGCCGGTGTTATGAATATGAACTAAATGCCAAAGTTAATTTAAAAAAAAAAACTGATTTCAAATGATGTGCGCTCAAAAATATCTTTCACGCGTAAAAGTGCCCTCCATCTGCCAACTGCACCCTGTACTCTTCAAAACCTAGCTGGAACACTGCAGCAAACCGTACACGAATATAGAAACAGACTCGGGTTATTTCTGACATCACGCTTTCTGTTTTGGATCTTCCGTCATTAGATTTCCCCCATCACATTTACGGTTTGCATCAGAAACACGTGCAAGAAAAGAGCGACGACTATTTAGTATCACGTAATGGCGACCCAATGTTGCTGTTTTACGGCCACCTTTGTGCACAGGGTAGGCTAAATGGGCCGACCGACCTCCACAGGTAATGAGGCGAAGTCAACGATGAAACGCCCTTCGGATATAGCCCGGCTGAGGTTTGAACCCAGGTGCTAGAGATCTGTGACGTAAAATACTCTGGCTGTGACCACCCTCGGGGTATTTCGGCTCCATCTTTCCGTACTGCTCCCCTGTAAGTGGTGGGGGAGGAGATTTCTCAACCACTCCAACATGAGGCTGTGCTGAATAAGCGACAGCCTGGGGATTCTCCCAAAAAACAAAGCAAGAAGAACCGTCAAACTGGTTTTAAAGTGAAAGCTGCCAGTCACACTGAGATACACACAGAGTATATTAGTTGTGCAACACTGGTTTTCCTGTTATTAAAATGTTATACGATTATAGAAGAGACCTGTATCATAGTAAGTTAGTAGCAGATGGTTCGGAATATAGTATCGGTGATAATACTGATATAAGAAAAAAGAAATTTATGGTTCGAATAAAGAATCTTTACACATTAAGATGTACATAGAATCTACTAATACTATCTATCACACCGACACTGCTACTCTCGAATCGCCCCCCCCCCCACACACACATCGGCCTTTTCAGTAGCAGCCGACGCTATACGTCGTCTATCTAATTTACACCCCCTCGTCGCCTATTTCATCGGCAGAAAATCGGTCGGCCAATTTGGTTTTGGCGAAAGAGTGGCACCCAATAATCCATTTCCCCAACTTCCCCAACTTTTTCATCGGAGAGCCCCTAACCCATTCTTCCAGTGTAGTAGGGCCACTACTGTGTTAGTGTTACTAACACTACCACACGGCCAGCCTTATATAAAGTAAAACCAATACTGAAGATGCAGTGGTCTATGAGGAAATGAATGGCTACCCCAATTGTCATTCTTGTTTTTACGCCCTCGCGCTGGTTTTTTTTTGGGTATTAATTATAGAGGTTAGGCTTACAGATACGGTTTCTTATAGATTTAGATGTCAAAAAGGTATTTTTGAATAATGGGTTTTCACCATTGTCTCGTCAAAAACCGATTTTTGGCTGTCTGTCGAAAAACCAATCCCGACAAGAAGTATTAAAAATGCTAAAGACAGCAACAAAACAACAAAAAACTAAAACAGAGAAGTCTATGAAAGTACCAGCACGAGAAAGAGATGTTGGTTCATTGAGTGGGTGGGTGAGTGATTGAACGAGTGAGTGGATGAGGGTGGTATCAGCCCCCAGGACGGACCACAACTGGGCCACGTGACTTAAGGGCAGATTATGTGGGGAAACATCCCATAAATGCAGGAAACACTTGCATTTGAACCTGGACTTTTGCATGCAGTACATCATGTACTGGACTATCTGGGTCAGTCCAGTGATATGTCACTACCATATCCATACATTACCGGGATGACTCCATACACAGATTACAGGCAGGCAAGATAACTACAAAGGCAAACTGGGGGGGGGGGGGGGGGAGGGGTGCATAACCTGGAAGAATTCATCTTAACCCGAGCAAGTCTGGGTAAGATATAAAGACGCCCCATCGGTTGACATTAAGTCCAACCATAAACTTGCCATGTTGGGCAAGTCATGTAAAAATGAGGTTGCCCCAAAAAGTCATATATCTGGAGCTGTCGTGCTCACCTACCGGCCAGTTAGGTTTTACATAAGCGGGCTGCTTGATGACTTCTGGATAATTGTTGCACGCTTCTCGCTGCAATTGCCTTTCCTGTTTTACTGGCAAATGTTTTGATTCAATGTACCAAGAAAATCGAGGGAAAATCTCAAATGAATGTTCGAATCATTATCTCTCGGAACCTTGTTGCCACGTCGGACAGCTGAGAGTAGCTTTGATATGACCGGACAACATGATTAGGTTGCCAGTGGCAATCGGGCTAACGTCAGGCTGGGCATTACTTTTGCTTACACAGGGTTCATTGTGAGTATTGCATTTTCATATTTCTGCCAGGTACTCACCTTGAATACAATCACTGATGGCTTAATGGTGGAGACTAGAAGGTGTCGTTGTGCATACGTTTTGAGACGAACATATCCCTGACTGAGTTCGGTGATGAGACGGCTGGTGTGCATGTCGGCTGCTCCGCTGACCATGAAGCTGAGATCGAGCAGTCTCTGGAATGATGACACCAAACTTGGCACCTGCAGAAACAAAGTGGATCCATCGCCAATCACGACATTCTCACACGACGAGGCACTGGTCTGATCCAAGCTCACCAGCTTCAGTACCCACGAAACAATCTGACTAGCACATTGACATTTCTGGTCAGCAGCAAACCAACGTGCAGCATGTGACCGGCGCCGTGAAGGTGCATTGAAAGTATCCAGTTCGAGAGCTGAAACCATGTACTGAAGCGCAAGGGCCGGACCTAGGACGGAATGCGTCCTGCACTCTGTGGCCCAAAGCAGAAGACGTTCAGTGGTGTTACACAAATGCTGCCAAGTGAACGGCAGGTGTACTGAGGACCCAATGGTGAGCAACGTACAAAGAATATCATACGCCCCCCACTGCACTGACGGACAGCTGCCATCCATAATCAGCCGAAACAACTGGTGCAGCAGCACAGTGGGCCACTTCAGCCATTCAGCGAGACAGCTGTGGCAGAGTCGCAGGAAGCGCAGCTGGAAATCTTCATCCTCTCTGTCACAGCTCTCGAGCACATCTGCTATGCACTGACTGAGCTTGTACACTGTATTGATGCTGCTGTGCATGGCCAATGAGGCATGGACGGGATGGTCACTGCATAGCCTGGTCTTTGGACACTGCCAGTGAGCTGGATGAGAAGCGATTTGTCGTTGCTGTTTTCCACGCCGTCCAGAATCGGTGCTCTCAAAATCGCTGTCACTTGAGTCGCTGCTGTTCCAACTCCATGGCTTGAAGATGCGAGGCTGTTCATCAGACAGATCGTCGTCGTTGCTCATCTGTATCTTCAGCGGTTTTCGTATTCCCACCTTTTCACACGACCCATTCACTCCCTTTACATCCTGCACGTCATACGAGGTCTTCGTTGCTGAAAGACGCTGCCCCACAGAGCACAAAATTGAACGTAACCTGCTGTGGTGCTCCTGGCTCCAGACAAACTTATTCTGCTGCACCAATGCGCCATTTAGCAGTCGATCTGTATTCAGTTTCAGCTTTTTGGTGATGTGCGGCTGGAAGTCATCGACCCGAGTCAGGCTAACAACTGGCAAAAGCTTCAGTTTATCAAGCACTGGTATAATCTCAGTTGTGTTTGTTACCTTCAGGTGGGATGTTCTGAAGGTTCTCAATATCTTATCATCAGTACCATTTGTCAAATCTTCCAGGCCATCATTATCATCGAGGTCAGGAAGTTCATCACCGCTGTCATCACTTTTGCTCGTGTCCGGAAGTTCCGCCCTCTCATCATATGTTGCATCAAGACAGCGTGGTTCAAGCAGATACTGCAACTCTGAACGTACCTCTGGGAGGAGAGGTGGCGTTTCCTGTAAATCATCTTCATCTTCGCTGACCTCCGCATCGAAGATGCTGGGATCAAGTTGGTGGCAGATCAGACGATGGTCGAGTGGTGGCGACGTGCAGAGGAGCTTTGCCAGCTCATGCGAACGCTTCCGTGTCACGTGCATGATGTGTGCAATCTCGGCGTGCAGATCGGATGGCAAGTTGCACAGTTTTGCCCGCTTCTCCGGGAGGCGACCATCGGTGCTGCCTGCCCGCTTGTGGCCTGCGATGTGCGGAGCCAAGCACTCTGCATGCGTGTGGTGGCAGGTTGCCATTTGTTAAACATCAGTCCCTGCCAGAATGTTGCTCTCCAATTTCCTGTGTAACAACACATTCACGGCATCATCTGCGTGTGACCTAAAACATAAACAGTAGGACAGCTTTTAAAATCACATACACACACACACTAATATAACACACACACACCCTAATATATATATTTACAAATCCTTTTGTGCTAAATGTAAACTTCTAGCGCTTTTATTATAGGGTGAAGAAGGGTCTATAAGAATTTAAAATGTTGCATACAACGTCGATGGTCTCTCGTGCATTATTTTAACCATATTCACAAAAGGCTGCCGCGTTTGTTATTCCCCGCCAACACCAGAACCCCATCAAGACTACCAAAGGATGGATATTAACTATTGTAAGCAATTTCTAACACGCATGTTACGAAGTCACATAATAATTAAACAGTTCTTTCGACATGCCCACCAAAGATGGCCACCGGCTGATTGTTCAGCTACAATATATCACCAGGCATCAGTTCGTTATTCTGTTTTTGCTGATCGAGGCGATTCCTTAATGAAGTTTACCATTATCAGTTGCCGTCAAAAGCTAATGCCACTGACCTTTACTGCTAAACCTTTATGGTATGACTCTTTATCTTGGACCCTTGACCTTTAAGTGTAAAATAGTTGAATCTGGATATTTCCTGTTCAGGCTTCTTTCATTTTTTTCTTACGAACCTAAAAGATAACGCAGACAATGGTCAGTTAAGAGCATGATCGGAACAACAGACAAGATGCCAATAACAACAATCTACAGAGTCAGATGTGCTCTGTATGTCGAGATACCCGACAAGGGGTCAGTTCAATTTTGTCAATTCCACATCAAATTCATCAATTCCAATTCCAAATGTACCAATTCCAAATCCTATTTTTAACCTACTATTTTTACCATGAGTACCTACTCCGAGTACCTACTTGGAATATCTACTCTGAGTATTTTATATTCCAAATAGGACTGTCATGGAAGAAATATTTCTGAATTAAAAGATTAAATGGTAAATTAATTCATGGATAAATTTTTTTTGTAGGAAACTATAATACCAATTCCAACTTTATCAATTCCAATTCCATTTCTTTTTTTAAATAATCAATTCCGGAATTGAATTGACCCCAAGTCTGCAAGATACTTCCCCATTCAATCTGTAAACAAAATGTGTCAGTGATGTTCCATTTCCTAGAACACTGTACTACATAAGCAACACGTACCATAAGCAACAAGATCTTCAACTATCTAACAGTAACATTCAGAGAACCAAATGTGCCAAATTCTTTGGATTGTATATTGATGATAAATTAAAATGGGATGAACATATTAATACGACAAAAAAGAAAATATCAGCATTGTTCTTTGCTATTAATAAAGTTAAACATATCATGCTAAAATGACACTTAAGTACACTTTATTACTCTCTCACATATCCATACTTAACTTATGGCATTATATTATGGGGAGCAACAGAATGGAAAAAAAGGTGTCAGAATCATTACATGAGCACACTATAGGGCACATACAATACCAATATTCAAATACCTTCACTTTATCAAATTAGTAGACTTATATCAATTACAAGGTAACAAATGTGTAGGGCCTACTATCATTTATTAAGGACTTATTCCCATCTTCGTTAAAACATATATTTACATTATCACAACATCAACATGGCCACAATACCAGACACTCGACAGCATACAAATTAATGGTGTAAAAACACGCACCTTGGCTGCGTGCCAAAGCATCACCCTAATGGGTCCTCAAACATGGAACCTTTTACCGCACGATATCGACGCGCGCAACTCATTACTCACATATTGTGCCGGTTTCTCATCCACATTAAAAAAATCCACATTGGAGGGCTACGATGACTAGTCCCTTTTTTTTTGCGCCCATGTATTCATGGCGCTGCATATTCTTTTAATGGGTGGCAGTAGGGTTATGGGGAATACACCAAAGCAGCAGCATCAGATTGACAGAATAAATCAGTACTTATGTCAAACTGACTACATTTTACATTCAGTTGTAGAATGGCTGAAACTAAAATGCTGGCAGTACGTTTCTAAAAACCACCCTGCAGTGAAGTCGTAGTTTTCAACGGCACTTCTCTTCCGTGGTATAACTGGTAGTACGTTGGATCACAGATCACTACCAAACGAGTTCGAAACTCAGCGTGGGCTCATCTGAAAGGTGTTTCATCTTCGATTTTGCTTTATTATCTTTGCAGGTCGCTCGGCCCATTTAGGCTACCATGCGCACGAAAGTGGCTGTAAAACACCAATCAATCAATCCAGCACAGCGATATTATTGTGTTCAATCTGGTACAGTCACCTGAACTGACTGCACAGAACCGAACCCCGCTCGCATACCAGTTATTTCAGTATCAGAACAGGTTGAGGATACAGGGTGAGTTAGCTTTCGTGCACCCTTTTCCTGCTATTGTCGGTGCTAGAAGACGAGCTAATTTCAGTCACCTTTCAGAAAAATATACTCTATAACTGGCGGAGCAATTTTTACTGTTAAAGCCTGAAGCAAACAACACGTAATCTTCTAAACTGATTACAGCATCTCATATTTGTTGATAAGTGCTTAACAAGACTGCATAATAATAATGCTTAATTATCAGCGTTCCTAATCCTATTTATCCGAACATAACATGGATGGATGCTATTTTACGACACATCGGCACAATTAAGGCCATTCAGTGTCCTACGAACCGAACATAATATCACATTTGAGGATGTCAGCAATGTGCCAATTAATAAGGCCACCAGCCAGCTGTCAGAGATTCCACTGTCATCAATACAATCAAAACATCCAAAATCTGATTCACGCTATCATCACCTGTCCCACTCACAGATCCTCCTGACCAGGCGTTCCTACAGCACGATCCAGTAGGCATTGCCCGGCGACGGTTTTCGACAATCCCCGCCAAGTCACACCGACCAGTCATCAACGAAATGCTATCGTTTAAGGACGCAATTCTCTACGATTAACCCTGTCGCTTCACCAGATGTCAAAACATCACCGTCTCTCCACAACAACGACAATCAATGATAGACCAACACTGACAGAACCGACGCACATTAACAACCGGAACCCCCCCCACCTCCTTCTCCTCCCCCCCGACACAGCGCCTCTATCGGGTTTGTGCACCCTCAGTGTCGGCTGTACCCGAGACGTATAGCCGAGGAGCTATCTCGCTCAAGAAAACAATCCACAACACACAAGTACCCCGGTTCGTTTCCAACCGGGACCTGGGGATTTCCAGCGCAGCCCTATAATTAACCCAAAATGCCAGTGTGTGTGTGGATGGGGGGGTGTTGTCTGATACTCACCTCACACTCTATAGAGATCTCTCGCTGAAGCCACACTGGAGGGGGGGCTTACTCCTCCTTATTTATTGATTACTAACATATAGATCTGTCTACACGTGGTGTTTTTAGCACTAGAACAATTTTCAAATTGATTTTTCCCCTCTGTTGGTGGAACATATATATATATATATATATATATATATATATATATATATATATACACACACAAGTTCTGGATAATGTCTACTAGTTATGTATCATACCTGTCTTATTCAAGGCTTGAACCGTGGCCGCATATTCTCCTTTTGCATGAAATAATAATGTTGTTGCGATAGCATCCTGGCCTGAGACTTTGGCCTTCAATCAACTATTCAGCTCTTGGCACGCACACACATAAGGTCTTAAGTAATAAAGAACACTTTGGTTCACGGGCCATACTTAAAGCAATGATGACCACGAGCTTTATGAAACATGGCAGCGTTACTTCTATGACTTGTGGAGGAGCTCCCCCATAGGTTTCAAAATGATGGGGGGGGGGGTTCTAATTACACACGGCCACTTGACAAACACCGCTAGCACGAAAACATTATACTGCGCCCTGCGCCATACGTTAAAATAGATCGGGAATCGGGCAAAAACGCGTCCCAGAGGTAACAACGCATTAGCGAATATTACGGCAATTGAATCATCTTCAATCTGCAACACAACATATATATATATATATATATATATATATAATAGCATCATATATATAGTCTTGTCAACGTGTACAAGTCATGTATTGTCAGTTAATAAATGATTTAAAATATTTTCACTTTTATTACTTTAATTGTTTATGGTACTTAAATAAATTCTTACAGGCTTCAGTATTTTTGTTTGATTACCCAACTTTCTGTCCAAACAAAAAAATTGTGAGTTTTTCTATGATTTTTTTCCGCTGTGACTTCATTACCGCTCACCAGTGTTTGGACAGGATACCTTCAAGAAGAAGGTAAAAACCACCCTTTTTAATGCAGCTTATCTCATCTGAATGGGTTATGTGCTTTATGGTCGCAGGCGATTTTTACATGCATTTATGGAAAGATTTGCCACAGTGTAATCTTCTTACAGGTATTATATAGCGCGCTATAGAAATTTTGTATATTGTTATTATTATTATTCAAGAATCTTCCAAACAGTGACACCACTGAGATACGAATCTTCACCTCAAAGGGTTTGTAATGCTGTGATTATTCCAGTTAGTGCCAGCCAACGCTAAGGTAACAGGTTCAAACTATTACATAACAGTTGTGATCCAGTATGGTCTCTTTTCCATCTGACCCAAACACCTAATAATTGCCCCCCCCCCCCCGCCTCCCTCCCCCACAACAACAAGGCATCCGTAACAAGTCACCTGATTATTCAAATTCAACGATGACGTAAATTCATGGCGCAACCAATTAGCAGTCGACTAGAGCTATCGTAAGCACCGATTGGCTGGGCTGGTGTCGGCTCACTAATTGACGGTGCCCGTTAGGCGAAATGGTTCGCGAAAATATAACAACTCGGGAGAATAAAACAATTATCGCCCAAAAACGAGGCGTCGCCGCGAATAAACAAGAAACCTGAAACTATTGCTCGATAAAGACGTGACAAGTACAAAATGTCTGCCACTGCTGATGTCATTTACATGCCGAAAAAAATCGAACAGATTATTTTCATAGCCGTTAGCGAATGATGTACTTATTGTTTATTTATCTCTGATATAAATAAAACCATGGCTTGCCATTTAAAAAAGAAAGAAAGATAATCAATAAACGAGGAATACAGTCAAACAAAGCTACACGCCGTCCCCGCCACCGTGCGACGTTTTCATAAAGAGCTGATGACGAAACTGTTGACGATGCTGATCTACCAAGGCCGTCTATTACTCGTTCTGCTCTGTATCGCGCTATGCGCGGACATCGTACGACTGGACACAACAGGTAGTCGCCGAACGGCAATGGCCATTTGAAACATCAGACCCGCACGCCCCAAAACGCAACAACACAACAATAACAACAACACACTTCGGTCTGGACAAAGTCAAACAAACTGGCGAAGTAAATCATTTCTACGTTGCATCCACGTATTCACCACCAACAGCTTGCGGGACGCATTAAATGAATTCGATGATGATGAATGATGTTTTACGGCCACATTAGTGCACACGGTCGGCTAAATGGGCCGAGCGACATCCGAGGGTAACGAAGCGAAGTCAAAGATGAAACAACCATCAGATATGCCCACGCCGAGATTCGAACCCAGGCGGTAGTGATTTGTGGTCCAACGCGCCACCAACTAGACCACGGAGGCGCCCTTAAATCAATTCGAACACCGAAACCCAAGGCGGGTGGGTTAAGTGGAACATCGGGGTTTTAGACCTCAATGAGTCACCCAACCAGCTAATATTAATATAATACTAATAATAACCAGGACATGTCAATTCATTGTTTAAAAGGAATTATGAAACATTTATTATCATTAGGATCAAACAGAGCCGCTGGCAACCATAAAATTATATGATGGATCTAGAATTCTGGATATAATATCCCACACCTTGGTATTAATAATACACAAAGTTTGTATAGCATCCTATAATCTGGAAGGAAATTACTAAAATTAATGCATTTTAAAAATAAAACATACACAGCTAAATATATATAATGTATTTAGGTCAGATACGGTGAAATATAAGGGGGGGGGGAGTTTTGACATTCTTACTGAAAGTATATCAAGTGTCTTACAATTCCTTATGGTCGGGGGAAGATTGTTCCTCAGGTTCGCTGCAGCCTTTCTGACTCAGGTTCGCTGCAGCCTTTCTGACTCAGGTTCGCTGCAGCCTATCTGAACCCACGTACTACTGTTACTACCTTATGTCACTGTACGCCTAAGACCGATTCAGACTCAGAGCTCAGAAACCTTGTAGGGTGATATGGAACAGGAATGAACTGCCTCGTAGCCATATACCAAGATCGTGCACTGCGACGAGAAGTTCCCGACCTGCCCTAGCCACTGCATCAACGCACAAAGACCGGACATCGCCGATGCCAAAACGAGAACGAGAAGACTTCTAGCTGTCGGCACATGAAATGGTCATTAACTAGAACGTCCGTTACACATGGCTGAATCAGACAAACAAACAAACAAACAAACAAACAAACAAACAAACAAACAAACAGAAAATCCGTGTTAAATTCAGGTACACATTCTTCCCCCACACACCCCCCACCCGCTGTAACACACAACAGTCTTATCCATTGTCAACTGGCCAACGACGGGACGCGATCTCCGAACCGGAACTTGGTTTATTGCTTGCTTAATTTTTATTATTACCAAAATGAGAATATCTCAATTAAAAGACTGTTTTTACGTATATCAAGACTGCATCTACTGAAATGAGATATGCCTAAGTTTTAGTTGTTTAAGTGTTAGCAGTGAATGTTTAATAACAGGTCAGTGTTTTTATATATTAATATATCCTATTATTGCACACATATTCTCTCTCTTTCTCTCTGTGTGTGTGTGTGTGTGTGTGTATGCGTGCACGTGTGTGAATGAATTCATTCTTTGCTTGGTTGGTTTTGTTGTTCGGGGAGAATCCCCAGGCTGTCGCTTAATCAGCACAGCCTCTACGTTGGAGTGGTTGAGGAGCGCCTCCCCCACCACTCACAGGGGAGCAGTACGGAAAGATGGAGCCGAAATACCCCGAGGGTGGTCACTGCCGGAGTGTTTTAAGTCATCAGGCCGAGAAATTAATCCCTGGAAAAGTTTCGACCTCTTACGGGGTTCGAACCTGTGACCGTTGGCACCGAGTGCCGGGTGCTTAACCGCTAGGCCACCGGAACTCACTTTGCTTGAATAAGATTGTGTATTTATACAGAAGAACCCCCCCCCCGATATATTTAGGAAAACGACAATACAACAAATGTGCAAATCGAGACATGAATAATCATCCCCCCAATTAAATTATCGCATTAAATATTCACCAGAAACTTTTCAATATAGTAACTAACCTACGAGCATTGGTTGTGTGATAGCAAATGGCAGACCTTTATATCCACACCAACACTGCAGCTCTATATTGCACCAGTCGAAAACTACAGCCATTGAGGACAGCCTATAATATAGGTATGACAAATGTCACGATTAGATCGTGGCATTACCTACATCCACGCCCATCTTTTATCATCTACCTGCCAGCCAATGAGCGCTGAATTGGTGGTTGTCGGGGGACTTGTCGGGTGCCAGTTTCACATTATAATTTCGGAGTAGAAGAACGCCACGCCACATCTATGCAGGACTGAGCGCTTCTTGATGCAGCCTATACTAGCCTGTAGGATAATCCGGCCCTGCATGCAGGTAGAGAAATCTGACATTTCGCGTTATCCAGCTTCTGACGGTATAAATGCCTCCAGTTGCTTTCTCTTTTATTTCCGTATGTAATTGTCGGCATTGGGTTGAAAATGAATCAACCGATTTATAGGAACTACAAACAGCTCGCTACCATGACAGCTTCACTTTTGACCTCGTTTCCCGAATGCTGCCAGGGTATAGCCTCGATCTGGCGTCACTCGTCAATATTCACGAAGTATTATTACGAAACGTCTACAGCAGACCAGCGAAGCATATCGAATGGGGGGTGGGGATGACTGCTTCAGTACACCAACCACGGTAGATGGATTACAACCAATGATATACCCAACATTTTACTGTATGCCAATTAGTGAGTGTACGGAGTGAGTGAGTTAGTGAGTGAGCCTGAATAAATGCCCCTTTTATTAATCTTGGCGCGGGTCATATCCGGGTTGTTGGAATGCTATGCGGGCGAACGTCGCCCAGACATCGAGACACGTTGGGAACGGAAACCGGACGTGAAAGTCGGCGGTGTTACATCCACTGAGCTATCCAGGAGCAGACGAAACGACAACCAGGTCATGAGATCTTGTCGCTCGCTCGCTCGCTCACTCACTCACTCACTCACTCACTCACTCACTCACTCACTCACTCACTCACTCACTCACTCACTCACTCACTCACTCACTCACTCACTCCTGTTTCCAATCATTTGTGATCAACAGACTGGTCGCACAACACATGCGCTGAGTATAATGACAAGATCGAGTGCAGTTTGCGGTCTGCGATCTACCACGTATACACTAGACTATAGCACGGAATTCCATTGTCGTCAATTTACAACCAATTTAACAGTATGCGTAGCAGTTTCGTGGGAATATTCACAATGTTAAACATCGCATTTCGTTGTCTAGCGTTTGCTAACAGATATGATAATTTGTCGGTGGAATACGACTTTCATCACCCCGAAAGACGGTCTAAACTGCAAGGTAATGACTGTCCCACTACATACACAACAGCTGAAATTGCCTCTCCGTTTAGAGGGGTGCCTCCGTGGTCTAGCGGTAGCGTGTTGGATCACAGATCACTACCACCCGTATTCGAATCTCGGCGTGGGCATATCTCAAGGGTGTTTCAACTTTCACTTCATTACCTTCGGAGGTCGCTCGGCCCATTTAGCCTACCATGTGCACAAAATTGGCCGTAAAACATCAATCACCATCAGCATCACGTCAATCTTCCAATCCTGAACCTGTCTCGTGTACGGCTCGAGTGAGTGGACCGACATGGATGTGGGAGACTGACCCAATTTTCACGGACCGGTTTTGTTACGTTTACTGTGACAAACCTACTTATTATAAAACAATTTAGCGCTCCTGACTCGGAATCGGCTGTGAAAAAAAAACCCACATTAAAGAGGTTCAGACCTTTGCCGCGTGCTAGTTATCGGAGGCAGCTAAAACGGTGCAAAAGGCAAGCAGCTTTTGTAGAACAAGCGGAATTCCACTAGATGGCGGAGCTGTTACAGAAATAACCCATTGCGGACGGCACAACCGGCGCGTGCCAATCCGTGCATGAAGTGCGCACTTAACACCCTTTAATAGAATTGATGCCGCTCAACGTTCTCTTGCCACAAATCGATGCGAAACGGGACACACCATTAATAATCCAGTGAGTCAACTGCTCATGCGTGCGTTTACCGTTCCGGGTGCCAGTTAACAATGGGCATCGGTGAGTGGATGAGTTCGCCTGAACGCCGGGAAAACCGGAGATGTTTGGCGGTGGGGTGGGTGGTTTCGCTGACAAAACACCTCAAATACTAGTAACGGGCAGATTCGAACCAGAACGTTGAAGTTTGCTGCCCAATGCCACTAACAATGAGGTTTGCTGCTCAATGCACTACGAGTACATCTATCCATTAATATTAAACGTAGACGGTAGAGTGGTAGAATGGTAGAGAAATGGTAGGCGAAATAGAAGGTAAAATCACTGACTGACTGACAGTCAGCTGACAACCACCATATTATGGGGCGACTTCTTGGTCTAACTGATAGAGCACTGGGTCACAGATCACTAACACCCGAGTTCGAATCTCGGCGTGGTCATATCTGAAGGGTGTTTCATCTTTCACTTCGCTTCATTACCTTCGGAGGTCGCTCGGCCCGTTTAGCCTACCATGTGCACAAAAGTGGCCGTATAACATCAATCACCATCACCGCATATTATGATGTCGTCGTGTTTGTGCTAGTCTATTTTATCCTCGGGATTACACTGTTTTCTATAACCACCATCACCGTCTAACCGTTTGGCCCATCCAGGCATTTCGATGTGATGCGCCCGGTTGAGTTGAGTTGTTTAGCTTCGGCAATGGACACACCTGGGACGTACGGCCGAGTAGCGTCTGGCATGGGAAACGAATGAGACGCAAACGCAAGCGTGAGGCAAATCAGTGAACCCACAACCCGGAGGCCCTTAGCGCAGTACTCCAATGACTGCGCTATCCACGCAACCATCCACGAATCGTGGATAAAATGAAGCCGAATTCAGTTATTTAGACCGAACGCTTGTCACATCCGGGACGAATGGCCGAGGGTTTACGTCACAGCTTTTGGGACCAATTAATGACGTAGTGCGGGTATAACCCTACTTAGAGCGATAAATTCGACACCGATTGACGTACTGGGCTGGTAACTGGTGGAAGAAGCTAACCCAACGAGTTGGTATCAATTTGGAGCATTTCATCTCATGAACATATAATTTACTGTCAACATTTCCACACCTAAGCTTAGCCGAACCAGCCAATTTTCTAAAAATACGGCCAGTTTAATAGTGCACGGTCCGTGCACGTAATCCACCTGGTATCTATTGCACAGCCTGTTTCATTTTTTTTGTACACCCAAAACCTTCATTTCTGGCTAAGCCTCTGTTTCACACACAGGCTTTCAGCCAGAAATGAAACCGTGTTTGTACAAATTAAACATTTGTACAGCGAAACCACAGACATGGATTGGCCGATATTTAATTAGAAAACCAAATTAGTGTCTGCACTTTAGGTTCGGTCGAAGGTTCTATGAATGAGGTCGAATGAGGGGGAGAAATATACGGCTTATAGGCAACTCCTGGTGACATATTTGTTTTCAATCTGAACACAAAACGATAATACTGATCTAGTAAAGAACAGAATCAGGACTGTCCATCCCCTCCTATTTTCAACGCCCTCTACGCCTGGTTGACTCGACTCGACTGCCCGTTCACAAGAAACGGCTATGTTTTCATATATTTTTCAAAACTACTGGTTATTAGTATTTGGTATCGCACTGACCTGTGTTTGGTGACTCTAACGCTAATAAAGCTGAGAAGAAAGAGCCGATGGCGCCGAGGAGTGATGCGTTGGAAAATTCTGCCATGCCAAACTTCTACTAGCAGGGTCGATAGGAGTCGAACTGTACAGGCCTCTGTCGGCTGGAACAGACGATGAACTTATTTGATACGGTGCTGTCGGCTGGAACAGACGATGAACTTATTTGATACGGTGCTGTACACATACACCCACCCACACGAGATGGATTGGAATCTACAAACTAAGGTTTGCAGTACATTGTTCCAACCACAGTGTCATTGAAACAACCAGAACGTTTGATTGGATTGCGGTAGATATGTTATTACACACACACACATATATATATATATATATATATATATACATATACATATATAAACTATATATATATATATATATATATATATACACGCACATATACACACACACACATATATATATATACATACATATATAAACTATATATATATATATATATACACACGCATATATATACACACACACACACATATATATACCATGAAAAGACCTATATACAGGTAACAAACGGCACTTTGTTCATGCTTTAGAAGAATCAGACTGCTATACATCTAACTTAATCCTGACAGCAACCACTAAGAACAATGGTAACAAAAAACCCGCAGTAACCGGTTTGTTAGCACATTGAGTTTTTATTATCAGTGGCGATGCTCTACAGATAACTGGATCCGGTTGACTTATTATCATAATACAAGGTCCCATGGTGAATTATATATATTGATATATATATATATATATATATATATATATAGATCGATAGATAGATCGATAGATAGAGAGAGAGTGAGTGATGAAAGCACATGACAGAGGTGTGCGTATGATCTCTTGTCTGCACAAAAGAAGACTGGGCACCGCTCTGAACGGGACACATTAGGTCGCTAACTATCCACAAGCCGGTATAGGTGACCATTATAAGGATGGCGGACGTTTTGGCCCAAGGACATTTTCTCAAAGTAGGACGTTTTGGCCAATGTATGAAATAAAACATTAGCTGGATGTCTGGTTATTTTATTGACAGTTATTAATGGATATTTAACTAAGAATGGATATTTAAAACATTTCACGTTATTGGCATTTCTTAATTACAATTGGATATTTAAAACATGAAACCTACGATAATAAAATTTAAACGTTAGGTTGACCAACTCAAAGATTATGGGATAATCTAACAAAAAATCAGGGATGGATATTATTTCTGTTAAGCAATTTTCACAGAAGTTAGCCTTTTTTTTGGAATTTTGGGTATATCTTTCTGGTTTTAGTTTTTTTCTTCTTTGGTCTGATACCACGTTCACCTTGAATGAGAACACCAGTGACATGAGCCCACTCTATCGGTTTCTATTTGGAGGGATGATACTGGCCCGGCAAGGATGTGGAATCTGTTGTTCTAACCCTCGAATATGTTATTATTTGTTCTTGGCCGGTCAGACGTGATTATAGCATGCATCTTGAGGCTGATGAATTGCTGGTTCATTCACCTTTCATTGTTTACCTGAAATCAGCTACCATAATCTCCTCATACCGGTCCATTCTTAGTGATGATGATTGATGTTTTACGGCCACTTTTGTGCACAAGGTAGGCTAAATGGGCCGAGCGACCTCCAAAGGTAATGAAGCGAAGTCAAAGACGAAACAACATTCAGATATTCCCACGCCGGGATTCGAACATGGGTGGTAGTGATCTGTGGTCCAGCACGCTACCGCTAGACCACGGAGGCGCCCTCCATTCTTAGTGAATAAATATCAATAACTGTCAATAAAATAGTTAGACATCCAGTTGACGTTTTATTTCATACATTGGCCAAAACGTCCCACCATAAAATAAACATTCTTGCAAATTATTGCCTTATAAAAAAATTTTTGACCAGTTTTGACCACTGGTCTGGTCAATACTCTGATTGGCCGGTCCTTTGCCAACCCTGGTAAATATTGATTCCACTTGATCTACAGGCTCATAGTTACAAGATGAAACAATATGCCCATTTCATAATCACGGTTACCCGTTACAATTAGTACGTCCACAAGCCCCATGGATGTGTGGCTCCAAGTTCTGGTAGCTGGGACACGATGGAACAAACAAAACACCTGAGTGTCACATCGGGATAACTCGACACCCATGGACTCATTGTGTCTACTAGTACTTAAGTAGCTAGCCGAGTTTTACGTTAACAGACTTGCACAAAAACATTAAAACTAGACATATACGATAATTTAAAAACCGTTTTCGGTGAAAGTACGACAGTAAAAATTATGAAAAAATTAATTTCTAAAAACTAATACCACCACGAATCGGGTCAAACATCTGACACAGTTATGACAGTATAACATGAACGTGGCATCTGAATTGTGAAAGAACAGGGATGGACGCCTTTAGTGTCACAAACCAAGTCAGAGAGAGGGAGAGAGAGAAAAGTCTTGGGTTCCATTAACCATCAGTCACAAAAGCCCTCTAGGTTAAAATCCCCCGGGTCAGAGTCCCCCTAGCTCAAAAGCCTCACCTCTTATTTTGAAATAGGTAAAAACCCTCGCATTCAGTTTAAAATGAAATTGATCGTCATCAGGAAAAAAGCTTCAGATGATGGAAAATATGAAATTTAAAACTGATACATTTTATTTATTTATAGTGTTATGTTTTCTTTTGAAAAAGACCTTTCACTAATTACTGTCATGATTTAAAGCTGAGACCGACCGCCATTGCCCCAATAGGGCGAATTGTGATCGATGATCGCCCATTCTAATCAAGATTGAAACCCAGAGGACCAGCTCATCTCTTACAAAGAGCTCATTATAGCTTGACAGGAGAAGCCACCTAGTATATGGGATCATCTCCAGTTAGCCAACTAAGTCAAGGGGTGATCTCCTCTAATCAAGATCGAAGCCCAGACGCATCAGCAGATCATTTAAACAGCGCTCTTTATGGTCCGACACGAAGCCACTTATATCTGTGATTCCAATTGAAAGCAATTAAATTGTGGGTAAATAAGTTTCACCATTCATCAAGATTTGTTTATCATGGAGATTATCAAGAACAACAAAGCCGGTACCAAGCTTTGCTTTGGGTGGGGGGGGGGGGTATATGTACACCAAGAAAGCAGTAAACGATGGGACGTGCTCTCAGAGAAGAGCTATGTCTTGTAAAGGCTCTTTGATAACGGATACATAGATTCAGAGAGCTGTTCATTCTGTTTCACGGAATACGGACAGTTGTTCACCCGGACAGTTGCTCACCAAGCAAATGAAAAAGTGGACACTTGCTCACCAATGAATTCTTAATGAGAAAAAATTAAATGATTTTTAATTCAGAAATATATTTCTTAATATCCTATTACTTGGGATGAATATTACCAATTATTAGGGAATTGAAGTTCAGAGATTATTTTATTTGATTAATATAATCATGTGCATTTTTTCTCACATTAAAAATTCACAGGTGAGCAAGTGTCCACTTTTCATTTGCTTGGTGAGCAACTGTCCGGGTGAGCAACTGTCCTCCAACCCGGTTTCGCACAGCCACCATTCCAACCAGGATACAGTTACTGCCACTAAGATTGTAGCTGCCATGAAGGACACAGCTGTGACCAACCGAGCCAAGCCTTCACGACTACTCGCAAACTTGACCAAAGACGCAACTACTGAAGTACGAGCAGCCATGGGATACTCGGACCTGGTCAATCGTGTCATCCGCTGAGAGAAAGCCAAACGCCTCCCCAAGGACACCAGCTTCGCTTGCTTGCTTGTAGTTCGTGGAGTATCCCCTGGCTGTCGCTTGTTTGGCACAGCCTAAATCCACCTTTGCTATACGAAAACAACATATCATCCAGTAATACACCAGGGCTTTTGACCTACTAAAAATGTGAGGGCTTTTAACATAGGGGCTTCTGACCGGAACCCCATATTAACCATAACTTATTCAAGCGCGCGAGGCGCGCACAGACAAACGTGCACACCCAGACAAGTACAGTCTGGCCACGGATTAATATAGTGTATGTGGTCTATAGGATATACACCGAATTATAAGTGGACGATCGTGAGCAACGATCTGTACGCGTTACTGGTGAATGGAGTGACGTGATACAACCTTTTTACAGGTCAGTTCCACACGATTAATTTCCATTCCTGAACATGGGAACACCTTTACCACTTGGCATTATCATGTAGACGACAAAACACAATCGCCCTAATGCAATGAGAATGATGAACCATGACATTATGGCCAACTCCGATGCTGCCATGTTGGCTAACCAAATGTTACCACGCCTGTATTTTACATGTTGGAAATCCCCACCAGCGGCAGCAGCAATATTGGTCATTAAATGGACGTTTAATCCTATGTCGATTCCGGTACACCATTACCGTGGGACAATCCGGCTTGTCGTCCACTTTCCCGTACACTTGCGATCGCCTCCAATTACTCTTCAATGGAGCAGTAAGATTTCTGAGACGGCACCCTCCCACTTCAGCTCTATGTTGTTCTTCTGCACCCGTCATCCCTCTTGGGACATAGGTCGTTGACAACAATCTTCCATAGTCTTCTGTCCTGGACTTTCTTTTCAAGCTCCCTCCAGCTGTAACCTGTCCTCTTTATGTCTTTCAGGAGATCCCTTCTCAACGTATTTCTTGGGCGTCCTCTTTCCTTGTGGGTTCCATGTTAGGGCCTGCCTGGTGACAGTTGATGCTGGTTTCCGAAGTGTATGGCCGACCAATCCCCCCCCCCCCCCATCGTCTCCTTCTAATCTCATCTCCGGCATTCCGTTGGTGTGTTTTCTTCCACAAGTCGACGTTACTGATGCGTTATACGAACAATGCCCTCCACGTTTAATTCATAAAACACCGCTAGCAGCTGTGAGCCGCGACACAAGTTATCGCAATTATTTCATGGGTGGAGCCACTTGTGGGCAATAATTTGGTTTCTCGGTGTCACACGAACGGATGAAATCATCCACACGAACGTGTATTTGTTCTCGCACGCAAGCCAATTACGAATATTTTTTTAAATATTTTCTCGAAAAAATAATAGCCAAAGCCGGCAATAGAAATTGATTCAATTTTAATTTCCTTCGTGAAAAATGAGTGCGTCCGGTGGACTAGTCCGAGCTTTGTCGATTTGAGTTATACGCTTTTGCGTCAAAATAATACACGAAACTCCCCAGCAATTATCTAAACAAAATTCACGTGCCATTTAGTACATCATACGAAGGCAACAAGGGTGTAGATATTATGACGAGCGCAAAAACCGGTGTGCCCATGTACAGAGAGACAGGTATCTTCTCTCTCTCTCTCTCTCCGTACAATAGAACACACGACATACATCACACAATCCGGGTCACCAATTACCCGTCAAGTCACAGACGAGACTGACACCGATACGGGACGCGATAACCCATATATAACTGTAAGAAACCCACTTTATAACGACAACCAAATAGTTATCATAAATGTAACTCATCAGATTTGATGATATCGGTGATAACGTTTAGACACTACAACGTCAGCCTACAGCTGCTGTACGTCATCTCTGCTGTACAACAGCCGCTCAGAGAGGAGCTGTTAACTTAAATCTTATATAACAGTCCTCGTTGTTACGAATGGGGCGCCTCCGTGGTCTAGTTAGTAGCGGGTTGGACCACAGATTACTAACACCGGAGTTCGAATCTCGGCGTGGGCATACCTGAAGGTTGTTTCATCTTTGACTTCGCTTCATCTCACCACACCCTTGGAGGTCACTCGGCCCATTTAGCCTACCATCTGCACGAAAGTGGCCCTAAAACATCATCGCTGTCACCAATGGCAGCATGCGTTGTATGCTCCCTTCGGAGTTGAGATGTATGCTGGGTCGAAACAGGTCTGAGTCAGGGATAATAATATTGTAAAGCACATTAGAGCAGCTTCTACCTGAATAGGGCGCAATATAAATGTCAGATATTATTATTATGTGACTTGTCCATGAAGCGGAAAGTAGACACATTCATGCCAGATGATGATGACTGGTGTTTTACGGCCACAAAGTTGTGCACAAAGTGGGATAAATGGGCCGAGGAACCTACAAAGGTAGCGAGGCGCCCTTACTTTTGATAGTTTCGTCAATATCTTTAACATTACAAGTACCTTTCCTTTCTACAAATTTCAGACATTCTGTTTACCGTCTGCTAGATATGCTCGTAGACGGATACCATCAACACCATAGCAGTTCACTGCAACACGTCTAAAACAACAGCTGTAGATTAACAAGTGAAGTCCAATACATTACAGGACCGGTCAGTCCAATGTGACGTAATAACTCCCAACTGTTATAACTAAGACATCACAATCAACGTTGATACTAGCAACCAACGAGGATTCTAATAGAGTAAACCCACTATTACAGCTCCCGATGACCGTTATTATTATAGGGGACATAAAAGCTAGCCAGCTCCTGATTGGCTCGCCAATTTGCTGACCTGTCTGTGCAGAGAAGCCGTCTGTAAAAGAGCGAGTAGGACCTTAATGCCATCTGACCTACATTCCCTGGGAAACCCCCGCCTATGACGTAAAATGCGGGATTCTACCATCCAATTCCAACAGATCATGCCAACTAATTTTCGCTGACCTTTACACTTCGGGTCACCGCCAGGTATTGCCAGGAGCAGCGAAGGCGGAGTTTCGTGGTTTTCAATGTCGGCCGGATTCTTGTTCTGAACATCTAGGTTTAAACAACGATCTACTGCGTAATACGATTGGAATTCAGATAGTGATAGATTAGTTTCTTGTTGTTCAGCATATTACATTATTAAATGTTGTTATTGTCACCAAAGTGAACAAATTAGAGTAAATATTTCTTTAGCGAAGCCCGTTAGTATTGGTTATAGCTTGAAAATTAAAATGGCGACAGACAGGGTTTATTTACATTGTAAAATCAACGCATGGTTCACGTTAATTCACGTGAAATAATACACAAATGCAATATATCAATGCCGGATTATTGTTCTATCAATCAGTAGTTTTGTGTAAGACAACATGCCTCCGATTTGATGAGTACTTTCGATCCAAATAGCACACCTGTTTGTTTATTAGAATTATGCTATCTACGCCAGCGCATCAACACTGAATTACCAGTTAGAACCTCCAATTTAATATTGGCTGTTGTCTCCAAAAGCAGTGATTTTTCCGTGAGATTTTCAGATTTTGTCAAATTCAAAGACAATACAAGAACCGGGAAAAGGAATTTGTTATATTCCAGGTTTTCTAGGACACCTACCTGGGAACCCCGATTATTTGTAAAGCCGCAAGGCCGTTCTATCGATCGTCTACTTCTTTGATTTTCGTTTGTACCTCTTCAAAACTATCAAAAGCATCTTCTACTTTCAACCAAAATATAATTATACATGCTCGGGCGCCATATTTGAGTGGAAGTAATAGCAAACGAGGAATAATTGGCGCATGGGCATCGAGTGCTCGGACCTATAACGCCGAGGTACAGGGTGAGGGTTCCGATGCTCGGATGCGTAACCGCTTCGTTTAATCTATTTTGTTTACTAAATCAGTCTTCTTTGAATAGAAATATACTAAATATCGCCTCATCTTTCATTTTCCTTTACTGACTGTTGGAATCGTGGAGTATTATTATCCCCGACAACGATCGTTAAAATATACAAACAAATCTCGCGCGCACACTCGGAAGGAACAGTGATCCAGACTCCGCGATTAACGGGTCGTAGTAGTTCTAAATCCTATCGCCATATGTCACTAGCTTAATTGGCCAGGTCTATTGTGTTGGCATTCGTACATACAGCAATCCATTTTGCCGCATAGGCAAATGTCACGTGCAGCGGTACATACGGGATAATGCTCATACGTTTTCCTGATTTCCACACAGCCTATATCTAGACCAAATCTTAGCTTAAACGTTCAATTTTTATTGCCAATAACCATTGGAACGCCCACACCTCGCACTGTTTTAGCGAAGTGAATCACTGCATCACCTACAAGCCGTACTCGACAACCAATTACAACCAGATAAACGAATGACGTAGTTGGTTAATAATTTATCAGCAACAACTCTCAATGTCTCTCAATGTTCTGTCACTGATCAGTTGGATTTCTAGGCTATTCTGTCAACGAATACACAGAATAATTACTAACATGTAGTAAAAGAATGGACGGACGGATGGTGGAACTGTATGCACCCTTCAGACATGTCAATGAAATCTAGATGTCGGGCCTAACATTTCTATGAATTGTCCAAACTTTGTTATAAAACAGACTCGATGAAATCACACGGCCATTGCCACGTTCAATTTCAGCGGTCCAATGAACCTTTTCATGCTCGTTGTCGTATGAAAACCAAAGCCTTCACATTAGTTGTGTGTGTCACAATAACGCGAGAAAAAATTGAGCACTCTACGCGCGTGGGCCAAGCTTGGGTGTTTCCGGTGCTCTGGTTTTGTTTCTCTCTCTCCAAAAGCAGTTTTTTTCCGTGAGATTTTCAGATTTTGTCAAATTCAAAGACAATACAAGAACCGGGAAAATGAATTTGTTATATTCCAGGTTTTCTAGGACAACTGGGAACCCCGATTATTTGTAAAGCCGCAAGGCCGTTCTATCAATCATCTATTTCTTTGATTTTCGTTTGTACCTCTTCAAAACTATCAAAAACATCTTCTACTTTCAATCCAAATATAACTACTACATGCTCGACCGTCGTATTTGAGCGGAAGTAATAGCAAACGAGGAATAATTGGCGCATGCGCATCGAGTGCTCGGACCTATAACGCCGAGGTACAGGGGTCCAATTAACCGTTTCATGCTCGTTGTCGTATGCAAGCATTTACTTTTCTTTCAGATCCGAACCAAAGCCTTCACACTAGTCGTGTGGGTCACAATAACGTGAGAAAAGTTGAGAAACAGAGCTGGAATCAGTACTTATAATCTTCATTGGCCGACTGGATAGCCCAACTACAAAATAGGGCTATATGTTGAACATCGAATTCAGACGAAATGAACGAATGAGATAATAAGATATTGATCAAACTGGTAATATAATACATTTGACTAGCCATATATGTTTTGGTAGGAGTGGCGGCTTTGAAAAAGGCTGGCACAAAGTGAAACTTTCCACTTCATGTTAGCTGACATTTGCGAACGCGCAGATGCAAGTCCTCTTTCTTTCAAATAACCCTATTATTTGGCGGAGAGCCAAAACCAAACCGTGACGTTACCAAAAATAGTTGACATAAATGTTTGTAGTCAAAAGAAAGTAGACGTGGGCGCTGTTGTCTCCCGCAAAACTTGCCAAAAGGCACCAACCGTGAAAGAAATACCCCCCTCCCCCACTACACACACACATTTTAAAACTGGATTTATGCAAGCCCCTTCCTTCACAATGGCGTCAGCTGCGTTTAATTTTGTGGTTAGACGAGATTAGCTAGTGTGTGCTCTGATTCTAATTGAGCCGCTGTGTATTCCGAGTGCCCCGAACAGTGCGATCCTGTGTGATTCAAGGACACAACGCGAGACCTGCAATGTCAGTTAAAGCAGTCTCAGATCTATGCGACCAATTCAGTCAGATTGTAGAGGGCCGATTTATCTTTCGCATTTATAGCAATTAATAACTAATTGTGGTTATCAAGACCTGCAAGCTGCAGACCACCAGTCAATCCACAATATTACCACGTCATTACTCATTTCATGACCTGCAACATGTATTTCACATGACAATGAATGCGACTGTCGTATCAGATCAGCCGCCCTTCAGAAAATACCATTCTCATTATATAGTTGGGCTATATTCAAGTGGGGGGGGTCCCTTTTCAATTAAACACATGCAAATAATCATATTCTCCCCCAACAAGTCAATAATATACGTCAGCAGAAATCTAGACATAATTAAGTTGTCATACAAATATTATTATCAGTGAAAATGTCAGAAGAGGTTTATTGGGTTACCAGTACACAAACCGTGATTTTATTTACTGCGGCTGGGTTACTAATGGTGGGAGTATCAGACGAATGCACAGCAGTTCTGAGTTTTCTTCACTACAAGCTTACGGTGACATTTTAAAAAGCACTCTACTACTACTAGTACTACATTTAAGCCTTTGAGATATGCAACTGGAGATGGTTACACCCCAAGAACCTGTAAATAAATATAGCCGAAGTAAAGGCTTTAACCTAGAATGAAACTGTGGCCGTCAGTCTGTAGATCTCCGAGACAAGACTACTAACGCATCAAATAACTATTCTATTCGTTTATGTAATAATTAATAACTATAGATGACAAATTGTCGTTGTCTTTTCTCCGATCTAACAGAGAAATGCAGCCGCCCAACCAACCGAAGCATGCGTATCGCAAACAGGAATCAGTAGCACGCGTTTCGTTTCCCCGATGTCCTCATTGACGTGGACCACTCCCAAGACACGTGGCCAGGCAACAACAGCCACGTAAGGGCGTGGACGGCTACGTTTACGACTCAACCAGGCCCCCATGACTCAACCAGGCCCTCATACACGAACACCTCTGTGTGTGTAATAAATCTATACATTTGGATTGCGCCACTTTTTCTTCTCCCATAGGCCATCATCACGCAAACGCCGATGCGCGCAAAATACAACGTGGTGATGATAGCTGAATAGTCCCAGATAGTAGTGTGGCGGCATCAACTGATCAAGTGAACATAAACACAAAGTTCTTACAATGGCTTGATTTCTGACGGAAAAAAAACGTGGCGTCTGACACCTGTAGTGAGCTGGCTGGACATTTTGTATTATATTTGGTTTCCATTGAACAAACCGTCAGGTTCTGTCTGATACAGCGTTGTTTGATCTAAACGGATGCAAATAAATCCCCAAAATATTCTCAACCCTGGCCTGATGCTAGAAGCTCTGTCAGTGGTAAAAAACAACAACCCTGCAGCACGCACCGGCTGATAAGCCAATGACAGTGTGCATATTGAAGAGCCACGTGGTGTTTGATTTTTTTTAAATCCACCAGAAACAGTGTGGATACAGGTTAATTCTCCTCTGATCTGCACACATTCCACAGACAGATCAGAAAAGTTGAATGGCATGAATATGATAAGTGCCATTATTCATCTGCCAAGGTGATAATGACTGATGTCTTACGACCACTTTTATGCACACATGGTAGGCTAAATGGGCCGAGCGACCTCCAAAGGTAATGAGACGAAGTGAAAGACGAAACAACCTTCAGCTATGCCCACGCCCGGGATTCGAACACGGGTGGTAGTGATCTGTGGTCCAACACACTACCGCTAGACCACGGAGGCGCCCCTATTAATATTATTAATGATAGTGGTTAGTGTTAGACAAACACCGAAACACACAAATGGTACACATTATTACAAACAAGGCACACTGCGCTAATTATACAGGTCAGATATGGATAACTAACTATTTTCATTGTGATATATATATATATATATATAATTGACGTGTCTAACTGTTTCAATTATTATGGCACTAGTTCGCTGACACAGATGGGTTTAGCTGATAAAGAATCAATACTATTTCTGTGTCTGGGTGATTAAAACTCATAGTTGGTATTTTCTCCCCACAGTGATATTATAATCTGATATAAACAAATAGTTTGAGTTGTAATCTTGCCGGAGTGTATGAGAGGGCAGAAGTTAACACTGTGTAGTTTATAGAACACTAGTGGGCACTGATTGTGTTCTTTTAATGTCCAATAACAGTCTTTAGCCGGAAATGAAAAAGTGACCACGCCATATCTGGTAGGCAAGTTACGCCTACGGACGTGGACTGTCCAACACATGGCAGTCCACGGATCCTCCTCGTAACATCTGATACCATTCCGGGTCGAGTTGACTGTCCAGTTGAGATCAATTCGAGCTACAATAATTACAGCCTATCTAATACAGCTACGGTTGATCGAGCACATTTGTTATGTTTCGATAGGGACGAGGAGATTACTCGGACGGAAAGCCTGTTTAACAGTCAACCGGACAACCTTTATTTTATATAATTTAATAACAGAAAACTAAGTCTCCGAAACAAATAATAAAACATAAACCACAGTCTTTGAGTGATTTTCCACTGTATTAGAGGATGATCACAATCAGCCTTTTCAATAGCAGCCGTCGTCATACGTCGTCTATGTTATAGACAGATAATCAGTCGGCTACTTTAGTTTTGGCAAAAAGATGGCCTAGAAGCCACCAAATACTCCATTTCCCCCAACTTTTTCAGGGAAGAGCCCCAATACCCCATTCCACGGCCAGCCCTTCAAATTCAATACCCCCCTCCCCCCGTATCCAAACCTCCCTCAAGCGAAGCCGCAGCAATGGCGCTGCTGCGTTTTTACAGGCCACCACAGGTGAGCTGCTGCCTACTTTTTGTTAGGGTTCGTCTACTCTATACCCTACTGAAAAGGCTGCACAGTATGTACATCCGTCGCTCACGTTGTCATGTTTAACCTAATGCGGTTCAGATGTGTGATCAATTTTTAAATCTCAAGCGAACAAATCTCTACATTTTAATTTCAACTCATCCTGACCAAACAAACAACATATCTGTGTGCTTCTGTAGAAAGGGGATTCCCAAATGTCATACACCACCGCTATCTTAACTGAAGTGCTCTCCCTAGCCGTTTCCATAGAAATGTAAGCCACGGTCGCAAAACAAAATCATGACTTTAAAAAAATGTAGTCAGATATTTTTTCTGGTATGTATTCATTATGAGATGACTATAAATAGTGAACCTATGTGAATGTTCACCTTATATACTCATCCTGGCTAAACACCAAGCACTAAACACCATGATTTTTTTTGTAGCCATTTAGATCAAACAACTCTAATGTGAGCCATTATTCGCAGTAGAATCCTAGTGATTTTCTTTAAGATTGGTGATGATGATGTTTTACAGCCACTTCTGTGCACATGGTCTGCTAAATGGGCATTCTCTTTAACTAAGGAAGAAGGGCTGACATTAAGTTTTAACACTAACTTACAATGTATAACGTAAAAATATGGTTGCCAAAAATAAAGATGTCATAATTCTGAAACAGACACTCAGGTTTTACTTTTAGCGAAGCCAGCTCCACGATGATTCCCGGGAAAGCATGTTATGAAATGCTGCATCTCCTCTCGGTGCAACTGCACTGACATATGTCAACTGATGCAACAGCACCGAGTGTGACATGTGTCAAGAAGCTATGTGTTTTACTGGACTGGACGACCATTTCCTATTTTATTATGACTGTATGAACAAAACGATGGGAATATCTCAAATCGATCTTCAAAT
The DNA here is from genome assembly GCA_025642065.1 of Paralvinella palmiformis. Taxonomy (NCBI): domain Eukaryota; kingdom Metazoa; phylum Annelida; class Polychaeta; order Terebellida; family Alvinellidae; genus Paralvinella; species Paralvinella palmiformis. Next base: position 313,300 of record JAODUP010000198.1, on the reverse strand, counting down.
CATTATCACTAAACCGTGTTGCCATATCGAACAAGTGCATTTCTTGCACATTGCAAAACAAATTGCTTTCCCAACAACTATATCTTATCAAAGTATAACCACACACAATCCTGTTTCCTGCCAAACATTGTGAAGTGGACAAGTACCAATATTTACTGATAAAAAAACAAGATACTGTAAGCCTTGTTTATGTATTCGGCATAAGACAGAGTTGTTTGATTTAACCCCCCCCCACACAAATTCTTGCATTTAATTTTTTTCATTAGTCCATTTATTTTGTATTAATTATTTTGTTAAGATGTGATTTCTCAATTAACTTGCAGTACAAAAAAATTATTATAAAAAATCAATTGTTAGTTAGACTGGATAATTATTTTTACATATAAAAATATATCCAATAATCACAAAAATCAAATCAGTAACAAACACCACAAAACATAATAAATGATCCAAATACAGTGATTTAAATCAAATAACTCTGTGGTGCCAATAGGTCAAGTGTTAACATCAAACCCTCCAACCCTGATATTTTCACATAATTCTATATATAACTCCACTACAGACAATGTTATTTGCTAAGCCTAAGTTTTAAATTTAAGATTGTGATATAGCCTTTCAGCCCTTTGGTTTGATTACATTTCTATGATTTCTGTTTTGGGTACATTGTTGAATGTTGTTGGATTTTTTTTACATTTGAGCAACTAACATAAAATTCTAATGTTTTATAATAAAAACAAAGAATGGTCTCCCATTGTTGTTATCAACAGAAATCGGAACCAATCAAAAATGTGTTTAGACTAGTTAAGGCTCATTAATGATTAAGTCTAGAATCTAAGAGACGCGTGTGTATGTGTCTGGACGTGTGTTCGATTAGAATGCTATGGTAGCGGGCGATAATTTGCGACTAATCAGCACCATAACCAATGGTGTTGGAACACGTCATAAAACCATCACCTGGCGGAACCAATGGCGCTCTAACACAACCTGACAACTGCCTGAATTGGGCTACTGACCGCATCACCACGTTTTTAATCGAATTTAGCCAATCCGCCGCGAAAAATAAACAGAGAAGATCACTTAAGATGTCGATGTTCGCATTAGTGTGTACTATTATTTACTGACGTCGACCCAAACGAAGTGATAAATCCTAACTCGCCAGTCATCCCACACCATCGCCTCGTAATATATACGTGGTCGTGGATTAAATGCATGCACAATTAGATCTACAGATAGTCTAGATCTACTCGTTTCATGCTGAATGAGTGTGGCTTGGTCATGGGCCTACGTATTTCAGGAAATTTGTCACGTTGAACGCATCCTCAAACAGGAACGCGGGCCACACTCGAAGCAAAAATAGATTATCTACAAACGGAAAGAGAATTGAGCGGTATTACACCCTCAAACAGCCTTTACTTACCGTATTTCTGATCATATTCCCATGTCAACGTTAACCCCGACCGCCATATTGGTTAGAAACGCAAACAGGAAGTGACGTCATGGAAATCCCAACACTTGGGAATTCCCACGGCAGATGGGGATGTCCTATTAGCGTCATATCGTCACAGTGAGGCTAACCGGAATGGCGGGAAATTGAATAAATGATAAAGTCATGCGGCCAATTTTGTGTACGTGCTACGCTACATGAGGGGAAGTGAAGGGTGAAACATCTTTTAGCGTAGCTCGGCCGGAGTTTGAACCAAGGTGCCAGAGGTCTATTGTCATCGACGGTACCAGTTAGGCTATGAAGACGTCCTAATGGTGATTGAGTGAGAGTGAAAACTTCCTTTACCCACGGATACGAACATTAGGTTTAGTCCCAAAAAGGCGAATCCCAAATGGACGAGTACAATTTTAGGGATTCCCAACAAGACGAAACTCGTTTGGGTTGGTGCGGGTGCTGTCTTTGAACAGGAGGCCTAGACTTCATAGGGAATTAGACAATCAAACTCAAGTCTTTCATTGATAAACGAAACATCTCGGGAGAAAAAAATTATAATTTAAATCTACGATATTTACTCATAGATAATTTAACCCCGTGCTTAAGACAAACATACCAAGTACTGCCTAGAATATTGGACACAAAATTAATTTAATGACATCGGACTATATATTGGTATCCAATGTTGCTGTCAAGTTGATCAAGCAGTTGATACATAAAGTCGTCATATTGCAACAGATGAATTATCAAAAGTAAATTAGGACCATAATTATGTAACACCTCTAAAATTCATGCACAATGTTAATCATAGGCATAGGTCATTATTAAGATTAATTAAGAATCAAATTATATCAATTCATCCCTTAAAATAATCAAAATCCATTTAAAAAGCCGCCACTTTTCTCGAAGAGTCGATACCCTCCCCAAAAAACCCTGTATATATTAGGTAAGTCTCTCTGTGTGTGTGTGTGTGTGTGTGTGTGTCTGTCTGTGTGTCTGTGTGTGTGTGTGTGGACGCCATTGCAGAGCGCGCACATTTTTGACGAGCAGACGATAGCATTCATTTGTATGTCGAGCAGCTACTGCGTCTAAATGGAGCGTACACGATGAAGAAAATTTACAATTTTAAACGTAGCTGGATACGAAATGCAATTAATCCCTGAGATAGGACGCAAGTTTAGGTGTGTATATATATATATATATATATATATATATATATATATATTGTATTTCGAATAATAATGTTATATTCTAACGGTGCGCCATATAATTAGTGTAAATACCTTATTGCTTATAAAACGCATGGAATAAGGTTAATACTTGAGTCATGTCGCACTTGTTATATTTCTACTGTGCATGTCAATAGTAAATGCTGTCTAGTTGGATGGCAATGTAGAATGGAAACGTATGTCAGTATGTGTGGTCCACGATTCCTAGCTAATGTAGAACGTTGTTTAGTTAGAATAATTATTTGGTTTATCCGTTCGACCATCTTACACTGTTACAGTTACACTTGAATGGTTTGATCTTGGTATACGCGATACAGCAATCGGCAAGAAGTACTTTTCTTCTGGTCCCTTAATGTTTAATGTTCCTAATAAGGCATTGACCACGTGATTTGTGACCCAATTCAATGTCGTAAACATTATTTACATAAGCAAAGTGGCGGGAGGGGAGTGTTCGACCACAGTGCGGGGCGGATCGACCACACGTGGCGGGGATAATCGACCGATTCATTTTGCTATGTGGACATCGTTTTAAACTAAAAGTTGTTGTTTCTTATCATTCTTAATCTTTCAGTATTCACTTTTTGTTTCTTTTCACGATTCACCAACTGACAAATCTTCATTTCAGCTCGTCCACAATTTGATTGATTTATTTGCAATAAACGAAGACCCATATTTACAGCATCTCATAATATTACTATTTCATTTGTACAAAGAACAAATCTAAATATGCGTAGCTAACTAACAACAAGTCAGAGAAAAGTCTACCACAAAACTGGGCTTTGCGTTGGATGTAAATTAGACTATAAAACGTCACATAATTGTCACATGATTCAGAAGGCTGTACCCAGAGAAAATGACCGTACTATCAGTTTATGTAAATTAGAAATATGTCACATGATCTTTATCTTACGATCCATTTAGGATATGTGACACAGAAATTATAGTCTGCAAAGAGCGAATCGACAAAATGGAGGGGCGGATCGACCACTTTTGTTTCCCTTGTTATTTATAAATTTATTGACGTAAGCTTACATAAAAGGTACATTTTATTTCTACATACATTAATTGTTCGAAAGGATACCACAGAGAAAGCTAATGAAGATCAAACACCGTGAAAATCTAACACCAATTGAAAGGCGCGAATGTTGCTTAAAGAGATGTTTACACCTAGTGACAAAAGTTAGAATTTTCACACGCCCACTTTCAGCCGATAATTGTTTTTTGGTGGTGTATTGTTTTATTGTTGCAAATTGTTTCAAATAAACACAAAACAATTATTCGTTGATATATATATATATATATATATATATATATATGTTCCAGCCTAAAACTATTAAGTGTAATAAACAACGAGTAGGGTTTTAATGTTGTGGTCGATTCTCCCCGCCTGGTCGAACCTCCTACTTCTTCCCTCCCCTAGTAAAAAGATGTTTATTTTCTTATGTGCAATGCGAAGTAAAATATTGATGTGCGTCACCAGGACTTATGTTTAATTAAAGTAATACCGAGATCACTCTAGCATATACAATGATAGCATTGATATTCTTATGTAACTAAACAACGTGAATAAACAAAATGTGTTATGAACGGATAATTGTTTTTCGCAGTCATACCTATTTAGAACGCCACCCTCTTTATGACGCCAAATATTTCTGATTCCAAAAGTCTTATAAAGAGGGTACACTGTATATATATATATATATATATATATATATATAATGATGATGATGATTGATGTTTTACGGCTACTTTTGTGCACAAGGTAGGCTAAATGGAACGAGTGACCTCCAAAGGTAATGAAACGAAGTCAAAGATGAAACAACCTTCAGATATGTCCACGCCGAGATTTGAACACGGGTGGTAGTGACCTGTAGTCCAACACGCTACCGCTAGACCACGGAGGCGCCCCAACTATATATATATATATATATATATATATATATATATGTGTGTGTGTGTGTGTGTGTGTGTGTGTTTTCTGTGTGTGTTGTGCTTATGCTTTTATTATTTACTTTTATTACAGTGCAGTGTCTGGCATAAATTAATATAACTACGAATAGTCAAATAACATTTTCGCGGAACGTAAACTCGTGATTTTTATAATATTTATACACAGACGGATAGTCATTTAGTCAGCATTCCGTGTATTTAAATGGTAACATCTTCGCCATTACGTTACACTTGCCATACACACTTCTATTGTAACTGATAGAAGAAAAAAAAAACAATGTTAGATTTCTGATATGATATGATACGAGCCTATAAACACGACCCTAATATGACACACATACAGTATCGGTCCGTCGTATATAGGAAATCAGATTATCGATCCGTCACATCGGATAGTTTGAGAAAGTGGCTCATCCAGAACGGGTTGGTATCTCGCTTTAGCTATTAGTGTGTGTGTGTGTGTGTGTGTGTGCAGGCGTGTGTGTGTGCACGCGTCTGTGAGTATGTATATCTGTAAATATAAGTGTTGCTCTTTTACACGCACCTTTGTGCACAAGGCAGGCTAAATGTGTCGAGCGACCTCCAAAGCTAATGAAGCGAAGTGAAAGATGAAGCACCCTTCTGACATAGCCCGGCTGGGGTTTGAACCCAGGTGCTATATACTTGTGGCCAACCGCGCTACCAGGGTTAGGCCACGGAGGGGCCCTGTATGGGTCTGTGTGTCTGTGCGTGCGTTTGTTTGTTTGTGTGTTTAATGGACGTTCCACTGTGAGTGAGAACAAATGGTTGCCTTATTGTAAGGGAGTCTATTGGCGTTCTTGGAACTAGAACATAATTATAGTCTTAAGCCAGTCGTTATATTTCCGTGATTTAATTGTCTCCCTGCGGGTCGATCCTGAACCATATTTTGTCTTACGTCGGTCGAGTTTTGAAGCCGATTTCGGCTAGTTAGCCTCGTCACTGGTCACGCCGCCTGGACATATGGTCGAGCGGCGACTGACTGGGGAAACATCCAACAAAGATCGGTATGAATCGGACTCCACCCAAACCTGGTGGTTGGTTATTCATTACAATGCTCTAACCACTGCACCACATCAGAGCGTCCCGACGAAGATGTGTACAGCCACTAACTGACATACTACGGCCACTAACTGACAAATTGCGGCCACTAACTGACACACAGCGGCCACTAACTGACACACTACGGGCACTAACGCTGACACACAGCGGGCATTAATTGACACACGACGGACACTAACTGACACACAAAAGCCGTTAACCGACAAACAACAGCCGCTAACTGACACATTATAGGCAGTAATTGACAAATTATATATATACTTACTGCCAGTGCGAGGTATCAAACGACACAAATCTCGTTCACAGTAAATGCCTGCAAATAGCAGAATATTTCTTTTTATTGTGTGACGTTTTCCCCCAATTTCGCAACAATTATTGAAAATATGCCTAACAATGTGAAGAATATTGAATCATGACAATACATTTCTCGCCTTCCCTGAAGAATTTTGAACAATCTATTGCTCATATTCGGCTATGGACGATTCAAAATCTTCCAAGATTAAATGATAGTAAAACAAGTATTTTTTGTTAAATCCCTAAAAGTACCAGCATTACAAATGGGTGCATCTTCGATTACCCCAAATGGGTCAATACAGAATCTAGAGCTTACTTTTGACAAATATATTAACATGTATGAACATGTCACATCAGTTTGCCGTGCTGCCTACTATACCATCTTAAGAACACGTTTGACACCTGAAGCACTTGACACAAAAACCACCGTGATTCATGCCTATGTTACATCTCGTATAGACTATTTTAACTTCCTGTTATACGGCATATCTAATTATAACATCAATCGCCTTCAGCGAATTCACAATAGTGCAGCTCGCCTAGTGACAAATACCAGAAAATATGATCATATCGCCTCAATTATTCAAAAACTACACCGTTTATCTATTTCAAGATATTGCTTACGACTTATAAATCTACCAATGACATGTCACCCGAATACCTCAGGTCATCCAGTCAGATACTATTACAGGGGCCAGTGTCTTGGCTCAAATCATACGGTGATTGTGCGTTTACGATCGCACCCCCCCCACACACACACACTTTCTGGGATAGGTTGCTGGCGGATATCAGAAATGCGTCATCTCATGAAAGGTTTAAGTCTGTTCTAAAAGCATACCTCTTCAAGATCGCTTTCACAGATAAATATTAATTATCAATTAAATCTCTTATGGTTTTTTTACAGACATATTATTCGGAGTATAATTGCGCAGCGCCTTTAAATGGCTCCAGCTATTAAGGACGCTTTATTAGCTATACTGATAAATGATCAGCTGTAAATTAAACAATCTTGTAGTCTCAAAAGTTGCCGAGTCAGATTTTGTTTCTGATATGTGTTTACCATGAGATAACTATCGGTAGTGATTATATGAGAATGGTCACCTTATGTACCGGTCTTAAGTGAGTGAGTGAGTGAGTGAATGTGATTTGTTTTTGCTTGGCGACTTAGGGACCGTGAGACATTACAGCAAGTCTCAGCAAGAAAAGTCGCCACTCCGGATTCAGTCCCCCTGAAGAAACGTCCAGAGTTTGAATTCACGGTTCGAGATTCTCTGTGCCTGTGCCTTATTATACACAGCTAAAACACACACACACCACACCACACGCACGCACACCGCACGCACGTACGCACGCACGCACGCACACACGCACGCACGCACGCACGCACGCACTAATTAGTAAAAAATAATCAGCAAGACACAGTTGCATAAAAATACATTTACAACGATTTTTGAAATAATATATATATTAATATATATATATATATATATATATATATATATATATATATAACACTGGAAGAATCCGATCCGTAGTTTAAGAATAAGAAACGGAGTTATAAATATAATTGACTCCTGTAAAATTTGGCAGTATTTCAAGATGGCTTTACTTACAGGAAGTCTGGCAACGACACTAACAAGAATAAAACAGAGAAAATCACAGAAGTTATGCATTTTTAACAAACAAACCAAACGAGCCGACCTTCACCTGGATGGCATATTTACTTTGGTATCGGCAACGCGGTTACAAATTAAAAAAATTGAGAACGGAAAATTTAATTAAGTTTAAAAATTGAAACCCCCGGGGGCTTGTTTTTCTCTTGGGAAAAAAGAAACCCAAAAGCTTTGGGGGCCCCGGGAAGGCCCTTTGGGAAAACCGACTGATCAACCAAACATAAATGGGTCGGTCAAATCGTCGTCCCCGTAAAGCTATCCGTACATGACCCGCCTCTCAGTAGCAACAAATGGTAAATCCTTTGGCGATCATCTGACCGTTCATTATAACCATGGAGAAGCCCGATTACGTACGAATAAAGATAACCCATAGGAGGAATTGTCGTATTTACATTTAAGACCATCTTGAGTCCTGAATGAATGGGATAGATCAGATGATGAACCGGCAGAAGCCAATGACGACCTGTCACCAATCAATCAATCACCACGCTCCGCGTTATTCGATGATAAGCTTAGATCTGTTGAGGAAAGTCGGAGGAAAGTAGAGAGGCCCTTGCGCTGAATGTATTTGATGGTGCGTTAACATCCTTTAAATCCGATACCTCCATACATTTATACACAAATAAATATATATGGATGAAACTAAATATACAAATAAATCTACTCCTCCATACATAAAACATACGTAGACTTATACATGTGTACGGGCTAGTTATCAGCCTGTGGGAACCAGCTAATCCGCTCTTCATAAGTGACGAATGTGTCGCCCCACAGGGAAGCGGTTGTATCCAGGCTACATACAGTAAGAAGAAGCATATACAAATACATTTTGACACCACAGCTCGCAGTCAACAACACGTGAGAAATATATATATATATATATATATATATATATATAACATGGGTCATGAAGCATGATGACGTCAAAAACCAAAACAAACCAAGTGCGCTTTGCATTGTGGGATATATAGGGGGGTCCGCTGAGCTATGATACCGTGATAATCCCGCCATTTTAACCTTAAACGTCAATGTTCCGGATCTGTTATAATCATGCCAAAAACTAACTTCTGCGCATCGTTTAACTCTGCTTCGACACCGAAAAAGCCGGCACTGTTGAAAAATTGTATTCCAAAACTGAAAATCAGATTATAACTATATGCTAATCGTCCGTCATTGCTACTTTATAAATGATAGTAAAGTGTGGTATTCAACATTGTAAACCATAGCACAATAGTATTCACTGGACGTAACAAAGACTGCTAAAATGTGGTGTTCGTAGTAAATCACACTAAAATTCCCTTATATTGGTAAATTTGATTTATTATTTATGGATATAATAATATGGTAAATTACTTATTTACCAATATTACTATCTATGATCTGATGGATAATAATATTTGTAAATTACACTTTATTTACGCCTTTCGCTGTTTCAGTCAATCCTTACTGGCTTACACTGTAATTATAAGTTTGACTCGCAGATTGTCATTTCGAATTAAAACTACCCAACACTTTCTCAGCGTTTCATCCCGCGGCCAACACATGCCAACTTAAATGTTTATATCGCTTACTAGTGGCATGACAATACGATACGCAGGAGTTAGTTTTTGGCATGATTATAACAGATCCGGAACATTGACGTTTAAGGTTAAAATGGCGGGATTATCACGGTATTATCGTTCAGCGGACCCACCTATAAATCCCACAACGCAAAGCGCGCCCGGTTTGTTTTGGTTTTTGACGTCATCATGCAACGGATCTATTCGTTATATTCTATATTTACATATTTCCACACAATGGCCATCTTGAATCTACTCCTCCAATATATAAACATCGAACAGGTTACATTTTAATATGGAAACTCATTATTTTCTATGAACTCTTCTATTCTGCCTCCGTGGTCTAACTGGTAGCGCGTTGGATTACAGATCACTACCACCCGAGTTCGAATCTCGGCGGGGGCATGCCTGAAGAGTGTTTCATCACTGACTTCGCTACATTACCTTTGGAGGTCGCTCGGCCCGTTTAGCCTATCTCGTGTATGAAAGTTGCCGTAAAGCATCAATCATCAATAGTGATCATCTCAGATGTTTTACCAAGATTGTGAAATTTCCGAGCCACTACTTTTTCACCAATTGCTAAAATTAAACTTGGAATCCGAGCGAAAAAGACGTGTGTGTTCGAAATGAGATAGACACAGATTTCCGGGACCCGAAGATCAAATCCCAGCCTTTTTTAAGGTTATTTCATCTTTCATTTCACCGTATTGTCACTGGACATTTGCTCGACCCATTTAGCCGATTATGTGGCTAAAAGTAGCACAAACAACAAAAAACATCATAAAATAAAATTGGGAACTAATTATAAATATTCGGACCCGACCGATAACTGATCACCGAAGAAGGATGAGAAATTTCAAACAGGTAACGGGGTATAGGGAGGGACACGGCATATAGGGAGGGATGGGGAATATATGGAGGGATGCTGAATATAGGCAGGGACACGATGTGGGGTGCGGCATATAGGGACTACAGCAAATATTGTGTACGCGGTATCCAAAATGAGCCGGGCGAACTGAAAGATGAAACACCCTTCAGCCATCGTCCGGTCTGGGTTTGATATTCTTAACCATTCCTAAGCTAACTATGCCCAACTCTCGAGGAGTAAAAGGGCCTAACTGGTAGCGTGGTTGGCCACAGATCTATAGCACCTGGGTTCAAACCCAGGCCTGGCAATATCAGAAGGGTGTTTCATCTTTCGCTTCTGCTCATTACCTTTGGCGGTCGCTCGGCCCATTTAGGCTACCTTGTTCACAAATGTGTTCGTAAAACAGCAACATATTTACATTTTATTTACTCTAGGAGTAAAGTTCTACTTGTTGGAAGTCGCTGCTATGAATTTGCACTAGAACAGTTTGTTGTCGGATGAATTAGGGGATCATTGCCCACGGAACGGGAAAAATTAATGCCACGTGAACTCACCTTCTTGCTCAACTCAATTTTTTTAATACATTTTGTTTATATATATATATATATATATATATATATATATATATATATATATATCCCACCAGAGGGGCCCAGTTGTCTTCCTTTCTTTACACGGCCCGCCATCCAGATAGTATCCGGATGCGATTCTTTCGTGCTCCACCCCAACATGTCTTAAGACGAAGCGGCGATTACTTTTCCCCACCTTGGGCGCTGGCCACACCTGGGTGACGTGACCGAACGGCGCCGGTCCCTGGGTAAACGAGATAATCAGAGAGCTAGCCCAACACTTGTACTGGACCCTACCTGGCATCAGGCATCTACAGCTAAACGGCAGAAAGGGCAAGGAAATCGTCTCGGGCGAATACATTGCCATTTTACCTAATCATCGGGTGGTTTCGACCGATGTACGTTACTCCTCACTAGACCGTGAACGAATACAACTGCCACAGTCTGCTCGTCAGATGATAAGTCGCTACTGAAGATCCCGAAGATCAGACTCAAAACGTACCCAGAGGTAGCTTCTGTTGTAGCTGGACCAAACACATGGAATCACCTCCCAGAACTCATAAGATCTGTTTCGACCAAAAGACCTTTCAAATCCAAATTGAAAATCTATCTATTTAATATTGCTTTTAATGCCATCTACTAATAATGTTGATTATATATATATATATATATATATATATATATATATATATATATATATGTACGGCGCCTTAGAATGGTCTAATTAATTTTTGCGCTTTGTTAAGTTTATTGTCATTGCTGGTTGATTAGAAGATCTTTGGTGTCGCGTGGACCGTGGAACTTCGTCCGAACCGTTCAGTTTTCAGAGTTTCTCGTGGCCGATAAGACCAGACCATGACTCAATTAAGCGGACTGTGACACTGTCACTGTCTTAATCGTCGCGCAGACACTTTGGACCAGTTCACGCGCTGCTAAGATTAGTGTTGAGCTTAGCGGATCCTCGAACGACTCGCTTGGCCAGCCATTCAGAGAAGGATCAATTAGACGTGCGCTACGTGTAATTGTGTATAAACCAGTTTAGACTAGGTGCCGTTGTGTATCAACTACACTAGACTAGCCATCATAATGTATCGGCTACATTAGACTAGGTGACACTGTACATTAATTATCTTTAATCTAGATACAATTGTTGTATATAATGCCCTTACCTTGAAGTTGGGCACCACTTGGTGTCACCTCCGTTTAGACTGTGGGTATTGGGTATTCAGTATAGGTTGTCCATATTAATGTTGCTTCAGACGGCAGAAACACTTATATTTTGACAAGTGGCCTGTTTGACACCATCCTGTGTATATTAGAACCCTAACCAACTAAATATTGATGATGAATGACACATCTTACTAAGCATTAACGCAATTGTGGGTAGCAATGATAAAGAGAATCAACGGATAAATAATTAGTTAAAGTTACTGCAGACGTGCGTACTAATTTGTGACAGGAAGAAATACAAAAAGACAACGACTACCTGCAATTACATGCTTCTGTGATCAACACCTATTAGTCTACGTGAGAATTGTGCCTCGTCCTTTGAGCAGTTTGTCACACACACACAGACACACAACCACGTAAGCAGGCGCGCGCGTGCACACACATACACCCACATACAGTTTCACACTTTCCCGTCACGGATGACGAGTGATCGCAGGTTGAATAGTTTACATCGACTGAGCAGTAAACAAAGACATTTTGTTAGGATTGGTCGCTAGCCGACCATTAAAGTTTCCTATTTCTTGGCTAGTTTTCCGATACAAATTCGATTCAATTGTAGGGCGCCTCCATGGCCTAACAGCTAGCGCGGTTGGCCACAGATCTATAGCACCTGGGTTCAAACCCCGGGCGGGCTATATCAGAAGCGTGTTTCATCTATCACTTCTCCTCATTACCTTTGGAGGTCGCTTGGCCCATTTAGCCTACCGTGTGCCCCCCCAAATGGCCGTATATGATTGATGATTGATGTTTTACGGCCACTTTTGTGCACAAGGTAGGCCGAGCGACTTCCAAAGGTAATGCGACGAAGTGAAAGACGAAACAACCTTCAGATATGCCCACGCCGGGATTCGAACACGGGTGGTAGTGATCTGTAGTCCAACACCCTACCGCTAGACCACGGAGGCGCCGTAGAACATCAATATTTGATTCAATTGTAGATTCGAGCTCGGGAGACAGCGGAACTTTGCGGCTGTAGTTCTGCAATAAACTTCGAGTTTAGACAAGGCGGGATTGATCTCTGGTGATCTTCACTGATGAGTTAAATATCAAACTGTTCAACATCGATAGCGTTACGTATGTACATAGAAGAAACACAGAAAATTTGACTCATCAATTCGGGGTAATCTCAACCGTGAAGTCTGGTGGGGCTAGGGTCATGTTGCCGGGCGCTATCATTGCCGAGAGGACCGGATTCCTTCACACCGTGCGTGGTTACATCGACATCCGGGGCTTAAATTGTGACCGTGTTCTGAAATAATCGTACCTCGTAATATTCGGTACTTCTGTTTACAATGCGCATGCGCGGCAATCACCTTATTTAATAATCAGTAATGCGCAACAAATCTGTCCCCCCCCCCCCTTAAAACAAGTCGCTCTCGCATTATGCCATTAAGGGACCTATTATTAGAG
>JAODUP010000198.1:115000-295000 GCA_025642065.1 Paralvinella palmiformis | reverse complement strand
GAATTTGGACGTTTTGTAAAAAATTTTAAAGCAATTGTCTGTCAATTGTATTTACAGAAGGACAGTGGAAAAAAGGAAAAAGGCAAAATTAAAGGGTTAACGTCCAAAAGCTTGAAAAAAAAGGGACTTGTAAAAACCCCCTATGGACTTGAATACACTGCTAGATCATGGTAAATCGATGGAGCTAGCGCTTTCCAGTCTCATGAATAGGGGGTTTGGAATGACAGCCGAAACGTAAAAATCGGGGCAAAAAAACAAACTGGGTAAAGGGGGGTGCAAGACGCAAATATTTGCTAAAAAAACAGTCTAAAAAATCATTTGACAGATTTTCTAGTGGCTCGCGCACTTGTTTCAACTTGGGGGTTTAGTACCCACATGAAGATGGGTTAAAAAACTCTGGGAAAATTTTGAACGAAATTCCGAAAACCCAAAACAACATGATAAGTGGCACAAGAAGTCTCGAGAACAAACAAATAAAGTTTCTACCAGCAACGTCGCAGGTAATTGTGATGGTGGTTCTGATTATTCACTGGCAGTACAAAAAGGGTTTGGGGAAAAAATTCCTGCAATTAACATTCAACTAGCTGGGGTAGATGTTATGATGTTCATAGACAGTGGAACTAGTGTGAACACTGTGGATGTGAAAACTCATAAAACACTGTGTGAACATTCTAAAGAATTTTGTGAGTTATCAAAATCAGACACGAAATTATTCCCTTACGCATCCACAAAAGCATTAGACTTGAAAGGAACATTCAGTGCAACAATTACATCGCCTAAGACTGGAGTAAAATTTGATGATGAATTCTATGTTGTGAGTGACGCTAAACGCTGTTTACTGTCTTATGACACTGCAAAGCATGATTTTGATTCAATATTCCACGGGCTAGGAAAACTGAAGGATTTCCAGCTACAACTGAATATTGATGATACAGTGGAACCTGTGCATCAAAAACACAAAAACCTTTTTCAACAAGACCGCAAGTTGAAGCGGCAATCAAGCAGCTATATGAGGATGACATATGTGAAGATCCTCAAAATACGCCGACTCCTTGGGTGTCACCTATAGTTGTAGTACCTAAGCCACGCGATCCTGATAACACCAGACTGTGTGTTGATATGAGGGCTGCTAACCAAGCCATAGGAAGAGTCAAACATCTAATGCCAACTGTTCATGAGTTGATACATGATCTGAATGGTTGTTGTGTATTTACAAAATTGGACCTCAATCAGTGGCTACCACCAGGTGGGGCTGCATCCTGACAGCCGATATATCACTACGTTTAGTTCACATCTAGGAGTGCACCGTTACAAGCGTTTAAATTTTGGTGTAAAATTTCAAAAATCATCGAGCAAGTGCTACATGGGTTTGATGGAGTAAAGAACATTTCTGACGACATCATCATTGCCAGTCGGAATGATGTAGAACATGAGAAACACGTCCGTGCATGTCTGGAACGTCTCATGAAGAAGGGCTTAACACTCAATCGAAATAAATGCAAATTCTTCCAATCTTCTGTGGAATTCTTCGGCAGCATTTTTAGTCAACATGGTGTTTCGCCAGATCCGAAAAAAGTAGTCGGTTCGTGATGCGCCGAGACCGACAGACAAGCGACAGGTGAAGTGTATTCTAGGCCCGTTAGAAAAAAGGGTTTGGTTTCCCTACTTGGAAACCCCCAAGACCATGTAAAAAGCTGTTTGAGTGGACCAGTGAGTGTGAATTTGCCTGGTTAAAATTGAAGGACAGTTTGACAAGTGATACTGTCATGTCGTACTTCAATCACAAGTTAGAGACCGAGTTAGTGGTCGATGCATCACCCATGGTGTTGGTGCTTTTTTAAAACCCAGATACAACCCACTAAAGATGGCCGTAGAAAATGTTCAAATTGTCGCATATGCATCACGTGCACTGGACGACGTAGAATCTTGTTATCGCAAAAGAGCGAGAAGCTCTAGCTGTTCGATGGGGAGTCGAACATTTTCATCTGTATCTGTACGGTTTTACAGTGGTCACAGACCACAAAGCATTAGTCAGCATATTCTCAAATGTTGTCGCTAAGCCATTTTCCTCGCATTGAACGATGGTGTTTACGTCTACAGCAAATACATTTAACACAGTGTACCGACCCGGCGCTGATAATCCAGCTGATTACATGTCGCGTCCCCCAGTCGCATCTACGTGGGGGTGGCAGGAAGGTCACAGAATAATATATCAACTACGTGTGTGAAACAGGGGTTCCCCAAAACATTGTCGCATATAGAAGTAATTCAAGGGCACAACAACCCCTGCTGCAAAATGTGATAAAATGTCAACAAACTGGGCTACGGGAAATTTTAAAAAATGCGAAGAAATGTCAATATACGGAAAATTGTCCCGTGAACTTAGGGTTTCAGAGAACGGAATTCTGTTAAGAGGACACCGGTTGTTATTCCTGTGACGATGAGGCGTAAAGGGTTTTACAAATAGCTCGAAGGTCACCCGGGATTGGTAAAAAAAAAGTCCCTGTTGAGAGTTTGGGGGTGGTTTCCCTATATGGATAAGCTCAACCCAAGACATAGTGAAAAAAAATGTGCTACATTTTGCTGTCGTTACTAAAGATGAACGTCTACAACCGTTACAAATGTCACAGCTACCTGATAAAGCTTGGCAGTCTCTGTGTGCTGATTTTTGTGGGCCATATCCTAGCGGAGATTATTGTCTAGTAGTTCTTGACGAATACTCACGATTTCCTGTGGTGGAGCTGATGAGATCCACATCAGCCAGAAGTGTAATCCCAGTATTTGACAAAATATTTGCAACACACGGAATGCCAGAAACATTAAAAAACTGACAACGGACAGCCATTTCAAGGATTTGAATTCCGTAAATTCATGCAATATTGTGGTATACGTCATCATCGGATTACGCCACTGTGGCCAAGATCTAACGTGCAAGCAGAAAATGTTATGAAACATTTGAACAAGGCAATTAAAAGTGCTACTGTGGAAGGGAAGTCGTGGAGACAGGTAATGTACAAATTCCTACGAAATTACCGCGCAACGCCACATGTGACAACAGGTCGACCACCTGCAGAACTCTTGTTTGGTTCGAACATAAAAGTGCTATTACCCGAACTATTCATTCGAGTTGAAGATAAAGAACTGCGAACTCGAGATGCAGGGCAGAAACAGCAACAAAACAGTATGCAGATGCCAGAAATTGTGTACGACCGAACATTCCTCTTCATGTTGAGGATACAGTGTTAATGAAACAAACGAAAACCGACAAATTGTGTCCAGCATATAATCCAGCACCAATGTCTGTGGTGCAAGTGAAAGGGAGAATGATAACAGCAAATAGTCCTGTTCTTGGCAGCAAAACAAGAAATTCATCACATTTCAGGAAATTGACTGACCATGATGTTACACCTGAAACCGAGTCAACAATCAAAAACAGCGTTTATTCGCAAGACGTGCCAGAAATAATAACAGTGATTAATGATGAACTTAATCAAGACAGTAGTCATAATTCAAATGTGGCAGATGTCTCAGCAGGTCGTCCAAAGCGACGCACCAGAATGCCAGCAAGATATAAAGACTATTTTAATGATATATATATATATATATATATATATATATATATATATATATATATACATATATATACATATATATATTAAAATTTTTTAAAAATGGTTAAAAGAATGAAAAGTTAATTAAATTATATTTAAAAGGTCATTTTTTAAAAATTTTTTAAAATTTTTTAAAACCCGAAATTTTTTTCAATAATAATTATATTAATTTTTTAAATTTTATAATTTTTTTATAATTAGTTTCAAATTATTAATAAATCATTTTCTAAGGGGTAAAATTCAATGTTATCGTCGGATATTCAAAATTTGAATTTAAGATTGTTAAAAATTTTTAAAAAATACTTGTTTAACTTGAGTGAAACATATATGAAATGATACATTATCAATAAAGGTAGGGGGGTGTAATGTTGTCAATCCATAACAATCCACAATTAATTATATCGAGGACTTAATGTTGGTATTTAGAATTGTAACGGACCGGAAACAGTTTAGAGAATAAACCAGATGGTCAAGATTGTATCTGTGATTTATTAATAATATACTTGATGACAATCTGCAAACATCACACCCACCATCCATAATTTTTCTATTGGTCAGACCTCATCACTCATGCGCTATTAATACAATTCCCGCCGTAACCCACATATAATTACAACTGGAATAACCCCCAATCAATCAATTCAGCTCCAGTGATCTACAGTATGTCGATTTAAGCCTAAGAGCGCGAGTACTCGATTTAAATTTGATCAAATGGAAACAATTAATTATTATAAACAACACGACTGTGATGTTTATGTATTATTATCATTATTATTAAATTGTTCGACGTACTGATGAAAACAAATATTAATCCATTAGTAATTCGTTGCTTGTACACACATCAACATCCCATTATTAGATGGAATGGCATAACGTCACGATAGTTTCACATCTCTAATGGTGTTAAACGGGGTGGGTTTTATTTGACGTGTAAGTCAATCGGATTATGGTTACAAAATAGGTCATTTGTATTATGGAGCATTTCGGTATGCCCATTGACCTTAAAGAAATGCCGATGATGTCAGTTTAGTGGCGCCCTCTATTTATGCCTTTCATATAGAATGTGTGATGTTATAGTTTTGTTTATGCCTTAGAGTATGACATTGAAATGTCACATGATTAATTATAATGATAATATATCAATGTTATGTTTACGTTTGGTGATATAGATCTGAAGGCTGAATCTATTGAATACATGTATACATTGCTCTTATAATGTTAAATATCAACTTTTTAAATCATGTTGCACTTCTTTTTAAGGTTGTCCATTAAAAGATGTGATCGGTCACTATATTTCCAGATTTTATGTGTCGCGGAGGGAATACATAATACAATTATTTCTCTTCCATAGAGAACTCGTTGTAATTTATTACCGGTCACTGCCGAATTTTACAATTTATATGCAATTCACCATCCAGTCAAAATATGTGCCTGTGTTTTTTTTTTAACGAATCTCATTACCAGATGTAGCAGGTGTGCATTATCTAAAACTGTTAATCATATGTTATATTAATGTAGATTAGGAAAACATATATTTGATACAGTAATGACTCATAATATATGTAAACAAATCATTATTAATAGTTTGGTACTGATGATGAGGTAATTTTCCACAAGATATCGTGTATGAGTGAGAATACACAGTTATTGTCGAAGGCTGAACTTGGCGATGTACTAAACGTGATATGTAGAGAATGATTGAATTAAAAATGTTTTTAATTACATTTATATTGCGCTGTATTGTATTCTTTGTTGCGTGCACTTTTATTAGTACGAATAAAGACATTGTTATTATTATTATTATTTTTTTTCATCGGTCCCTAAGTGGCCATGCAACAAAATTCTAGAAAGCGAATCATCTACAGATCAGATAACGTCAGTTATGAAAATTTTTATGCTATTTATCTAAGTAGCTCTATTTATATCTATTTTCACAAACTGTATGCTTAAAAAGCCTGGGTCCGTCTGACCAAGAATCGTAATCCCGTGCTTGAGAGGCGGGGCTAATTCGATTAATTTAAATTGTTTAAAATATGATGATGATTGATTTGATACGGCCACTTTTGTGCACAAGGTAGAGTCCGAATGTGTCTAGCGATCTCCAAATATAATGAGGCGAATGGACAGATAAAACACCGTATACATTATACACACACGCCGAGATTCGAACTCGGGTGGTAGTGATCTGCGGTCCAATGCACTACCATTTAGATCACGGATGCGCCCCTGTTTAAAGTATCAATGGCTTGGTGTGCGTTTCTATTGCCGGGCAGTGATTGAGTTGCCACAGGTCTCGCCCTCTCCCATTGACAGCCTAGATGCTCGGGTTACATTCACTTACACACATAACATAATTACCAAACTTCTACTGCGCCAATGTCCTCGAAAAGAATCGAGCTCAGCGGCGCACCTAGCGGAGGGGTTGGTTGGGTAAACTCATAGTCCGGGTACGATGCAAAGTTCATCAACAATGATCAGATGAAAAGGAAACCTAGGAAGGATAAGCGAGTCTAAGCAGGTGAGTTTTCAAATGGTGATGGAAAGAAGCTATGCTATTTGATGACTTAACATGTTCAGAGGTTTAATTCCAGAGTAGCGACAACAACTGAAAAAGCACGAGTCCCAGCATGGGTTTTAACCCCGGAAACAGACAACAAGTGATATTGAACAGGGAGCCAATGAAGATATTTCAGAAGTGGGACAGAATGGGAAAACACAGGAGACCGTGTGACAAGGCTAGCTAAGCAGTTCTGAACACACTGAAGTTTTAGAATATCCTTAGATGCAATGTTATAAAGAAGAGAGTTGCAGTAATCAAGCCTACTAGTAATGAATGCTGTAGCAATGGTTTTAGCGACTGAAAGAGAAATATAGCGCAGTGTCTGATGGCGTGATGCTATGACTAAGGATGTTCGCAGGGAAGAAACGAGTAAGTTTGAAATGAAATCTGTTTTGTTGACATTGAGCCGAAGTTTATTGTTTGTCATCCAGCCAGAGACGGTCACTGAGACAGTCAACAAGTTGTTTAAGCGAAAGATCGGTGTCCGCTGTAGGTAAAGATATGTATACTTGGGTGTCATCTGTATATAAATTCTGGTCTAATTTATGGCTGTGCAGAAGTGAGCTTAGGGGTGTGGTATACAGAATAGAGAACAGAGCCTTGGGGAACACCGCAAAACAAAGGCACTGCCTTTGAAAAGCATTTTTTCCCATCTCTCGCTCTCTATATAGAGGTATATAGATATATATATGGACGATCGTACTATATGGCTGCTCGTATTATAGGAGATATTTAACGTCGAGTTAAATGTCTATTTTGGTAACTCATTAGGTGTACCATATTTCTATTTTGGCGCCAAGTCTACTAAACTCGCGAAAATCCCACAAACTGGCGTTCTAGTAGCAACCCCGTTGTAGTAATCACACACCTTAAACCTGTTCTCGAAATTCCAAGAGTATTTTACACCTTCAGAGGCTTATATGTGATTGAGTCAGAATCCGTCTCTTTATACATAATGTCGTCAGCTAGACACGAGCAGCAACACACACCTCACAACGCTGTAAGCAATGTAATTAATCCGTGTGATGGTAGATACGGATATTCGAAGATACACAACAAGGTGTTTTTTTAAACTGCTAAACGTTTTTATTTGAGAAACAACAAAAAAACTGTCATCAAACAGTAAATACTGAGTAATGTATGAAGTACTACTGAAAGTAAATACGATAACGTTTTACAAACAATCACCAAATGACTAGATATCATCTGAAGCACCTAAAGATTACATGAAAAATATCATCATTAAGTTTAAACAACTGTACTGGCGATAAAGGTATAATTGCTTCAAAAGAGATGTACTTCGTCTATTTTATTATAATCAATGATTAAAACATACTAATTAATCTACAGACTGTACAATAAATAGATTAAAAACAATTCGTCCAAGGAATGCTGTATCACTATATATGGCTTCCGTTATAAAGAAATAATTTATATAGATCACGTTATGTGGCCGACCATCCGGTTGAAATCCTGGGTTTTTTTTGGGGGGGGGGAGGAGATTTCCCTATGGGGGGTTGGCACACGACCACATGTCCCAGCTGTGACCAGCGCCAAGATTAAAAAATGTACTCTCAAAATTCACCAGATAATTAGTCGTACAGTATGTCCGGATTATTTTTTGTGGGATCATCGTAATCGGGCCGCCGACTGCAAACTGCAGGAAACGTGACCGGGAATTATGCAGGAAATCGTCCGAGAACGTACCCAGCCAGACTACCACCGATCGCGTCACCAGATATACTGCCAACTGGTTGGGTAATATTTGGCAGTATACACTCACACGATCACTTCCACTACGAGATAAAACAAAGGTCTGAGATAAGTACGACTACAAAGCCAATAAGCAGCAGCATCTTTTGATTCACTATTTGAAGTCGATATTGTTTTAAAAAAGAAACCAGCAACAACGTTCTCCTCCTCCTCCTCTCTCTGAATTCTGTTTCTGCCCCAAAACTAATAATTGTATCGGATCCTCTTTGTATTCTATCTTTTTATACAGTCATCTGCAATTATCTCTCTCCCTCTCCCTCTCTCTCTACATTTATCAAAATATTATCCACCGTATCTCTAGAGAATTACTAGACGCATCCTTTCTCTCTATACATCTGTATACTAGTTCTGTAGGGAGTTAGCGACCGCACTGGTTGCGTCGTCGTTGGGCGATTTGCTGGCGCCCGACTTCTTTTTTTCTTTACGTTCTCGCTGTTTACGTAGCACCAGGTTGATGTGTTTCTTCTCCGCTGCTTTGTCTCGCTCTATCTCGGCCTGTTCTTGTTCCTGAAAACAGGAACAATATTGATAATCATCTGTATTGTTAATAATAATAATGATGATGATAGCACTAATAATCAGGGTTCGAAATAGGCGCTAGTCAGTTAGCGCCAGGAATAACAGAAATAGTCGTGGGCTAGTATAATATGTGTGTTACCCAACTGGCGGGGCCAATGCACATATCTGGGGGGGGGGGGATATTTGAAGAATATCGCAATTAATCGAAGAAGTTTCTGTATACTTTCTGGTTAATGAAACTTTACAAGTGCTAATAGATTTCACAGTCTATTAGCCCATGTGCTAATGGATTTCACAGTCTATTAGCCCATGTGCTAATAGATTTCACAGTCTATTAGCCCATGTGCTAATAGATTTCACAGTCTATTAGCCCATGTGCTAATAGATTTCACAGTCTATTAGCCCATGTGCTAATAGATTTCACAGTCTATTAGCCCATGTGCTAATATATTTCACTGTCCATTAGTCCCGTGAGCTAATGGACTGCTAATAATGACAAATGTAATCAAAAGCGCACTTAGCGGTGCATCCGTAGCACTGAAAAATTAATAATATATCTAGGCTTCGGCTTACTCTATGACCTGTACACGTTTTACCCACACCCATTACACCACCCTCAAGACCCTAGATAGAGCTAGGGTAGGGGATTTCAATGGAAACAGTCTGCTATCACCTTTAAGTTGTTTAGCACACACACACACATATATATATATCATTGAAGGTATAAGATATATCCAGCCACAAGAACTGGCCAATGCCACTAACCAATATCTAGCCATTTTCTTAAACTGACAGAACAATGGTTGTAAATAGGGCAACGCCGAAAGAACCAATTCTCTAATGGCCACAGAAGGACTAACATTACAGATGTGAAATATTCCGCTTGTACGTATTTAGCCATTGTGACCTACTCAGCGTGTGGATATTATGTGCATAATGAAATACCCGGACTACGAGTTTGGCAAACCCTCGTACTAAGGTGTACCTCTTTTTGAGGATATTGGCTGGCGCTATAGAAGTTTTGTAATTATTATTATTATTGATAGTAATTATTTAAAAAGTCAGGAGGCCCAGAAACTTATCGCATTGTGGATAAATTAAGGACAATTTAACGAAATTGTGTTTACTTAAACAAGCTTTAGTATTTAAACTAAGAAGATATTGGGTACCGGTACTCCACCAATAATGCAATATAATGCTGAATTCCGTAATACGGCTATTATTCCTGATATATAATACTGTTTGGTCTAATATGCATAGCTCTCGGCCAAAGGGTTAACAAAAACAGAATTCTGAAATAGGAGTAGATCATTAAAATGTTGAAAACTGAGTGTTGCTAAAACCATTCGAAGTGCTTTTCAGATTTGTCTGAATCTCGGATATGGTCCGCTCAGTATAAAAGACCCCCGAAATCCCTATTCTGCACATGACAACTGAAGTTTCAGCACTTTAAGTATCTATTATCAGGAGAGAGGTCCAAGATTGGTTGATTATAGGAGTCGATTCTGTCCGACCAAGATTCAATATACTTAACCGTGACTGTAGAGTAAATTAGATTATTTGTAGTTAAATCTAAAAGCATTACACCCCGAAATAGTTTGTCTAAATGTGACTAATAGTGAACTTTTTGATTAAGTCGACACATTATACTATCAAACTATGAAATAGTTTGTTTAAATGTGACTAATAGTGAACTTTTTGATTAAGTCGATACATTATACTATCAAACTATGATATTTCAATTTTAATCACACTGGTAGTGATTGGGACACAACATCCTCACTTTTTGCAGATCTTCATCGATTACTAAAGGTTCACTTACGCAATATAGACACGTATTTTCCAGAGCAGATGCTGTGTTATAATTATGCACTTAAATATATGTATGTCTATATTTTAAGTTTTCTTATTATATACGATTTTTTTATATATGAAACTCTACTTATACACATAAAGGATGTAGTCTGAAGTACTTATAAAGAAGTGTTTGACTGATTGATGTTATAAAAGTTGTTCCAAAGAGAGTGGTAAAATACTTTTTCAAATATAACACCGTGTGTCGTAATGTACCCTGCAAGACGACTTTCCTTCTAAGGGATGATGATTGATGTTTCACGGCCACTTTTGTGCACATGGTAGGCTAAATGGACCGAACGACCTCCAAAGGTAAGTCAAAGATGAAACATCCTTCAGATATGCCCACGCCGAGAATCGAACACGGGTGATAGTGATCTGTGATCCAACGCACTAAAAACTAGACCACAAAGGCGCCCTTCCTTCTAAGGGAGATTGCTCTCTGATCTGAAGCTTTTTAGACAACTGCGCATCAGAGATCACACAATGTATACTGGTACTTACTGAATGGTAAGATCTGATGACGAGAGCCCGACGTCCGCCCTCCATAGGTCGGGAATAATTGATCAACTGCTTCCTTCTGACGTCAGTCGTAACAGTCTGCTCTACCACGAGAATTATCTTAGCCCACTGTAAGCAAATAGTGCGTAAGGAAAAAATTATATGGTACAGTTGTAAGCAAGATGATAAGTTGGTTGGCAAGCACGGTGGGCTGGAAAACCTTCAATGGTAATGGGGTGAAGTAAAAAATGAATCAGGCTTCAGATGTAGCTAGTCTGAGGTTTGAACCCAGGTGCTAGTGGTCTGTAGCCAACTACGATACCGCTTAGCCAATGGAGATATTGTAAACGAAATACGGTCCGGGAAAATATGCCAAGAAACATCATAAACCAAACATTTTATACTACTTATGGTAAATATAGCGCTATAACACGTGAACAACACACATGGATGTATAATTTATAAACAAGACCGTAAATAATTTATACATAATGAGCATCGCTACAGAAATGGTTATTATAATAGAATTATAACAGATTAATGGTACAACAATATATCATTAATAAAGTATGATGCATTCTATCAAGGTGTAATCATAACTCAATACAGATACATGATCATCCTAGTCTAGAAGGCCAATTTACTCGTATAACTCTCCCCATTTTTTGACTATGATCTAGTTCCATATACCAGCACATTATGAATTAAGCACATTATTAGATACACATCCAAAGCTTCTGCGGTGTTCGTTTATTAGAAACTATATGGCATCTCTATCTTCTGTCCATCTATTTTATCACTACCCGTTCCGTCACTACATACAGCCACCTATTGTTTTCACGATCACCTGTACATCTATTTTGTCACACGACTACTTATTTTGTTATCGTCTGACTATCTATTTTGACATGATCAGTTTTCCCATTTTTGTTTCCAAATTTTATCTATCTATCTATCTATTTCATCCCCGTTTCTTTTTTCATCATCTGTCTATCTACTCTTTTGCCATCAGCTATTTTGTCCCCACATCTATATTTCGTCCTTTCCATCTACTTTATCGCCATTTGTTAATCTCTTGTCGCCGCCGCCATTCCCTCTAATACGCCGATGTGTCCAGTCAGTCATCTACTCCGCTATAATAGATCTCTCTAACCTACAGATAGTATCCGCCTATTATTTATTATGACACCACCTGCCGTCTTCACCGATCTTCACACCTGTCGTTACTGAGGCGATATATGTTCTACTCTCTCTCACCTGACGAAGCCATTCCTTTTCCGTCTCAGACACCACCTGGTACGTGTTACCCATCATGGCAATCAACATGTTTACCAATAACAACGTGACCAACACCATGTAAATAACAAATATCACCTGTAAACAGATAAACAAATGTAACAAGTTTGGCCATCTTATCGACAGATTTGAGAAGAAACCGCGAGGCACAGGAATAACGAATATGTCTATCAAGTGTACAATTTGATCGGTATAATCAACCATGCAAATTATGGGAAATAATTATGAATCTAGACTGAATATTGGAATGTGTGTGATTGCGCGTGCGTGCGTATGAACGTGTATGTGTCGGCGTGTGTTCTATGTCTTAGCGCTTCCCAATTCCTGTGTGATATACCGGAACCACAAAGTACAGTGCTGGCTTCTAAGCGTTTCTGTACAGTCCGAGTGTTGAGTGGGCTCTTGTGTAAAGGTGTTATACAGAGTTTGTATCTATTTTTTTTTGGACATAAACGTGAAAGAGGTCATCGTTTTATATATGAGATTTGTTACCAGACCATTGAAGTAACTGTTATTGACTGTTTATTTACGATATGGCAATCTGTCTTTGGCTCGTTCAAGTCCTCGTCCGAGTTGTTTTATATACCAATTAGGATTACAGATGGCCGATTTATCCGTGCGTATGTAAACGGTATTTGTTATTGTTTTATGGCAACTTTTCGGTACATTGTGGGCTCCAGGGGTAATGGGCTGAGGTGAAAAATGAAACACCCTTCGGACAGCCGAGCTGGGATTTGAATGCGGATGCTAAAGGTGTGTGTGGCTACCCACACTACCAGTTAGGCCACGGAGACGTGCTTACGTCCGACATCATCTTTATAAATCACGTAAACGAATCCAACAAGAAAGTTTATATTTATTATTTATATTATATTATATCCCCCCCCCCAGTTTTTTAATTGGCGGGATATAATAGAATATAAGTACGAAACTGCTTCCATCATAAATACGAAGACGTGAGAAGCACTGGTGATGGATGACATGGTGATTTACGGCCACTTTTGTGCACGTGGCAGGCTAAATGGGCCGAGTGAGATGAAACAACCTTCAGATATGCACATTAAGTGACGACATCATAATGGTAAAGGGCATCTGTGGGTGTGCAGATTGACCAACATGTAAATTAGGATGGAAATGAGGCACTCGTCAGGCTTATTTTCGTCGTTTGGCGGCGTCAATTTGACAAGGAAAAGAGTAGATCTCCGAGCTGTAGACACCCGAAGAAATCCCTTTAATCGATATATAATCAAATGTTTGTCATTGTTAAGTGGCAAGGGTCTGTGTGTATGGCCCGATCTTTAACTAATAATATTATGTACAACAGCCAGCCAGTAATGTTAAATGATACCTCGGCAAGAAAAGTTCAGTAAGGTAATCGCCATTTAGCCAACACCCCCAATCATACAAGGGGATTCAGCCGGCCATTTCTAAACTCCTAATAATCCTGGAATACATATAAAAGTACACCATAGAATATCATGGCAAACCATGGCACTCTGTAATACACCATGATGGAAGTGTGTTTAATTGTAAACTATTGTACATCACAGTAACCCGTAGACCTCCATGATACACTATGGTACATGACAGCACACCACAACGCATTATACTACAACCTGAACTATACTACACTATAGTATCCGCATGGTACATTAGAGTAAACTTATCTGTCAGTGAGTGACTTAATGAATATTTGGCCTAGCTTTGACGCGGGTCATACTTGGGATATAAGGGCGACGATTAAGTGACAGGGGAATAGTTTCCACAAAATAGGACATACTATTTACTGACCCATAATAATATAGGAATTCTTGTACACATTGAGAGTAACTTAACTAATCTACAGACATTCACAGCACTTACGACCCTGTTTGATTATAGATGGTTTATATTTTGATTGCCGAATGACAATGAACGGATCAATATTTGTTAAACAAATGAACTTAGCTTGGGACAAACAAATGCCTATACCTTTGAGTTTTACACTGTAAGGCTCTTAGCCTTGTTTCTGATCTCATATAAGAGAAAAACTTGTGATGTGGATGAGTTTCCATGGACTGATGATTATTGTTTTACGGCCACTTTTGTGCACATGGTAGGCTAAATGGGCCGAGCGACCTCCAACGTAATGAAGCAAACTCAAAGATGAAACAACCTTCAGATATGCCCACGCAGAGATTTGAACTCGTGTTGCAGTGATATGTGATTAGACCATAGAGGCACCCTAAAGAGTTTCCATGGAAACAACGCACTTAACTTTCTTGGGGTCAATATACCTTGCGGTTTTTGTGATCTTGGTGGCTTGTTTACAAATCCTGTTGATAGCTGCCTTATCAGTACAATTATTAGTGGACAGGTAACACTATGATTCAAACCGCAACCCGGATGTCTGCTGTACAGGACTATCTATTCACTGTCCAGTGTACACTGTAATAGATTGTGGTAGACTGCAGTACACAGTGCTGTACTACAGCACACAGTTATCATAACAGTGATTGTGTGGTTGTGTACTGTAGGAGCGTTCACACCACTCATACAGGTCACAGTACTACAGGTTCAGACACCATAGGACAAAAACGCTTCAGTATTTAATAATTAATTATCTCCAACACACCAGCACTTGCTCTATCTGACCTGGATCTTGAAGATGGTCACCAAGTCATTATCTGGGACTAAGCACTGTTAGCCCGAACACTGCCACATTGGGAAAACACTATCTTTATATACAGTTTCAACTAGTATTAACACAGAACCAGAATAGATCTATGACATTCCAGTCCAAACTCGACTATTTCTTTGGATAAACTGACCAATATATTTAACCACATATAAACTGTATAATTATTTGGTATCTGACAGAATCAAAGGGATTCTGGAGTAAAATGCTGTTTTAAAATTCTAGTTATTTTTTAGGACTTTCCAATATTGCATTTATTTATCTGACGGAATATGATGATCCCAGACAGTATACAACGGAACACTGTAGCACACTTCAGTACGTCATTGTACACTGCAGTCATTATATGTTGACCTGAATGCTGCCACATTGGGGGGAAACGTGCAGGAAAACCTGTGTGAACTGGCGTCCCGATTGTAGGTGTCAGTGTCTCTCAACTCAAGTCATGTGGTGACTGTGTATTTAGTGTTACAGACCCCCCAGACACTTTCTGTAATTGGTTGCCGGCAGATATTAGAAACGAGTCGTCGCTTGAAATTTTTTAATCCGTTCTAAAAACGCACCCGTTCAAGGTCGGCTTTCACAGATAGATAATAATTATCTTTTAAATCTCTTACAGGGTTTTTACAGACATATTATTTGGGGTATTATTATATTACATATTATTATATTACATATTATTTGTACAGCACATTTGAATGGCTCCTGCTAGTAAGGGCGCTTTTTTAAATATACATTATTTTGTTTGTAGATTTTTAAGGTCTTACCACGCCTCTCAATCGAAGATACAATACATTCCTAAAACGGCTCAACCTCCATGGAAACATTCTGCATAGAACTACAAGAGTGAGAAAATGTGTTGATTTAACACAACTCATCATTTACCTCTAACGGTTACCATATCCAGCAGAATGCTTGTGTTTGTGCGTGTGCATATATGCGAGGACACTATGATATGCATCCTTTCATCAAAGAAATGCTAAGTCAGAATTGTATTCAATTGATTGCTGTATTTAAACAACTAGATTTTAGCTGAAGCCAGCCAAAAATGTATCACACAGGATGATTGGGAAGACACTATGATGACATTGTTATGATAGGTTTAATTATCACAATATATTAAATGGTATGTAGAGAAAATAATTATATCTATATTAAATATCCATTACTAAAACATTAATAATTATTTAGTAAACTAATTATATATATATATATATCAATCATTAAGGCATAATTAGTTAACTAATGGAGTTGGTTAACAACACAGGATAATTATGCACGGGCTATGAATAATTATGGCTAAAGAATATCTTAAAACGAGGGTTCGGGGTTAATGAATATTCATGCAGTTAGAACTACTGACTAATGTTAGTTCACATGCAGTAGGCAGATTCTGTGTGAAATTTCAAACACAATTCTGACATAAAAGCCATGCAAAAGAAATGCAGCGTTTTGCAGGCATTTTGCCGGTTAATGTTTAGCATTTGGTTTGACACAGAAGTTGACTACATCGGATAGAACGCGGACAAAACTCTACTGTGACACTTCTCCGTTTAGTTAATCCCCTTAAGACCAGTAATAATAGAATAATAAAACGTTAAATAAATAAAATCGAGAATGGGATAATAGTTTTTTTTATAAATCCGCCCCCCTGTCGTACGTTCTAAACATAAATAGCCTCTTTTTCAATTATTTAAAAAAATGACTGGTATGAATATCCTAAATTGAATTTTTTGTTGTCGTTCAAATGCAACGAATAAACGGGAATTTCCTCAACGAGGCACCAATCAAGAAGGAAATTTTAACTTTCTGTAGCCATAGCGTCCATTCCTAACCCTTAGAACAACTATAAGTCTGTCCAACGAAAATTGACCTGCTGACCTTGGGTAGGTCGGGGTATCGCGTGCGAGCAAATGTTTCATAGACGTCAGCGAACTCTCCCAGCGACATGATAAACATCCCCATCATGGCATCGACCGGCTCATAGAAGATGGCATCAGGCAGTTCTCGGTACATTATATACATGGCTGAAAAAGGTCAAGGATGTAGCAGTTGGTGTGAAGGCTGGTGGGTCGCGATGACCCGTTAGCCGGCCTAATAGGGTTAGCGAGGCAAAGGAGTTAAATTTGATCTGTGATGCTCAGTGATCACCGCCACGCTAACCAACCATTTAAATATTAGCGATTTAATTGTTGCAGAGCTAGTGAAGTGGCTGGCCATTTCTGTAAAGACTTACTCTGGTGTGGGATCTACCTGGCAATTTTTAGTGTGTCTAGTCCAAAGTTAAAAGCATCACAAACAGACAGGCAAACAGACAGGCAAACAGGCAGGCAGGCAGGCAGAGATTCACTATTCTAGGGTAGGCCCAAGCAGAGTTGACCATTTGATTTCAACATTTTCCTTATAATTCTTTTGAAACGTCCACGCCCCCAAGAAGTAATAAAACAATCAACGCCACTGGGCCGGCGTGTTAGTGTTATGAGGCTACAGAATAATCTAAACCATGCTTTTGTTACGAACTGAAAATAAAACACAGCAGACGATTAAATCACATCGCCGACGGATACAATAACATCCCTTCGGTGTCACTGATGACTCGGCACAAACAGTTAACAGATCACATCGTCACGACGATGCCTCGTGGATAATGATGTTACACGGTGCCCACTAAACGTGATCGAGTACGCCCGCGAACCAGGACACGTGACACACGCGGCACCATTACTTGTTGACCTTTGACCTGCTGATCACCAGTAATCCATCAAAATAGATAGAGATCTGAACAGCAAGCTGGAGATGGTGATCTTAACGAGGCCTAAATCTAATCCAGTCAGTGAAGGCCAGAGGTACGATATCGCGCGAGCACATGTGAGCTTGGTCAAATCGATATAAAACACGGCACAAACCGCAGTGACTTCATATCCAACAAACTGCAGCTGGTTTGTTAAAATAATACCACGACAAACATCGCCAGGTTTATAAACAAGTTCATGACCAGAGGGTCGCGGCACAACTTATTTGCCAAATTCTTGTTCGCTTCTTTTTCTCTGATCTTAAAGTTAACGTTTCTGTATTTGAATAGGCTGAGGAACCTGAGCAGAAAAACCAGTTACGACCAAACGTTTACTAGTAATACTTGCTATAAACCTGGGATGACAGCTAGGGTGGGTGAAGCTGTATCACCCCACTGTGGGGGAGACGCGGGTAAATACGGGGCGTGTGGGGGATTGCTTAAGCTACACGGTGCTTGGCGGGCTACCCATGCCATGCTCAAACTTAGTCCTACGAATGCAAAAGAAACGTGCGATGTTAAAAACACGGCGCAGCACATCCGTTCGCCGACATTCGATGCGCGGGTTGGTTACCTTTGGCAACCACTCGAGATTGCGGTCCTTAAAGAGGTCGAAAGTGTCAAAAATATCGCTGAAGTCCTGAAGCGACATCAGGAACATACCCATTACGGACTCAAAAGGATGGGCAAATTTGCCCGTGTTAACGGTGATGAATAGGATGAAGAAAGCTGGAAATAAGACGTGGAATTGATCATTAAGAGGCAATCTGACGAATAAGGAGAAATGAGAAAAACAAACACACAAACAACCAAACAAACAACAGAGACAAGTATCATTTCCAATAACCGAACCCGTTAACATCACATCATTTATAACCAAGGGCAAACCGTTCGGTAATAAAGGCATATCTTCTCACAACTAAATCGTCTACGCAGAGGCTATGTTTCTCTGCACCAACAGGGTGTTAGAAACAGAGAGAAAAAACACAAACACACTTCAATCAAGACATTTTTGCAATAAGCCGTATTTATTATAAATTCGGGGAATTAATTATTTTTAATTCAAAAGATAATAAACTTTTCATAAAAATAGCGCGCGCGCACGCACGCACACACACACACCCAGGGAGGGAGAGGGAGACCAATCTTTGTTTAAGACACAGGCAACACTGGGCTATGATCCTAAGGCCAGCCTCATCAGCAATGCAGTGTGTTGCCAAATGTTGCACAGGAGCTTCCCAACAAAGAGAGGTTTGATTGCAATTGTAATGCAAACAATTCAAATACAAATGGAAAAACAGTTATGGGATGAGTATGGCAATATTGATATGAACCAAATGTTGGATGGCGAACATCTGTAAAACATGAAATAATGGATATAAGTTAAACATGAATGGATAAGTAATGCATTGTATTTTATATATATATATATATATATATATATATATATATATATATATATTACACAAGATATGGCTCATATATTAGATACAAAATGGATAAAACACGATTCACATAACACATACATCAAACAGTCTGGACATGGATCACATACTGGAGGTGGATCACACACAAGAGATGAATCGCACATAATATCACATAAGACATGGATCATGCAGAAGATCTGGATCAAATTATCCCATTTTAAATGATGATGACGTAATAACAGATTTATGTCAAATCCAGGAAGTTACAATTATAATGATGAGATTATGCTGATAATAAGATGATCTGAAATAATCTATTATCAATTAACGAGTTGTCATTGATGAAGAACACTTTGGAGGGTAAGTAAACAGTGACACAATTATATATATATATATATATATATATTAGTTTGATATGTTAGTGTGACACACACACACACACACACACACACACACACACATACAATTAGAGCTGCTGCTGTCTATTTGTTGGAATAAATTGTTTAATTAGCGGTATGTCATCACAATGGTAAAAAGCATAACCGTCTCAAAACTACGACATCAGGAAAAATTTTATGACTGCTTTATATTCATCCTAAGACACAAAATCCCCAAACACAAGGACAGTATTTAACAGGAGAAATCAGGTAGTTTATAGTAAGGGAAAGCATCTTAACTTCCTTATAAATGAAGTCAGCATACAACCTATTTGGAAAATTATAAGGAAAATCAAGAGATCACTGCCTGTTTGCTACGTATTTTCAGGTATTCTAGCACTGAATGATGGCTGATGTTTTACAGTGATTTTTATGCACATGGTAGGCTAAATGGGGTGAGCGACTTCTAAAGTGAAGTCAAAGATGAAACACCCTTCAGATACGCCCACGCTGAGATTTGAACTCAGGTGGTAGTGATCTGTGGTCCAATGTGCAACCAATTAGACCACAGGAATATTTACATGTTGAGTCATGATTTAACATGGCTGTGTGTTTGTTTACGTGATGTTGTCTTCTTAAAATAGTAGGCTTAGCACAACAGATGGATAGAGCAGTTTCACACACACACACACACACACACACACACACACACTGATTGTCATATTTACCTTGAGAGAATCCAATAACGAAGACGAGATAAATGGCAAAGAATCTGATCAAGTCTGTCTTTACCATGGTATATATCATGACAACAAATGGCCCTACAATCTTGAATCCTCTTAAGAATAGAGAAATATATATATATATATATACACATACATACATACATACATACATACATGCACACACACACAGATACACATGCATGCATATACACCTACATGCACACACACACACACACACACTGGTTTTCATTACATAAAAGCCTGTACTTCCTCAAAACTATATACTGAAGAAGCTATACAATGTTTTTACATCTGCGTAACTCATTAGACAGCCAAATGTTTAGACGAATGATTCTCAACTTGGGGTTTAAATACTACCCCCCCCCCACCACAGTTAAATGTTTATATCAAACGGATTCTAAATCTGTTTTATATAAATATACTGAATAACACAGCTGATAAAGCAATTCTTTGATGGATACAGTTTGGGGGCTCACCAAACACACTGACTGCATACAAACGTGTAACACAGTTATTAATATTATTACAAAACAAAATTAATAATTATACAAAAATGGCTAATATTATAATCTTCGCCTTGATTGATTTTTATTAACTAACATTGTTCTTCATTTTATCTGGCAAAGCTAGTTAGATTTGTGTGACATTGGCAAACACAGGTATCATACTCACTAGATTTTACAATTGAGTACAATGGTATTATTTGTAGATATTGTTTGTGATGGAGTAAACAAGGCACCAGAAATGTATCATACTGCTTTATTACGTAAATTATTATCTGCTGGTTTACCAATGTATTTACTGAGGTTAATTGTATTTTGGTATTGTAATCAATTTTACCATGTTAGATGGGGCAATGCTTTGTCCGTTGGTTTTACTGTTTTACTAATGGTGTTAGACAGTGAGGAGTGCTCTCCCCTTTATTTTTTAACCTTTATATGAATGAACCAAGTGTTAGTGCTGGCATTGTGATAAATCATCTCATGTATGCAGATGATTTGGTGGTGTTTGCCCTGTCTGCTAAGGGTCTTCAAGCATTGCTTAATCTGTGCTTAACATCTGGTAAAGTTAATGATATTTTATTTAATAGGAGTAAATCTAAGTTTATGTTTTTTGATACTCTCAAATGTGGTAAACGTCCAAATATTTGGCTAGACGGCAACGCCTTGGATTATGTTAGTAATTTTAAATATTTAAGACATATCATTGATAATAAATTGAATGATGAATTGGATATGAAATGTTGTACGGACGTAGTAATGTGTTAATACACAAATACATTAATTTTATTTTTGCTTTACGTATGTAAAGCACAAATTGTTTTCTGTCTATTGTAGCAATAAATATTTCTGTACCCTTTGGGGTCAGAATAAGAGAGCTGCCGGCCGTTCCATGACCGTTGTGTATAATAATGGGTTTTAATATGAGATGCAGTGGAAGTGGGATGCTTCCTGTTAGTGGTGTTTTAAATTTTAGTGCTATGTATTTTCTATGTGCTTTTTATTTTTTCATATTTTATCCTCTCTATTGTCAATATATTTATTAAATACTGACACATCACATATCACATATCACATATCTTTCTTCTGTAATATTGTGTCGCAAGTACGGTAAGAACTGATAAAACTGTACTGGTTCCAATTTATTAATTGACGGATAATTTTCTCAACAGAAGTGTGGAATTCAAGCAATTGAATTGGAAATTCCCCCCCCCGTATGACTGATACGATTCCTAAACTCAATGCCGTCATCTGTACAAATGTCCAGGAATTTTATGTCACTGACTCTTAATATCGGTAAAGGAGTTCACGTTGTTAATTGTCTCTTCGGAGCAGGCACAATGAATGACGTCTTTAGAACATTTGGTGATATTTTATTGACGCTAATTGGATAGTGTTCATGCTATTATCAGCATTTTACTGCAATTCCTTTTTTGGGGGGGGGGGGAGAAATACGTATTGTTGAATCAACTGTTAAATAAAATAAATTTAGATCGTGTCAGTGGAAGAAATTTGTGCTAATAATGAATAGGAGTTGGTCGAGGATGCTTCTTCGTAGCTTATTCCAAAATCTTAGAAGCTAACGAACCATTTGACAATGATAGAGGACGATGGCTCAAGGTCATCTAAAATTAATTTCTGTACTTAATTAGCATTACTGGTATTTTATAATCAATATGTGAATAGATCAAATCGTTGGGTCCTTGCCAGTGAGTGGTTTGTTTAACCTCACTGGTGGTCACACCTCGAGACATACGGCACAGGTGTAAATCACAAGGGAAACATCCACAACACAGGTAAGCACTGGATTGGAATCCACAACCTGGAAGTGTGCACCATGTTGCGTGTACGGTGGTTAGTGAGCAGGGGGTTATTCTGATGATTATCATAAAACATGCGTATTGAGATGTTTTTAATTTTTAAAAACACCATCAATTTCAATGTATGTTATAATGTAATCATACCTGCAGAAGAAGAGGAAGTATGGAGCTGTACAGAGGATAGCTAGTACACCCATCACATCTTCATAGGTGTAGGCACAGGCAGCCCTTCCAGGTACCATCAGGATCACAAAACAGTTAGCCATAAGGAAAAGCGCTTTCGCTGGGATCATCTATAAAAAAATATATATATATATATATATATATATATATATATATATATAATATATATATAAACACACACACATACACACACACACACACACAGGGCATTGAAAACTGAATTTATTCCACTATTCTGGCTCAAATTATTTTAAAATCCGATATAAATATACTGAAAAATCAGATTTTTAAATGATGATTTCTTTGCTAACGTGCTTATGTAGCACATCTCTGAAACAATGACACTGAGATGACATGAAAATGATACGTGAATGAATGACATGGGAGATAACAGAAGGATGATACAAAAATTATTTTAACACAAAGGAATGGCACAATGGTGATGACAACACGGAGAGCACACACAGATTAAACAGGGATGACACAGAAACGGCATGAAGATGACGCAGAGATGTCACAAAGATACTAACCAGGGTCTTGAAGAAGATTTTATAACCTTGGTGATAAACTTCCTTCAGGGAGAGGAACACATACCAGGTGGCGCCAATTAAAGTAACAGCCTCCAGAGTAAGGCGAGCCTAGAAATAAAGAAACACAATCAACCACTCACCCATCACACGCATATTTCAGACTTATCCTCCTTTGAAAGAGATGAAAATGTAAAATACAGAATTTTTAAGAATGTGTGATTGCATTAGTAAATCACTAAATCTCAAAATATTCTTCTCTCTCTCTCTCTCTCGTTGATTAATGTGTGGGCTCGGGATTGTACAGCGGTTCAATATCATATGGGGCCACTGATCACCCCCCCCCACACACACACACACTCTCAGTCTCACTCACCACATCTTGCGCTGTATCAGCTCTCAGCAAATAGCATGGATCTTTCAGTGTTATATTAACATTAACTGTAGTACCGTTGCTCTGTGTCCTGTTTTCTGACATAAAAGTGGGTCTCGTATCTGTGCCAGGTCGCAAATAAAATGCCACCATGAAGATGATGAAGTAGACAGTGAAGAGGAAGAACCGACGGAAGAATCTGTAATTACATGATGTGATGAGAAAGTGTCAATATGAAGAATATAGAACAAAAACAGGGACGTTTAACTAACAGCTAAGGAAATATTATTTTCCAGGATATTTCCAGGAGAAAATTACCATTTTCCAGGACAAAGTATACCAAGGTTTATAGCCAATAAATCAAGATGTGTGTAAAAAAGCACATCATTTTTAATCAATGTATGATTGATTATTGACATTTTTCAGGTACAGCCTCCTCCTCACCCTTTCTAGCTGTCTGATCCACCCAATTTTACTTAAATTTGAACTAACATGAGATATCAATATCAAGTGGATTTTTTCACAGGCATTATGTTTCCCATGACACTTCTCGATTTTGTAAAATTCAAGGACATGGAAAATGAAATTGCTATTTTCCAGGATGTTTGGGAACCCTGTATACTCCAGAATAGAGTGGAACAGTGACACGAAAAGCTTGAAACTGGAACATTTTCACTGGTAAGCTATCACATCTGGAAATCCATAACAAAACTGATGTGTCTGTGAACACCAATCAGGATAGGTCTGTAATAGGCCAGTATTGCCATTAAACCCACCACCAAAAGGTAATAAGGTTTTGTAACCGACCTTGTTTTGGCAAATGTTTTCCATTTCTCTTCCAAAAGTTGGGCTATTATTCCATCGATCATGTCAAGGTGACCTCTCTCACCCTAAAATATATTTAAAAAAAGGTATAAATAGAGGGAAAATGTGTGCTTTATAAATTAAAAAAAAAAATACATTAAAATCATGACAAAATATGCACATGCACAAATGTTACATTTGACTCACTAAGAGGATATCAGTTTACTATAAATTTAGAAAATAAAATATTAAAAAATAACTATTATAAAATCACAGCTTTAGTTAATACAATGATTCTTTTACATCTTCTCTTTGGTAAAAAGTTCTATGTTTTGTTTACAAGTAGGTGCACTTGTGTGTGTGTGAGAGAGAGAGAGAGAGAGAAAGAGAGAGCAAGTACTTACCCCATACACCACATGGTACATGGCAGAATTAGTATTAATCTCGCCAGTTTCTGAGATTGTGTCAATAAATTCCAACGGATATCCGGCACACGTCACATTTCCATATACCCAGTATACTTCACGATCTAACTCCAGTATGTGTTCATACATCTAGAAAACACGGATTTCTAAATTTATTTTTATGAACTGTTCATGCACAGGAAATAAATAAGGTGTTTATGCATCTGCAAAATAAAATTAATTTATACAACTGTAAAATAAAAGTAATTACTACATCTGTCAAAAGGATTAATATCTGTGGCCAAGTGACTTGAGTCTGTCACGGGACTACTTCCAAATGGTCACAGTGTGACGGTCGGGACTCTTTTGCTATAGCAGTGTAGTATATGTACATGGTTCCCACAGCCATATTTTCCAGGATATTTCCAAGACGGAATTACCATTTTCCAGGACAAAGTATTAAAAGATTTAAAGGTCATAAATCAAAATACTTGTGAAATAGCATATCATATTTATTAAATGTAAGATAAATTATTGACATCTTTATGATACACCCTCCTCCTTTCCCCTTCTAGTTGTCTGATCCATCATCCACCCATTTTTATTTAAATCTTCTACAATCGAAGTTTTCTTCTGCAGGCATAACATTTATTCACAGAATTATTTTCACAGGCAATATTATTTCCTGGTGATTTCCTGATTTTGCAAAATTCAAGGGCATTCCCAGGACCTAGAAAATGAATTTGTTAATTTCCATGTTTTCTAGGATGCATCAGAATCCTGTAGCAGGATGAGTTTTTCATCTAGCAAGACAAATGACAAAATTCTCACTCCAAAATATGCCTATTAAAAGTATTATTAGTCTAATAATGTATCTTCCTCATTGATATTAACAACTATATGCTCATTACTCAGCCCAGTTAAATAGTTTGTAATTCAGTTCTCAATTTATCACACACACACATTATTTAAACATGGGCACTACTTCTTTAGGGCAGTGGTTAGAGTTCAAAATGAGTTCAAATTGGTGTTTGTGTTACATTTCCCCGGGGGGGGGGGGTCCCTCAAGCCATATGTCAGGGGCATGACCCCTTCCAAAGTTGACTCACTCACTCTGATATATGAAACAAACAAACAAACAAACAAACAAACAAACAAACAAACAAACGTTGTAAACAGAAACAACTGATGCCAACTTTACAGACAAACAGAAGACCTATAATAACCAGTAATGTAGATTTACAGTTAACTGTCTCAATATGTTGTAATATAGTTATCCTTAATTTGTATTGTTTTATTCTCTGATAAGGAACAATTGGGGATATTATTATCAAATATTATAAGGAAATTTGGAGTAAGGATGGAAAAGACAAAAATGTCTGTCTTGTGTGGCTGGATACTCAGAACTTAGTGTCCCATGATCCAGTTATGGAAATCACTAGTCCCGTCAAAACTGGATTACTGCGGTCAGTTCTGGTCTCCATCAGAGAAGGTGGATACTCAACAAACTCTTCAAGCCATCCAGAGATCCTTCACCAGTAAAATGGCAGGCATCAGGCATGGGAACAGCTGAAAAAGCTGAGACTCTATTCCTTACGGAGGAGATGGGAAAGCTATATGATTATCTACACCTGGTGTTCCCATCATTGGAGAGGACGGCATAGTGTCATCAAACCACATATATAGAGGACGTACCTGCTTGATTTGCAGAATTAGTAAGGCAGCTCCAATGGTGATACAAAAGCAAGCCTATGCAAGCTTCACAATGCATGGACCCCATCCCCCTATAACATAATGCCAATGAGCATTAGAAATCTGAAGAACTGTCCAGTTGACCACATGAAAAGGCAACTTGATAAATTCCTGGCAACTGTTCCAGATGAGTCACAGATTCACGGTTACACTGTACAACGGAGAGCTGAAATCAACAGTCTTCTAGACATGGTCCAAATTGCAGATGCCTTGCATAGACAGGAACGTGGTGACTGCCAGTCCATCACATCAGGCAGTCATCCATGGCAACCCAGGGAAGGACCCCGAAACCATCACAATTAATCATTATTATAATAAGAGACTAAACTCTCAGATAATTATTATATTTGAAACAGGAAGAAATCACTTGTCTGGTTTCTAATGAAAAGCACTGGTACTCATATGTATGGCTGTTTGTTTGCAACATGACCAATTAGGAGTCTAGAAACATATTCCAATTTGGATGAGTACAAGGCTGTACTTATCACACCTGTCCAATATCTGTTAGACAATAATTACTAACCTCTTTTGATGCCAGTTTTGCTGCCAGCGTCAGTGGTGTGAGTCCCTGTCTGTTTACAATGTTCATCTTTGCTCCAAGCTCAATCAACAGATCAAACATATCCTGAAAGATGAATGTTAAAACAAGACAATGCTCAGAGGTCAGAACCCACAAAACATGTCGCTGAACTTCTGTGTTCGAAGTTGTCAATAGGATGAGACCCGAAAGCGTTTCGACCACTTTAAAATCAAACTAATAAAATAGACGAGTAAAACATGTTTTTTAACTGTCAGTCAGAATTTATGTTATGACATGGACCTCAATTCTAATTTAGGTTACACATTCATGAATCTCCAAAAATACAGACAATCTTTGCCAAAAAAAAAAATTACTTCATTTACTGTAGAACTTAAACTTTGATGCGTTTATAAGCTGAACTTTCCAAAATTAAACACATGTCAGAACTTGGCTATTTATAACAATACTATTATGTCACTGTTTATGCCCAATCGATGAAGGATCACCTGACCTAAATATATCTGAGCGAGAGTAGGTCATAATAGGTTTGACGCCACAATTAATACGGCATCACCAGTGTGAGAAAGCAAATACGGTTTCATTATAATAATATTAAGCAGTAATGTTTACAATAAATCAATAATTCTCATGAGATAATAGTGGTGCTTCAAAAGAGACAAATATGACCATAGGTTTCACACATTAATTTCATCAACGAAACTGCAAAAAGATCATGTATTTCATCATATTTCGGGTGTAGAGTGCTAATGTACCGCTACTACATCACTTGTTATTTTGGTTCATATACAATGGCAGCTGGCCAGTGTGGAATCTTCTAAATTAGGATTTATCCAAACATAGTTATTCAGCTACCCCCCCCCAATTTGCATATATGAATGCTTCGTTTTATACAATATAACTGTTGTACATATATGTAAATTGAAAATAAATTTATTATCACTGTCAATGTTAACTACCTGTTCATTTGTAGACGTTAAAATTATGAACAGTTTTTCAAAAGATAACAAATGATTAATCCCAAAACATCAAATAATGTTGAATTGCAGACATTTTTATGAACTGCGGTGTAAACGTGACTCGTTTATCAATGTTGTCACTACACTTAACACACGACAGACATCAAACAACACAAAAACACACCAACACAGGGTACACACTGAAACAAGTTATAACATCCAGTAGAACCTGTGCTAAATGACTCCTCGAAAAAGATAAGAAGGTCATTAAACAAAACTGGTTCTATAAGGCAGATTTAAACTTTATAATGGTTACTCATGAAAACGCGGAGAGACCACCTTTCAGTGGTGTTCTTGGAGGCAGGTGATCTTTTTAAAAGGTATTATTTTTTCTATCATGGTACACCAAACTGGATTCATGATTCATT
Source organism: Paralvinella palmiformis (assembly GCA_025642065.1). Taxonomy (NCBI): domain Eukaryota; kingdom Metazoa; phylum Annelida; class Polychaeta; order Terebellida; family Alvinellidae; genus Paralvinella; species Paralvinella palmiformis. Next base: position 266,580 of record JAODUP010000198.1, on the reverse strand, counting down.
TGAGCTGTTGGTATTTTTTTTAAATACACGGACACCTACTACAATACTGGAATATCAGAAATGTTTCATAGAAACAACATCACTCAATGACATCACACAAAAAATTCATGATTACCATCTGGTTTGTGAAAAATGCACGATTTATGGAATTTGTACTTATATCACCATGGCGATGGACACTCATCAAACTGCCGTAATTTGGCTCATTCTCAAACATCACTTCAGGGCAACAGTTATAAGTCTAAACAAAGTGGCCATAGGCACGATCAGATAATTTTTACTACCGTACTTCTAAGGATAAGTTTATCAGATTGCATTTTATCAGATGAAAATGTGTAATTCTGCTGTTGTGTGGCTAAGCAATCTCAGCAAAGATAACCAGCTGAGGAGAAATGAAAGATGAAATACCCTTAAGACAAAGAATGGTATTATAAACCCGATCCCAAACGTCTGTGACCGACCATGACACCAGCTGGGCCACAGAGATCCCTGAATGTTTCAAAACAGTATTTAGGTATGCAGGAAAAAGGCTACCAACTTTGGCATTGAATGACCTGAATTTTTAACCCATTAGTATGACAAATCATAGAAATCTAAACAGTAATTAGCTAATACTCAGTATAAATCTGTGCAATGATTGGTTAAAACTTAATGAACATTCTATAAGTGTATGATTAATGCTTGAATAAAACTCTAGAAAGTGATCTTTTAATAGTTTCGAGTAGCGATTGATTAATGCACATTACTAACCCAAGCAGTGATCGATTAATGCTTGGTGGAAATCTAAGAAGTGATTGGTTAATATTCTGAAAGTATCTACTCTACACCCCGCTCATAACAATTATGCAACAACAGTGCTGCTTTGTTGCTGTGGCTAACCAATCAAAGTACAGTAACGAAACAATTAATACGAAGATCATAAATCCTGGTGTCCAAGCCAAGGAAACTAAAATTAAAATCCGTACAAAGGTTGGGCATATATATAAGCCCAGAAACCACGAGAGCAAGAAACGGAAGCGTAAAAAAAATACTTAATACACCAGGACAGTATGGTGAAGGATTACATTGAAGGGTTTTCTTTAAAGTCACACGAATTTTCTCAAGGTGAATATTTACAGCAGTCTGTGTGTATGTGCCTGATTGCGTGTGTGTCTGTGTTTGTGGGTGAGGGTAAACACAACAATCAATTTGTATTTTAAATAGTCACACAACTGGAAGATACACCGACTATTGATAAGGAACAGAATATATACTGAAATATGTGACACTCGGACATAACAAACACACAACACATTACCCTACCTGGGGCCTAGAGTAGTTCTGTTATAATCGTAGAATTATTTGTCATGAATATAAATTTTTTTAATAAAACAGTTTGGAAATACTAATTAAAATAATAATAATAATATATTACAACCAACCTTTTTATTAATTTATTTAGGAGAAATAAGACTATTTAATGTTTATCCTTTTGACTTAGCTTATGAAATTAACTAGGTCAACTGACATTACAATATGCTAATTTTAGTTCATTTGTTTAAGAAGAAAATGACGCACCTTCAAAGATTCAGATCGTTCAAGCATCTAATTAGAATAATGGAATAAGAGTAATCCATTATTACTTGTAAAATATATAAGTACATGCACACATCCACACAATATATGTTATAATACAGGGTACCCACAGGATTTCAAAAATCAACTTCCCTATATTTTCCCTGTCTTATTTAGGAAATTTCCCTGTGTATAGTGTGCAAAAATTGCATGTTGAATGAACCTTTTTTTTTCGTAATGTGGCCTCCATTCAGCTCTAATGCCATAAATTTGGAATGAAGGCATAAAAATTCCATGTTTTCTGTGTATTTTCAAAATTTTAAATTCCCTGTGTTTTTCCTGCAGGGAAAAAGTAATTTCACCTGTTTTCCCTGTGATGTGGATACCCTGTAATAATCATGATACTCTTTCATAAACCAGGTTTAACATATTTCAACACTTTCCAGGCAATTACTCACAGATTCAAACTCATATGCATACTTATATATTAATGTAAACAAAATATGAATGAATTGTTTAGAGAAAGCTTTAATATACAGAATGTTGTCAGAAATCACCATAAAGTCATACCTAACACCTGTTACTAAGTGTACATGCATATGATTATAGACTTATATATATATATATATATATATATATATATATACATACAGTGTGTTAATGTGCATATGCATGCATGAGCATTCACATTACAACTATTACAGACAAATAAATATGGTTATGAAGAGAAAATAAAATAAACTTTAAAATACATTCATCTATCAATATGCTTATAGTATCAGAATATTGTAATCATTCTGGAAACAAGAAAACACTGTTACATATTTAAAAGTTTCAGCTAATATAATAACATACCGAAGAAAAGGATAAATATATTTTAGAGTTATCTTTTTATTGATGTTAACACGTATTTAACAAAGATTTTCATATATTAAACAAATTTAAAGGCTTCGTTACTATAAAAGTTTAAATTTGTTTATACAGACGGCATTTCCATTTTCAATTTTGCCTCTAGTATGTCTGCAGATCTGGCCAAACATACCACTAGTGCTAGTTACAAAATGTGTATTACTGATTGTTACAGAGACACGTTAGAGCAGTATATCTAAGTGGTTCATACATACCCGGTTGGCATGGATCACCATCAGATGAAGAATTGTGTTGCCATTGGCATCACAGAGATTTGGATCCGCTCCTCGGGCGACCAACAACCTAACGCACTCCTCCTGACCTAAACATGCAGCAAACCCGAGGGCGTATCCTCCCCAGTAGGTGTAGCTGTAGAATGAGGATAGAAATATGGTTAATGTGTGTGTATTTAGCAGTATGGAATAAGGCACTGGCACAGAGAATAGGTCATATATGCTGAGATATAACACACACACACACACACACACACACAATATATATATATATATATATATATATATAGGCATGGGGACAGGTTTTCATCATACTTGTGAAATATACTCATTTTGGAAGGAATGATCCCTGTTTGAATGGACACTCACCTGCTCGCTCGTACTCACATACACAGACACACACTGATACTTGTTGGTTAATTACACACAGACAGAGAGTGAGAGCATTTAATTATACAGAACTGATGGAAAGAATAGTAAATTATACCGAATCCAGACTGATCAATAACAGGTGACAACATCACTAACCCCATGTAGTTGGTCTTGACAGGAAGTTCATACAATTCCTGATTGGGGACGTTCTTCCTAAATGCCTTCTGGTCATCCGGAGTAAAGAAGTTGCCACACGCACTCTGGTCGAGATCTGGATTGTGATTCAGTAGGAAGCGTACCATAGAGGGATCCTCATTAACAATGGCCATGTGTAGTACATTCTCACCTGAAGAAGGAATAGAATAAAATATCGTATTGTAGAGTAGATTTTAAAGTAATCCAATCTGGATGTATGATCTGACATAGACTTATTTATTCACAATTTCCACACAATTTGTACAAACAAAAATTGAACTAAGGACAATAAAAGAATTTGTAGGAAGACTGATGGTTGTCTTATAAACAAATGAGATTGTACGTAAGACTACGGCCCATGGAGCTGATATACATGCAACCCATAGACTGCTCTTCGAGGACGTAGACACCAGATGGACAAAACTTTGTACATGAAAGTTGAACCCAAATGCTAAAAGAGTTGAGTTGTTTATCCTCAACACCAGTCAAACCTGGATCAAATCGCTGAGGGCTGATTGTCTAAGGAAATAAAAAGATGAGGAAACAGAGATATAAGAGGGATTGAAACTCACAACTTGGAGGTGTGTAATGACCTGAACACTCCACAGGTTCATTGAATCATTGCACGATGCAAATTTGGCTCTCAATCCCCTAAAATTCTACTACCCTCACAGTTCAGATGTTTATTGCTAAATCCGGTTAAAAGGAACACTTTTATGCGGTTCAGAACTCAATTCCAACATCACAAGTCTTAAACTCTCTACATTTCAGTTCAGACTAAGCTGCCCTGCTCCCTTAATTTATTGTACCTGTCCAACCTCCAACTCCTCGTGGAGCATAAGGCTTATGGACGACAACTGCAGCCAAAATAAGCTTTCTTTCAGCCGAGTAGACCCCAGACTGGATTTAGCTGTGGGTGGCGAGATCTCAGATTGTAAACTATATACCCCACATCTGGTGGCAGTAAAGAATATACACCCCAGGCAGTTTATTCAGTAAACCATGGTGATGGGGATGTAGGTCAGTACTTAACATCCTTAAATCAAGAGTATATTTTTGAGATGGAGAGATATTAGATACTGCCTTGACCATTCCAAAACAAGGCACTCACCGTAATACTCATCATGTAGGTAGATATCATAGACGAGTTTCGGGTAGACTTTGAGCAGCCACTTGGCGAGATCCGCGTGTACCGAGGTTGCGTTCAACAAACACATGTGAAGTGGCGTCTCTCCGACTCCTCCTCTCTCGTCGAGATGCCATACGACCAACTTCTCTTGTTTAACTAAGAAAGAAAAAACGTGGCCAGGATTACTAAAACAAATCTGTAACGAATCAGAACGCTTGCTTCGGTTCGGGTTTTGTTTAGCCCTGGCAATTGTCATACATTAGACATATGTCTGAGAGATGACTCCGGGATGACTGATGTATTTGATGTTTTATGGCCACTTTTGTGCACACGGTACGCTAAACGGGCCGAGTGACCTCCAAATGTAATTAAGTGAAATCAAAGACGAAAAACATCCTTCGGATACAGGATGATTCCAGGAGAGCAAACTTCCTCCAAAAATGGGTAACAGTAGAAATCAAATTCTGATGTGGAGCTTTGAGGTGCAGTACCCTATCCAAGGCACCATCAGTGTTTTATCACAACAACAACAACAACAACAACAACATTAATGTGTACCATAAGAAAAGCACCATTCAAAGTTTCATAAATTACACTAAAATGTATTAAGTGTAATCATAATTAATGGTAATTACGATTCTATTCCATCCCAAATTTTTGACGCAAATATAAAATAATCAATGACCTGTTATGTGTATTTTAAAAGTGATCTTGTCTGTCACAAGACAATACAAGCAAATGATACAGTTGACCAATTATACATAGATATACTAAAGAATATGATGTTTTAAAAATAAGAACATATAATTAGTATAGTAGGCACACCAGTCTTTTGGCCATAAATTAAAGGTCAATCTAACATTCAACAGCTTATAATATAATAATAATAATAATGCATGTTTATATAGTGCCAGAACCGGGTAACCCTGTTCTGAGGCGCTGTACAGTATTATTATCCCCGATTCAGACCTGTTTCCACCCAGCACACATCTCAACTCCCAAGGGAGCATACAACGCATGCTGCCATTATAGGCGCAAAGCGTTACTCAAACACATAGCCATCACGTCCTGTCGGGTACTTATTTTTATGGATGAGTGAACCAGTCGCCACATGACAACATTGCAGCCCCCCCCCCCGAGATTTGAACCCGCGACCCTTCGGCTACGAGTCCTACACTCCAACTAACTTTTGGGTGTGATTAAAAAATATTTGAAAATTATACGCAGCAGCACAACAGGGCATTATATCTCATGCTGATTTTTATTTCTATGAATTAAATGAAAACTATGAAGGAAAAATTATAATATAGACAAAGTTGTCTTTGAACTAACACATCCACTACCCATACACATTAACTGATTATCTGTCCAAATCTGTCTTATCTGATTGACCCGTTTGTTATCAATTACAATTAAGGCAGAGAAAGGAATTAAACTGCATTCAGCGCGAGAACTGTGACGAGTTTGGTTGCAGCAATTATGCTGAAAATCTAGTCATGATTATAATTAATAAAAAGAACCAAAAAAATCAACGCTTTTCATGTCAGTGCTGACAGATATTTAAAAAATACCATGGCCAAATATCAAAACACACTGAACGAGGTTATGTATACATATCATAGACCTTTTTATTTCTGAACTTGGTAAGCTGAAGACTACCAGTGATGAACTGGAAATTCAAAAAGAAATTCTCAGGATGGAAGGTATAAATATAGACAGTAAATGACTATATGTACTAAATTAATTGAAAATAATCAAAATTTTAGTACTACAGTAGGACTACTCGTGATGATCAACATCGGACACCGCAGTATATGATTATTTGGAGCAGTTTAAGCTTTTTTAAACATCAGTAATCAATAAAGTAATTAATTACAAACATGTCAATATGCAATTATTATAACAAAGATATGTAGCTACGAATACGTTTAATTTCCTTGCAGGGTGTTTTCAGCAGGGCCTGAAAAATCGGTTGCCCAAACAAAGTATATTTTAATGCCGGCTATTGCGGGATGGTGATCACTTGCCCGTTCGGGCAAGTGCCTTTTTGAGACGAAAATTTGCCAAATATGTCTGTGTGCATGCCTGATGAGCAAGCCAATTAAAATAATCTATTTTTCCTGCTGTGTACCTATACTTATAATCTGTGATACAAAGCTGGCTGTGAGTGCCAGCTGCTCCTAAAACTGAGACTCCAAAAATGTGGATTCAACCGTCCGAATTGCACCAATTGCTACATGGAGCGATCCGTTTTGTTGCATTTGGAAATCACATATGCAAATGCGAATTGGACAGTTGACCCTGGTCGTAAAATGCTGGATTCAACCATCTAATTAAAGTGTCCAGACAGACTTTCTCAAGAAAAATAGGTCAGAAGGTGAGAGGGGTGTCCGAAATACATGGATACCACAATGTCACTATCGCCATGTCACATACACATTTGGATTCGCATGCAGCTTATATGGAATCTTGGCTTTACTTCATAAATTCATGAATACAAACATCGCCGGTAACAGACAACTTTTCTACCTTAAAAATCAGAAAGGCGGAGAGTTCCATATTAAATATTAAGCTGAGATTCCACATACGCGGTATGTGAAATTGTGATATACGATCTGTGTGCTTCCATATAAATGAATATCCATTTGTTTTCAGGATTCAACTCTGATTCATTCTGATATTTTGCTGTTTGCAAGAATTTATTGACCAGAGTTTGTCATTTTTACTTGTGTACATTTAGATTAATTTCTTAATCATGAATTGAAAGGGAGATTTGAACACGGTGGTAGTGATCTGTAGTCCAATACGCTACCACTAGACCACGAAGGCGCCCCGGCAAGGATTACTATAGCACATGTCATCATTATAGACATTAATTATGTGCTTCTAAATTTATAGCTTAAGCTTTAACATTTTTCATCTGACGCAAAGAATAGCTAAACCAATTTTCATTTGGCTAAAAGAATTTTGGCTCTAGCCAAATTGGCTAAATGAGATTTTAGCCCAGTGCTAGCCAAGTCAGCCATTTGATATTTTCAGTTCATCAGAAGTTGAGAACTGTCATGTTATTAAACACTAATGACAAGGCATTACAATAAGTGGGTGTTTTAACTGCATGGATGTGGTAATGCAGGCAATTGGCAGCTATCAGGAGCCATTTAAGGCATTGTTGGGAATATTCAATTATCCCCATTTCCTGTAGGAAATTTCCATGGTGTTTTGGCTAGGCTCAGTTATGCACTATCATTATCAATATTTTCCAAGAGTATTTTGACATTTGATTAACAGAACAAATATACGATGCCATTTTTTATATGTTAATGTAAGAGAATAAGTATATGCAGAGATCCACGAATCATTAGGATCTCATTTTACTTCAGTGATCTAGTATAATATATGTACAGCACAAATCATATTACACCAGATACGATGAATAATAAACATATTCATTTTCACTTTTATTAAACATGCTCAATGGAAAGGATATTCCTTTTAATGAAGTCCAAAGAATTCACAATTTATATACATTAATCTTTTAATGATTTAACTTTTTCGTCGAGTTTGATTTTTAAGTCTGCTAAATCTTGGCTTTTATCGGCAGGAAAGAGGTAAACCCCTGCCTGGCTATAACTACAGCACAAGGTAACTAAACATAGTCTGTGTGTATGTGTGTGTGCACGTGCAAATCGGTACGCGTGTCTTTCATGTGAATAGTTTTCAAAAAGTAGTAATTTGATATACCGGTACAAGATGGCAGCACATCACACGCCGTGTCATTTTTTTGGGGGAGCCAAGCATTTTGACGTCTTAGTGACTAGGCCTATCCCATTGAGGATTATGTAAATTGACCATACAAAAAACACAACGTGGCCTTACATCACCGCATGGCCTCTTAAATATTGTCACGTTAAGCAGATTTGATTGAAAAGGCATGATCATGATGATATTGATACAATAAATATAGGCAGAGTGTCACATCAGGAATGCGAAGGCAGACGTCACAGAGCAATGCTGCCAGTGACAGTCCGTATTTCCGACTCCCACCTCTTACAATCTCTTCCGTGGTCGCCAACGCTGTACAAATCAGGGAAAGACGGACATAATGTTTGGAATACCTGTGTTGTATAATCACTTGTTTTGACAGCTATTCATGCTACTTGTTTGATCTAAGTTCCCAGCGTGATAGATATAAGCCGGAGTTTTCAAAATGTTTAAGACGAATTCCATTTTCAAGGGGTTTTCCAATGGCGTATTGAAAAACAAGGACGTTCCAGGAGTGGTATTAAAATCAAGTACATTCCAGGAATTCTAGTATGCGTACGAACCCTATAATATTAACACTGTTACAGAATCTCAGCTAGTCAGCTATGCTTCAACAGAACAATTTAGTTAGCTGTAAAGAAATAATTTTCTAACTTCCTGAATTACTTTGTGCTCACCATAAACATTATTCCTGACCAAATATGTATTGTTTTATTATTATTATTATATTTTTTAGTACTGTTAATGTGTAAAATACAAATTATATGGCATTTCACAACAACAACAACAACAACAAGAAATTAACAATAGAGGTACTTAATTGATATCTAACACCCGATGACAATGATCATTTCAGATCACAGGAGCAATGAGAGGACCAACACTTTAAGGATCAATTGTTTAACGGATGAATGAGTAACTGAACTGAGGGGAAAAGATGACTCCTCGTGTAGCATAATTCCAACGTTTCAGTTTGAGGAGTTTTCTCCCAACCATACGTGCCTCAGAAATGTTTCTGTACTTGGGTGGGTTTTCATCATTGTTCGAGGGACATACTTCTGATAAAATCATGGCAAGTCCATCTTAAGAATCCCAGGGTCAAAAACTGACCCCGCCTTATCTGCTTGACTAACTAAAACACCAATATTTACGCTATGTGTAAAACATGAAACATTTCTGACTAAAGCGAGATACTCTCATCACTATCTACACTTTGAGGGATGGCTATATCTAACCAGGCTTTGTTAAACAGATTACATCATTTAGTAAGACAAGGTGTAAACTTGGATTAACAGTAAAAGGTTGATACATATATGTATAAATTTTATTAGAGCTCGGTGGAAAGTAAGCTAAAACTGTTTTTTTTCCTGACAATATTTAAAGAAAAACTATGAAAAATATATTCAATTGACTGGTATGTAGTAATAATAATAATGTATATTTAATAAAGCGCCCTTACTAGCAGGAGCCATTCAAAGGCGCTGTACAAATAATATGTAATATAATAATACCCCAAATAATATGTCTGTAAAAAACCTGTAATGATTTAAAAGATAGTAATTATTTATCTGTGAAAGCGACCTTGATTAGGTGTGTTTTTAGAAGAGATTTAAAATTTTCAAGCATTTCTAATATCCGCCGGCAACCTATTCCACAAAGTGGGGGCTGCAACACTAAACGCGCAATCACCATACGACTTCAACTTGGTATATGACATTCAAATAATGGTGTGTTCCACACCTTTGCCATCACAAAATATTAGACTGGCTATGAAAAAAAACTAATGATTTGAAATGAAAATATTTCTTGACCAATGACCATGGACCTAGAACATGGATATATAAGTGTATGTTATATTGAGCGTATGGATTTTTACCTTGTTTTTTCTCATCACTTGGTAGCGCCTCCATATCTTTAAGTTTTAGTTCCTGTATTTGGTTGTTATTCTTGTTGTCAGTCTCAGGTGTGAAGGCTGTCTTCACACAACACCAGATCCTACTCCACCTAGAGACAGATGGACAGACAAACGGACAGACAGACAGGCAAACGGTTAAACATGCTGATGTCTCTTACTGACGTTTAGATCCGTTATGTTCTTAGATTTCACTCACTCACTTGCTCACTCACTCGCTCACTCACTCACTGCCCTAGGATTTAGAAAATGTAGGGGATTGTAATTTAACACAAAAACCATTTAGGAGGTAAAATAATAGTGATGGGGAGACTGCTAATGTGCACAACATTTATATTATTCTGCATCATCCGGTGCTCATGGATTTTTGTTTTTTGCACCGTATATTAAAACATTGCGGGATCCCGCAAAAATGCATCCTAGAAACAACACTGAGCTAGTGAGTGACCAGGAACATCCCCTGAACCCAGACAGCGTTAGGATTAGAACTGTGACCTGGATATTCATTGCATTGTCACAGCAAATGTCCTTCAATCCTACTCAGTCAATCTGATCAATTCAATGTATTTCTAAGGGGCTACAGCCATTAAGGGAGGTATTCTCCTAAATCAATTGTCCTTCAGGTCAGGTTCTGCTGTACTATAACCAAAATGAAGATGGTGTTTGTGATAGTGACAATATATTCTCACCTTCCAGCCTTCTTCGTATCAGTTGTCTTATCGACCTCCTGCTCGACATATTTCTTGCCCTGTCTAACGGCCACTAGCTTACCAATAGGTACCATCATTCCTTCACCATCATTATAGAGATGTGGTCGTAGACCTTCTCGAATTCTTGTCTCGAGTTCAGTGTAATTCTTCGTCCTGTAGTAGTAACATTTGAACCAGATTAACAGTGTCGGTGGATGTATGATGACACACACACACACACACACACACACACACGAGAGAGAGAGAGAGAGAGAGAGAGAGAGAGAGAGAGAGACTAACCTATTAGCCCTTTTCATCAGTTCCACCAGCTCTCCCCCTCCAGCCAGATCTATAAAGTGAGATATTTTAGTTGCCCCTGTCGCCTGATTCTTCACTCCCTCATCTACTTCCTGGTCCGCTGAGTTACCAAACATCTTGACCTCACTCTGGCCTCTGTTCTGACCTCAGAGAAAATTGGTCACCCTCTATTTATATCAACAGAAGCCAGACTTAATATATAGATATAATATATATATATATATATATATATATATATATATATATATATATATATATATATCAATAATGAGGTCAAGTAATCATCTAAACAATAGAGAGAAGTATAAATACAAGTACAAAATACTTGTTATAATTTATGAAAATACAAAAGCATAAATAACAATTAGTCAGACATACGGGAACTCGAGATTTGCATCATAAGGGGCAACAATTTGCACCGAGGCAGCAGCGATTGCACTGATTAGCCACAACGTTGGTCACTTCTGGCCCAGTAGTCTATGCTCTACTAAAACATCCACCGACACAGGTAATGCCAGGATTCTATGCCACAACTTAAGAGACTTACGTTACAGTATGCTATCAACTGTACTAACTGAGTAGAATTAAGTTATGGAATCCCGTTTCTTTTTACAGTAAACAAATATAATCCCCCCAAGCCCACAATGTTGCCACTACATCTGGCTCAGTAAAGAAGTTTCTCTCTACACCGAACAATTTCTTCAGTATGGTGAATAAAATGACCATATTTGAGAGTGACTACTGTATCTACCCGTGTATAAGGCGAGATTTTTTTCACTACTTGTCTTACACATGAGTCGGTCGACGTTGACGTGCTTCTTTGATAAGGACCCGATTTCCTGCCATAATAATGCCCCCATTATCTACCCCCATTAATCAGTCACTGTGCCAATGCTTAGACAACACGAATAGCTTACATTGCTAACTTGTGTAGCTGATACAATGCGAATTTATTGTCTCGTAGATATGAATGAATGCGCAGTACCGGTATATAGTATTTTCACACAAACGCACATAAATAACAAGAACTAAACAGTTCTAAAAATAATATTAATTTTTACAATAGACATTAACCAGAACAGTGTTGCCTAACCGCTGAAACTTGTAAACTAGGCCGGCTGAAAGTGTTCGAGTCTGACTCGTCTTATATGTGAGTTAGGCCGTTTCACGTGATACTGACCGATATGTTGACCTCTTCTTATAAATGGGATCTCGGCTTACACACGGGTACCGGTATATAAGGTAGTTTATATATATATTGAATTTTGTCCATTCTAGGTCAGCATGTTTTTGTATCATTATCAATATTCATGTTAAAGAATCATCAGTGATAAGTTCAGTGCCTAATATTTAACTGTTTAGTAATATTAGCCATCGCAATACAGCAATCTAAAACTTATATCATGATGAGTTTGTTTTAAACTAGTACCACATTTTTACACAAATATTAAATAATTAAAATAATTGGGTGACCACTGTTTTACACAAATATTTAAATAATTAAACATTTTAGGTGACAAGATATTAGGTTTGGTCTAAGCGTCAACTTTCACAGAGTTTATAAAACGTATTCAACAGAAACAGCACATAACAAAACAGTATGTAGCTCTAGGTTAATGGAAAAGATCGAGTTAAGCCATGCTAGCAGAATATAATAATCTTACGGTACATGGTTGGTGACATAACGCCATTAAAGATCAGTGAAGTATCCAAGGTATCAATAGACCGAATACCACCAGCTGAAGACATGACCATCACCAATAAATTCACTCATCATACTGCAGACAAATAATAGTTACGATGATGATGATTTACGGCCACTTCTGTGCCACTAACAGTTATGATGGTAGATATTTGTATAAACCAAGTGACAGCAGTCTTAGTTTCCTGGGTAAACTACAAGGACACTCCCTCTAACTGGTGGAGATCTAGGAGATTATTCCTTGCGACCCACCAAACAGAAACAATGAATATTATATAATGGAGTGACAGGATGTAAAGGAAAGTTGTCTGGAACAGCCGGTAAAAATAGTCATCAATAATATTATTATCCAGTGCTTAATTATAGTTTAACTCGGGTTAAAAGTTGGGTTAAACTAATTATAATCCAGTTTAACTGTAGCTACTTTAACCCGGATTAGACTTCAACTTTGGCTACTATCCCAGCAAAGACTGAAAACGTGACTTAGTGTATAGTGTGTATGGGGGATACTTTATAATTTTCATATATTACTGATGGCATTTGGTTTATTTGTAAATCTGATTAACATGTTAAAATGACTATTTGATGACCAGCCCTTCTGAACATCTCTTCATCACACTGGTACGTATTATTAAAATGAACATTCGCTCTCCTGGTAAAATACGGAAATTATCATTGTGCGCGCGCACGCGCACACAATGCACCAAAGACTGGACACAGTGCAAATACATTTAAACCATTGCCTTAAAACCCTATCTTTAAAAAGCTAATTACAAATCCAGGAACAAAACACATGTATAGCAAATACTTTGTATTTGGACACGGATGCACACATGCATGCATGCACACACACAATTAAAATAATATCTTTGGAATTAAATGTAGGCCCTCATTAATACCTGAACTCAGGCAGTGAGCCACAGTTTACTCTATCCAAAGGACAGGTCTAATTACTGTTCAGTTTACTTCTATTAATATAAGCCTAAGAGTATAATATAAACACATCTTTAAGTTTAAGCTGTAAACTGCAAGAAACATACTGAATGTAGCCATTGTACGGAAACACATTTCTTATAATGGTGGAGCTGTAGATATGCGCAAGAGAAGTTAGGTCATTCTGGGACTGACTGAGAGAGTTCTGGTTTTGACCTGAAGTGACATCTCTGCTTATAAGCATACACAAATATAATTCATTGCTACCTGTAGTACATTTTAAATCATAACTAAGTGAATAATTTGAAACACATTGCTTACCACAAAGTACACACATTGGGTGAAATCTGGAAATATTAGCAATTTGTTTTTAATTAGCAGGTATGTGGTGCAATCTGGGACTAAACAAAAATCAAACACCCTGTTCCCAATACTTGGGTTCAAATGCAGTATTAATACAACTCAGGATTCATACACATTTGGACATCTCGAATTTCAGGACTTTCTAGGACCTTCCAATGTCAAATTCAAGGACCTTTTCAATGAATTCATGAACACTTAATGCGCAAAGATACACCCATATTTCGGAAGAAGTGTAACAACTGAATTCCTGTACGCTTATGATTAGAAATATAGATCTATATGTCCAAATTCCAGGACTTTCAAGGACCTCTACAAAAATTGCAGGACTTTCCAGGCCAGGAATCCAAATTTTCAAATTGCAGGACTTTCAAGGACCTGTGCGAACCCTGTAACTATTTCAGCAAAAAACTAAAACTGCTTGAATGGATCGAGTATTAAATCCTTAATAGACTAATCCTCTTGAATGGAACCGAAATCCACATGGACTGGTGTTTTTATATATTTTTATCAATACATATTTTTATCAATTACTGAAAGAATACAGGAATATTATAAAAGCAGAATAATTACATTGTGGGCCTTCATGTAATAATTAATGGTAAAATATGCTAAAATAGCCAGTATTACCTGTAGGCAGGTTGAAGACTATTTAATATTCATGGTTTAGGCTGAATTTTCGAAAGCCAGCACAGCCCCAGCGCAACAAGCGAATCAAATTTAGGCTTCCACATCTGTGATGGCATCCTCCAGAATTCCCTGGTCTTAAAAGCTCGGTATTGATTGGTCATCATTGTCATCGCGGTGTGTTTGTCTGGATGGCCAGATCGATAGAAAAGTAAAACAGGCCAGTATCGTTATCATTTGCCTTCCCACTGCAATACCACCTGGAACAGCACTATTTATCTCAGCTGAAGTGGCTGTTTTTGGTTGATGTTGGCATGTTTGTTTCGGGTTATGGCTTGTAGCTTTGACGTCTTTATATTTCAGTTTTATCGTAACATTTTTAATACCACCCTGTGACTCTAACCTACTATGATTTTCTCATCAAAGTTCGTAACATTTTCCAATCCGACCTTCTCAAATTGGATTTCTGTTTTAAAATGGAAATCTTTCACCTATTTGCACATATAAGGATTTATATAATAATGCAATGGACATTTGTAATTTGCTTCACGGTGATGACGGGGCACATAATTCTTAAATCTAACACATAGTCTGACAGTCTGTATGTGTCTGGGTTAATACAGAAGAGTCAATTGTTATCTGTTGGGAATTGTTTGGTGAGGAGCACCTGTGTAGGAGCAATCACAAATATCACCCGATGCCACAAAGTGGGATAACATCCGACTTTTTATGGCTGTTAGTTACTGTAAAAAAGTAACTAACAGACCTTGTCAACTAATTTTCGCTGGCTTTTACACTTCGGGTCACCACCCAGAGCAGCGGAGGCGGAGCTTCATGGTTTTCATGTAGGATGGATTCTCGTTCTGAACATCTCAGTTTGAACAACGATCTACTGCGTAATACAATTGGAATTCAGATAGGAAAATACTTCTTTAGCGAAGTCCACTAGTATCAGTTATCACTTGAAAATTGAAATGGCGACAGACAGGGTTTGTTTACATTTTAAAATCAACTCATGGTTCACGTTAATTCACGAGAAATAATACACAAATGCAATATATCAATGCCGGATTATTGCTCTACCACTGACGTGCACATGCACCATGAACCTACTGCTAGAAGATGCTGCATGGAAAATGACCACAAATAAAACAAACCAGTGAAGATATCTCTGAATTGTCCTGGTAAAATTGTAGTATTACAACTGCCTTGTCCATTTTCAATATTATTATAAATGGCCAAAGATGTGTATTGAAGAAACACTATGGGAAAGCCACAGCCTATATGGAAACTTTTGCTATGAATACTTCAATCCGCTTGTACACAGAAAATGTGTTCTGCGAACTACCACATAGAACTTCCAATTTAATCTATTTTGTTTACTAAATCAGTCTTCTTTGAATAGAAATATACTAAATATCGCCTTATCTTTCATTTTCCTTTAGTGACTGTTGGGAGTATTATCACCGGCAATGATTGTTAAAATAATTCGCACACTCACTGAAAAGGAACGGAGATCCAGACTGTGATTAACACGACCCAATTGTACTATTTGTAGTAGTTCTAAATCCTTCCGCCAGATGTAACTAGCTTAATTGGCAAAGTCTATTCAACATTCACATACACACACCTAGTAAAAACGTTTAATTGGTGCATATTTTGCAGGCGGGAAATACATTGACAAGAAAGTGATGATGCGATCATTTTCCCTGTCTGCAAACTAACTGGGGCGGCGTGAATGACCGAAGCGGAAAAAAATCGATATCTGACGAGAGATGAAAGTGTTTCTGAACCCCTCCCCGCCCAAATGAAAATGATTTTGTCGAACATCCGACATTGATGTCTCCTAACATGACTGTGACTAATGAGGATGGGTTGGAAATAGAAAAGATGCAACACACACAGACACACATGCGTGCGTGAAAACACATTTTGTACAGCTCTGCCTCCACCAACAGTTTGAATTAGAGAGTTATATAAAGTGGACACCCTACTTTCTGGCTAAAAGCCTGGTTGGTTTGGTATTGGGTACTTCAAAGCTTAAATAAGGTTTAGAAAACTCAAAATATCTTTATAATGACATGGTTTCCAGTTCCTCTAGAATTTCACAGTGTTCCAGCTAGGTTTTGAAAAGTACAGGGTGCAGTTGGCAGATGGAGGGCACATTTACGCATGAAAGATATTTTTGAGGGCACATCATTTGAAATCAGTTTTTTAGTTAACTTTGGCATTTAGTTAACATTCATGAAATGGAGCTTGTGACAGTATCACAATCACCAATAACACCGGGCACCCTATAAATACACAGGGCGCAAAATAAAACGTACAGGGCGCAGTTAAATAGGGGCAGGGCATTGCGCCACTGTGTAATGGCCTAGCTGGAACACTATTTCACTAAAAACTATTTTTACTGTATAACAAGAGCTAAGACCAACTAATATTGGTATTACTGGCTATAATGATGAAAATGATAATCTTCTCTATCTCTTCGTCAACAGACTTTATCCACTACAGTCAAATCCATTAATCCAGACATTATTGTCTGTGATGGATTTAGTTCCATTATAGATGACTTTAATCTGGCAATATCGCGTTCCGCATTTTGACTCCGAACAGAATGTGACATTTCAATGTAAAATGACCTCAATAATACGACAACACAAATCTGACAACATAATAATGTTGTATAATTTTTATTACATACAACAGCACGTCTTTATTATCTAAAAATGAGTGACACAGACTACTGGTAAGTCATGGACTCGATGTTCCGACATTCATGTTTATCCAACATATTATCATGTGACAAATCTTGTTGGATTAACGGATTCTCACTGTATATGAATTAATTGAACCAGTGATACGTAGCACCACCTAGTGACTTCAAGCAGAAGAAGGCTTTTAGTCTCCTATTCTGGGGAGTATTGTGGAATCATTACACATAAATCTGACTAGTAACCTCATTTTAAATTAATCACTTGATATAGCTTTGTGAGAAACTACAGATCAAGTATTATGTATTTAAGTGAGTTAAACACATGCAGCCATTGGATAACAGTAAGTGTAAAAAATGGATATATGATTCTATAAAAGATGACTTCCCTTCAACCAAATTAAGTATTTTACTACAAATTCTTCTAAAAAATAAGTTAACATTTCATCTAAGGAGCAATCTTGGATAATAATGCCTTTTTTAAAGAGTGATCCTAGCAGTTATGGAAAACTGAATAGTAAAAACTTATAGTATAGAGAAGGGGGGGGATTTCTATTTGCTATCTAATTATGACTAATATTTAGTATTAAAGGAGATACCAACTTATTTTCAGTATGTGAATTGTAGCTTCCTTTTTGACTTAATGGTAAACAATAGAAGTGTGAAAATCATTTTTCAATCAAATTAAAGCCACAGACATAATCACAATCTTTAAAAACATTAGGCCATTTTCACATGAAAATGTTGTGACAAGCCAACAATGGCTAAAAATAACTTTAGACAAGTCGTTGAAAATATTCCCCAAAACTACCAGAATGTTCCAACTTCTCCAGCTGACATGATTTCTCTGGATGGCCTGACAAATCACCCTCACCCACCTTCGCACCACTCAAAGACGTCCCCAGAAGAAAAACGGTCCCCTGGTCAAACCAGCAATTGTGGAGTCCCTGAAACCATCATAAATATATAATCAGATTAACAAAGCTGAGCTTTACGGGGATCCTACAAACGTAGAGCCCATGACTGCAGCCTAAAGGAATTCCCTGCTCCCACTATACAATTAAATATATGCCCACCCACCCACCCCCCACACATATATATATATATATATATATATATATATATATAAGCAGCTTCGCTTAATTAAGTTTATTTGATACGTCAATACACCTGATTTCTGGAACATACCCGGGAACTAAATCCCGCCATTTTGCCATTCACCATTGAAAATGGGCGTCTCTGAATCAACTGAAACGCCACTAAAATAATTAATTAAATAATCACCAATTAGCTGTTACCTCAGACACCTTTGATGAGCACTCTCATTGATCATGAAGTCGTTTCTTTTAAGTGAATATTAGCGGATTACAGACTTAACTCCAACAGTCGTCAAATCCAGCCATCGTCTGCCTCCATTAGAGCGATAATCTGGCGCCAATCGATGTCGCGCACGCGCGCTGACTGGTCTTTCTATCGCTGCCATGACGACGTGGACGCGGTGATGGGGCGAGCGATAAGAGGGAGATATCGATTAATTCTCCAATAAAGGGCCTGTAATAAACAACATTGATACGTGCATATTAATACGAGACGCATATAAACAGCTTTGGGGACGAGTGAAAATAAAAAGACGCTGCATTAGGAAACACATCTGATTTATTTTCAAACTCAAATCTGGGAATCAACCGATTAGAAGGATTTAATTGGTATATCACACACACACACACACACACACAGAGAGAGAGAAACACACAACAATAATGTGCGCACGCAAAAGAGTAAATGCAGGCACCCCCAGGCAGTATCATGTTTTAAACGAGACAAGCTTTATCATCATTGTCTAAACTCCAGATGTAAGGGCCCACATAAAGCAGACACACAATCCTCGATTAGACTAGAATCAGGAAGCTAGATTTAGATGATATGCTAGATTTAGATAATAAGGTTGCCTGGCCTCACCGAGTACAGTATGATTTTTATCGAATTTTAGCCAAAACATTTTGCGGGTCACACCACCGGATATTTTTGTAGGCGTATGGGCGCGCGTGCGAGCGTGTGTATAAGAAGGTCGGGTTTCTTTGTTTGAATCTACTTGCCGGCGACTGGCCTCTTTTGTGCTCAAACACGTAAACCGCATTTGAACGGGCTTTAGCATCACCAGGGGACTTTCAAGATATGTTGGGGGGGGGGGAGGGGATTTACACGAGAGCAGATTAAATGAACGACAGGCAGAAGTTATGTTGCTATCGCTGCATCCAAGAAAAATATGCAGAGTTTGCTCTCTTTTAGAAGTTGTGATTAATTAAGGAAATCCAAATATCGCTGCAGTCATGCAGCAAGATGGACAGTTAGAACAATAATTCCGCTATCCAGAACGATGATGATGATTGATGTTTTACGGCCACTTTTGTTGTGACCACGGCAGGCTAAATGGGCCGAGCGAACTCCAAAGGTATTGAAGCGAAGTCAACGACGAAACAACCTCCAGATAGGCCCAGGCCGAGATTCGAACTCAGGCGGTAGTGACCTGTGGTCCAACGCACTGCCAACTAGACCACGGAGGCGCCTCTGATATCCAGAATGGGTTCGTTCATCAACAGATGGAAATCACGTCCCGCATTCGACATCCCATAGATGTACCGGTTAAGAAACACCTGGCTCTATTTGTTCCGGACCGTTTAAGCAAGTCCGGATGATGTCAAATATGTCTAAATGCAAGATATGTGGAGAATAGAGATACGTAGTATGTACCAATGTACGTGTGAGGAGTGACAGTATTCATTTTGTTTACAGAAAAGAACCCAACAGGAGAAGGATTATTCGAACTCACTAACTATAGGGATTATGCTACATCAGAATACTGAACTTACGATGGCTAGTAGGGCAATGGAGGGACAAACGGAGGGAACGCGAGGTCGAATCCAAAACGAATGACGACAGAAGCGAAATATGCCCAGCCAATACCGGAAATATTTCGAGTGAGTGAATCGGGAAGTGAGTGAGTAATCTGTTTAACCTCGGCTCCGGCGAAACCGGCGACACGTGACCCGGGATGGGCGACCCTAATCCGACACCCCCCCCACCCGAAGCTGGGGGGGGGGGGCACCTAACACGTATTACAATATCTTCGATAGACGATATTATAAATGAGATTTAATCCCGATTTCCACGCGTCAAATCCTGTCTACAACTAGCGTACCATGGACATGGTGGGCGCCTCTGTGGCATAGCGGTAGCGTGTTGGACCACAGATCACCACCACCCGTGTTCGAATCTCGGCGTGGGCATATCAAAAGGTTGTTTCGTCTCTGACGTCTGCCTCGTTACCTTCGGAGGTCGCTCGGCCCATTTAGCCTACCGTGTGCACAAAACATCAATCATGGACCTGGTATCGGCTAATAATAATGTGCTAGAAATTGACACGACACGACCTTAACACATGAAGTAGTTTACTAATACCGATTTGACCGGTTTTAGGACCAAAGGATTATTGTGTGTATATTAAACCTGTTGGTGAATTTATTAAATGGCGTAACATTAACTGTCATTGTTATGTCGATGATACACAAGTTTAAAGGAGCGATATTTCGTCTTCAATTGAAGCTTGCGTTGGAGACGTAAGCATTTGGATGAACGGCTACATGCTGAAATCGAATTAGGTTAGGACAGGATTTGTTGTGTTCTCATCCAAGCAACGTATGCGAAGAAAACTGAGGATCTTCGCACTGAGGTAGGATCCCGTTATACAAATTCTTCCATGTCTGAGAAAGCTAGGGCTTATATTGGATAATACTCTAGGAATGGAGAAGCAGGTGAGTTATATCTATGTGTAAGCCCCGTTATTGTCAAATAAGAAACATAGGACTTATTCGTAAGTACACGAATGATGAGACACGCAAGACTTTAGTCCAAACCCTTATTTTTTTCTCGACTGGACTATGGCAAGGCATCGTTATATGATATCCCCCTCTCTCTGACAAACCGTCTACGGCGAGTGCAGAACTGTGTTGCGCCTCTGGTGACACGCACTCGCAAAAGGGAACATATAACACCAGTTTTGTTCCAACTGTACTGGCTTCCTGTACGTTTCAGATCATTGAACAAGATCCTGTTTCATACATTCAAAGTAATGAGCGGAACAGCACCACTGTATGTAAGAGATCTGACCCAAAAGTATATACCAGTGATAATGCTGTGATGCGACCCCTATTCAATTTTGACGCTACCAAAAACCCATTCAGCAATGTACGGAGAGAAATCCTTCCGAACATCAGCTCCCAGGCTGTGGAATAAATTGTCAAACCGTATTAAACTTGTAGCAATTAAGTACACATTTTATAAGGTTCTTAAAATCCACTTATTTAAATTAGCCTATTTGTAATATATGAACGAGTGCTATTATGTATACAATGTGTTTGTGCTATGACATGTTTTAATAGACAATTTCCGCGATGACTGCGCCATCTAGCCAACATCCGTTTGCGGATCGCGTTTCACCGGGCTCGCCGAATCATATGATAAAAAATTCCTTTTACCAATCGTGAGAGCACGGAGATCAGAATATGTTTCATGTATTGATAACATGTCTATTTCAGTTCCCAACTTGATGATTTATTTTCACAAAAATAAACTGTCAACTATATATTTGATTGCATACATAACTGGAGTTTCAAATTAACCATCCCTTAATTTTAATATGTAATTTTTAGCAACATAGTGTATGAGGGAAAAGTTGTAACTCAGACAACTTTTGGAAAAAATTAATGGTCATTAATCATATCGGAAAGGCTGAATAAACCCGTTTTATACAACGACAGTTTGATTAAAATAAGAGACTTATATTGAAGCTTAAATATTAAAGATAATCATATTTTCCTAGTGTTTGAATTGTTTTTGGCAGATATTTTTTAGTTTATTGCCATAAGATCTGA
The DNA here is from genome assembly GCA_025642065.1 of Paralvinella palmiformis. Classification (NCBI taxonomy): domain Eukaryota; kingdom Metazoa; phylum Annelida; class Polychaeta; order Terebellida; family Alvinellidae; genus Paralvinella; species Paralvinella palmiformis. Next base: position 244,241 of record JAODUP010000198.1, on the reverse strand, counting down.
CTTGCAGTCGGACAGTCATTATTTCCCAGCTTCAGTCGTCTTGAATGATGAAAATGGACTTTTCCCATACAAATAATCTTATCTATTAGCAAAAAACAATATTCTACATTATATTTAATAAACATGAAACTGCTACAATAACTTTAATTCTGTGAATCCCTCCAAAAAGTAAATTGACAAATTTCACTTCTTGGTCGACGTTACTTCACTATGTAAACCATATATGTTAAGTTTGAGAAATGCCAAAACAGTAGATTTATACATTAATCGGAAGGTCTCAGAAATTCGGGATTTTATACAGAATATTATAATAATTACTATGGTAACAGAAAAGAAAACACTCCTTAGACCATAACAATCAAGTTTTAGTAATACCAACCAATACCTGCTACCAGATGGAGTACAAAATGTCCATGTTCCACGTAAAACACACAATCTCAAATTATTGCACTTTATAAAAACTAATGCACTGACTAAAACGCATGATAATAAAGTATGTATCAATGCAAATCTAGTAAAACTTATATAAAAAACATGTTAAACACACAATCGTAAATTATCGCACTTTGTAAATACAACACGATAATAAAGCATGTGTCAATGCAAACGCGAAAGGGTGGAGGAGACTGGTCTACCCAGGACAAAATGTCAATGCAAACGCGAAAGGGTGGAGGAGACTGGTCTACCCAGGACAAAATGTCAATGCAAACGCGAAAGGGTGGAGGAGACTGGTCTACCCACGGACAAAATGTCAATGCAAACGCGAAAGGGTGGAGACTGGTCTACTCAGGACAAATAGCCACGTAGAAGGTTGGCACAACCGTTTCAAAAATATGACTAATGCACCTCATGAAGCTTATGGACGTTTTTGCTTCTCCTTAAGAGAGAAATGGATCGTAACAAGAAAGATCTGATCCACCCCATTCGAGGAGACGAAGCTGAACGCAACCGAAGATATGAAGACAACGAGATGCGAATTATCAGATTGGTAAAGGGGCTTCAGTTACAGACATTTCTGTCTGGCATTGCGTACAATTTGTGATTTTAGTCATTCTTCTAGTGTTTAATTTTTAAATGTTTGCGTCAATTGTTTTAAAAATAGTTTTAATATGTTACACAGTAACGTTCACATTTATGTCTGCACTAACACACGGTACACAAATGTCAGATCCACTAACATCTATGTACACAAACGTTTGTTCATTAACACCTCGATACCGTTTTTTTTTATGTTTTAAATATAAAACGCTTTAGAGCAATTCAAGTTGAATAACAGGCTATATAAAATATTATTATTATAATACCACAAATACCAAACAATCGAGAATGATGTTGCTTTACGGACATTTTTGTGTACAATGGTAGCCCGGCTAAATAAGCCGAGCGACCTCCAAAGGTGAAGTGAAAGATGAAACACCCTGCAGAGACGCTGGTGCCGAGATTTGAACTCGGGTGGTTCAGATCTGTGGTCAACCATGAAGGCATACTACAGTCGTACTTAGATGTTTCTAATCTGTACCAATGGACCTTTATTCTGGAGCCTTGTTTTTGGTGTTGGGCTCACACTAAAATGTGGGTTTATCATTATCTAAAGGACGTACACAGAAACTGCAAAGGATCAAAGGTTCAATCCCGCGAAAGGTCGGAACCTTTCCGGAGATTAATTTCTCGCATTATAACATCGTGGTTGCATGAACACGCTAGGTGGAGGGGGGGGGGGTCCGGTTGCATCAGAAATGTATAATTACGGTGTCACAGATATCATAGGTAAGTTAGTTCCACATTCATAGTTTTTTTTCTCTTCATATTATTCTAGTTCATTGCAATCACAAGTTCAAGTGTGCAAGGGCACAACCTGTTTTTTAATTTGTGAAAATACCGTATCGTCAGATGTGAGAATCCAGATTTCCAGCACCAATGGTATAGTCATACCCCCATCGTCATTAAATGGTTCCAAAAGTCGTGACGTAACCTGGTTTTTGAAGTAAATGTCTTTCGATGGAAATAATTTATTGGATATACATGTTTTAATCGATTACAGATTATAGCTTTATTGTAACGTTAATTGCTAATTTATTTATTTCACGTCTTTTTCCTATGACGTGTCACGTAGCTGAGTGACGTAACGTCGGGCGTATTGACTTCGCTGGGCTGAAATTTACTCTAGAAAAGTGGCGTAAAGGCGAATTTGACGTGGGCCGAAATGACGTATAGGGGGGGTGTTACTGGATAGTGTATATATGTTCATGGAGACATAATAAAATCTCGATTATGTAGCAACAATAGACCACTAAACCATAAAAAATAAAGGAACATATAGCTACATCTTAATCTATTGATATTAAACTGATAATAGGACCGAATCAAAGCAGCCAATCCAGATAAGCAGCCGTATCCAGATGTGCAGCCAATCCAGATATGCAGCCATATCCAGAGAGACGCATATGGTCTGTAATTTTACAGCTTCACCACGGGAAATAATTCTAAAAATAAATTTACAATGTATAATGGATGGTATATTTTGCGAAGAAAAGCTTGCCGTTTGCCTGGTTGGAAGAAAAACGCCTTCTGTTATGGTGCCACGGCCGAGATTCGAACCTCCGACCCATTTAATCATGGATAAATAGTTCCACACTCTACCCATGATAAACATATTTCTCATGAGATAACACTAACATAATTATCATCTTCAATAAATTTAACTCTGCATCATTTCCCACCCTCGCGAAATCTACAAGTTCACAAATGTACAGATATTGGAAGAATGCGTAACTGTTACTCAATCGAGCATCTGCTAAGTTTGGTATGCGTCCAAACCCCCCCCCCCCAAAATTCTGAAATTGTGGGTCCACCCTTTCGCATTGTACCCGTTAGACACCAAACTAATCGCCACGTGCCGCATTACTGATTATGTATTGTTTAAATGGCTAATTAGGCTATCGCAGGCGTTAAGCAAACCTACATTTAGTGACTACCCACAGCTATTGAAAGAAAGCCAGCCTATAGCCGCTTTATATGTCGCCATTGTATAATATTATTTCTGTTTAGAGCTTTTCTACACTCGTTCTAACCTCAGTCAATGCTAAGCCGGCCATGGTCGTTAAACACAGGCGCGCAAACCGATTATAGGTCAATAATCAGGCCGCGTGACGTCACCACGACCCGACCTGTATTAATGCGCGTTGATTGGTCGGTTCCGGTTGACCTAACCCGATTGCGTCGGCTGGCGACAATATGGCAACTGGTCCCTAGCGACGCAAACACGCGAAGAGCTGTCGGTCAAGAAGCTGAAGGTGGGGCTTGTTTTTACGAGGCACTTAGTCGAGGAATCTGGTTATTTCCACGCTAGGTGTGAACAGGTTTACGGAAACCAGCATCCAGCCTGAAACGTCACCGAACCGGACAGCTTTACGACTTGTTTGCCTGCACATCATCGTAAAATAACACTTCGTGAAGTTTGCTGTTTGCCTGTTAGATCCGTTTGTCCGAAAATATCCGTCGAGGCGTTATTATCAAAAGTTGACGGAGACGAATTGAGGATGACCAGCATTGCTTGTGGCGGCGGCCCTACTATTGAGCAGAGGAGAGATTTTGCCGGCCTTAAGGATGGCTCCCATCTGCCCGGGTAGGTCATGTTGTCCGAGTTGATGTATTTTCGCTTAGTTTGTTTACGTACTAAATTTAGTGAATAAAACGTACTTGAGGATTATTAGTGTATATATATATATATATATATATAAAATTTCCCGCTCACGTAAGACATTATCATGACTGGGACCACTCTCTGCCAATTCGACTCTATCTTTCGGAAACACTCTCTAGGGGCTTTTAGAATCAACCACTTAGTAAGGGGGACTATATTTCCGTGTCTGTACTTCCAATTTCATGATTACGTATGTTGAAGTGAAACAAGTCCAAATTATAAATATGCACAGCATATGATCACAACACATAAAACTACGCTATAAAGGTTTTTTTCGTGTACTGGTACCCCCCACCCCCAAGATTTTGAGCTATGTGTTTTGTTTGAGTATACCTCTAGCCATTTGTCGCAGATATGAATGGCACTGAAGGTCAAGACAACATTCATTCACTCTTAATATAGAAAGATTGATGAAGTGAGGGATGGACGGTCTTAATCTAGATGAAAGATTTATGTACACACAGTTACAAAGAATATTGAGCAGTAGAACACATAATAATACACCACCCATCACCCAAAATAAATAAGTTAAGAATAGTTATAAAGTTAACTCATATTACTGATCATATTACATTTCTCAGTTAATTTTATTTAAATTTATCCCAGCCATCTAATAAAAACTTTGGAATATGCTCCCTTGAGAGTTGAGAAAATGTGCTGGGTGGAAACAGGTCTGAGTTGGGGATAATAATATTGTAAAGGCACCTTAGAGCAGCTTCTAGCTGAACAGGTCGCTATATAAACATCATATATTATTATTACCTAAAGATGCTACTGTATGGTTTTAAATTTAATTTCCAAACCTGTTTATAGAAAAAATCTTTTAATTAGGACCTTTTATATTCTTATTTTTTTTAAATATTAATGCCCCTATATTTTTGTACAGTAGGGGCATATTAAAAATGTTTGACATCTTATAGATGGACATATTATTATTATTTTATATTATTATTTGAAATTTTATGGCCTTTCTAGGACCGTTTAACACAAAAAACTATCCTTGACCCTTTATGAAGGTTTTCTTTGCTTTCATTATTGGCACCTTGCTATGTACTTTCAACCTGCCCCTACAAACAGTACACCAGCTGCGTAGTTGGTGACATGACCGAATTGTAGATGTCTGTGCCACTCGGGCCAATATTACAAATGAATATAGCCCTTAGCTTTAAACAGAATATAAGTTCATAAGGGTGGTTGACGTAAATTTCGGACTACAGATCATTGAATTACCAGGATGTGATGAGGACGTGACAATCCACTCAGCTGTTGATGTCATTATCTATTAGAAAAACCTGACAATGTTTGAGGGAAACCTTCATGTTCCTGTGCGAGCTGGTTTGTATGAAAATACTGAAAGCTGAAGTAGTTTAAAGGGGCCAAGTCCAGCTGATGAAGTGATGACTAAGCAGACGTACAGACTGATGACGTGATTATTTTCATAACGTGAAACTGGCTCAGGTCGGGTCAGCCCATTCTATTCGTGACGATGTTTTATGGCCACTTTTGTGCATATGGTAGGCTAACAGTGTTCCAGCTAGGTTTTGAAGAGTACAGGGTGCAGCTGGCAGATGGAGGGCACTTTTACGCATGAAAGATATTTTTGAGGGCACATCATTTGAAATCAGTTTTTTTAATTAACTTTGGCATTTAGTTCATATTCATAATACCGGGCACCCCATAAATACACAGGGCGCAAAATAAAATGTACAGGACGCAGTTAGATGGGGGCGTTGCGCCACCGTGTAATGGCCTAGCTGGAACACAGGCTAAATGGGCCGGGCGACCTCCAAAGGTAGCGAAGTCAAAGATGAAACGATCTTCAGATATGCCCACGCCGAGATTCGAACACGGGTGGAAGTGATCTGCGGTCCAACATGCTACCGCTAGACCATGGAGGCGCCCCCCCCCCCCCATTTTATTGGAAAAGTGGCGGAACAATCATATCCAAGATCACCAACTCGCTGCCTGTTTTACCACGCGTAGACTAATTGATTAGTTCTGATACAAACACCAACAGGCTGAACAGAGATAAGTAATCATGGATTGTCAATTTAAGAAGATACCAGCTAGAATTAGAAAACACCATAAACTGTAGCACGAAATTGACCATGTTTTTATAACAACACTGCAGTGAGTGAGTGAGCGAGCGGCTTGTTTAGCTACAGTACTGGTCACACGTGGGGTATATGGCTGCGGGGCTAATTTCGTCTCGGAAGCGCACCACATATCCGGGTATGACTGAGATTCAAACTCAGGTCTATAGGTTTGTAGAGCAGTCCTGTAACCACTGCACTAGAGGAGTACCCTTTTAGTCAGAAATGAGACTGCGACTGTCTTTCTTACTGAGGAAAATTGCTGACAACAGGCGGTAATCGGGAGAACGACACCTCCCCCATGAAATTTGGGAATCTCAGATGATATTTGGTGTCACTAAGAGCAGATAATTGCCTGTACTATTTAGATGAAGTGTTCCTATGACAGAGACAATCTAATTAGCCTGACAATATAGATATATCTTTGAACTAACCCATCCTCCATTCATTCTTCTCAATTTGTAGTTCATCCCAATTAATTTTTTGACCTCTATTTGGATGACTAGACAGTGCTGATCGGTGTGTGTTGGCGTTATTACTATTTTTGTTTATGAATAAATAAGTTGAGTTGTTTAACCTGACCGATGGTCACGCCACAAACACAGACATAAGCCAGATTCGAACCCACAACCTGGCCACTTCTGTGCACACAGTCGGCTAAATGGGCTGACCGACCTCCAACGGTAATAAAGCAAAGTCAAAGATGAGACACCCTTCAGAGGTGCCCATGCCGCGATTCGAACTCAGGTGGTACTGATCTGTGGTCCAATGCACGACCAACAAGACCACAGAGGCACCCACCCCATGACCTGGAGGTTTGCAGTGCAGTGCTCTAACAGCTGCACCACTGGAATGGCCTCTGTGCGTAAATAAATGCTGTATGAGATTGCATGACAACTAAATGTGAGACGATGTAATAAAGTTCTAATCTTTACAGATATCGCGGTTATTGTCCTCAACTGAAGTACAGAGTCGGCAAGACATATGGCAGGGATACCTTAGAGCTATCCAAGGTAACTATCGTTTATTAACATAATATTAACAATACTTTTTTTTGGGGGGGGGGTCCTTGATTATAATTAATGGCATAATTCAACTAACCGCCGCAATAGAATGTTGTAACTAATTATTATGATAATTACTGGATTTGAAACACCACCAAAATGTAGTTTATACCATGTGACCATTAGTAAACAGTACAGAGATCCATACAGACGAGACACCAGATCTTGTCTCATTTGGTAGACTGTACTGTATAATACTGGTACTTCACTCCAGACATAGGGTCAATTACATTTGGCCAATTCCAAATCAAATTTCTCAATTCCAAATCAAATTTTTACCGACTCAAATTTGTTACCTACCACTTTTTACCATGAGTCGGTACTCCAAGTACCTACTTGGAATATCTACTCTGAGTAGTTTATATTCCAAGTAGGATTGTCATGGAAGAAATATTCCTGAATTAAAAAATTAATTTGTGGATTAAATATTTTTGTTGGAAACTTCAATTCCAAATTTTTTAATTCCATTTTTTAAAATAATCAATTACATAATTGAATTCACCCCATGTCTGCTTCACTACGTCTTTCTCAAACGGTTGGTGAAAAGAGCGGTGAACTCTCTCAGTGGTTAGCTGAAATTTCGAATAATTGCGTCAAAGATGTGTACCATTTTCAGTTCTGTGCGATCAACATGTTTATTTTATACTTTTATCTCTAACTGAATGATCAAGTATTGATTTGTAATCACATGGAAGCAAACCTATTAATTATACTAAAACAATTTATCAGGTGTTATTAGTATAATTAATATTTTCAGTGCTGTATATATTATAAATAAGAGGAAAAAGGATTATCAATGTATATATATATATATATATATACAGAAAGAGAGAGAGGGGGTCATAAACACCCATAATTAAAATGGTCAGTGTATCATAAGAAATGATCAGATTATAAAATTTAACCTCAGACATTAATAAATATTATTATTCTTTAATTATTCTCAACACAAACAGATGGCATAGTGCCAATGGAATGATTGTTAGTTAGCCAAGTGATGTAATACTTATCTAGACACAAACTGAAATCATACTTATAGTTGTTTGCTTATGAAAGCTCCAGATATCTAGTCAGATATGTTGTTGTTGTTAATTCAACTTAGTGTTTTACTGATTTATTGGTGCTAATTATAGGTATTTCTATTATGTTAATGCAGCTAACCATTACTATAATAATAATTATTAATATTACAGAGTTATGAACATCGTCATCCAATCACCAGTCCGCTGGCACCTGCCCATTCATCCAGTCGCCCTCCATTAAGGAACGAATTGCCCGACAGTACTGGAGACAACAAGTATACCAGGAACATGGTACCAGGCTATACAGGTAATTGACGCTCGATTAATGCCTTCCTAATTAACACGCGCGTAATGTATTAATGCCAAAAAGGTGACATTATGAATGGAAACTGGTCCTGTTATCAGTACACTATATACACCTTGTTATGCATTATTAATATAAGAAAAATTATGCAGCCATTTTACGGCATCAACAGAGATGTAGTCGTTTCGTCTTAATTATTGTTCCAAATTCTGCATAAATCAACAAACTAACAACGTTTCCTTGTTATGGATCGTAAAATATTCCTCTCCTGGATAAGTTGACTTTTTGGTTCACGTTTATAAAATCAATAAACATCTGGCTACATTTAGTGCCATTCTTAATGTTAGAAGATTGGCTAATATATTTCAACTTCCGCATACCTCAATCTACTGAACCTTCACATGCCCCAGTCCACTCGGCCTCTGTATACCATCGTCCACTCAACCTCTACACAGCCCAGTCCACTCACCCTCCACATACCTCGGTGTACCTGTTCTTTGCATACCTCAGTCCACTCACCCTCCATGTACGTCAGTCCATTTAGCTACATACTTCGGTCTAAACTCACCCTCTATATACCTCAGTCCAGTCAACCTGTACATACACCAGTCCACTCAATCTTCACATAGATTAGTCAACTCCGCCTCAACATACCTCAGTCCACTTATTCTTCACATACCTCAGTCTACTCAGCCTCCATATACTTCAGTCCTACATACCTCAGTCCACTCAACTTGCAAATACCTCAGTCCACTCAACCTGTTCATACATCAGTCCACTCAGTCTTGACATACCTCAATCAACTCAGCCTTGACATACCTCAGTCCACTCAACCTCTACATATCTCAGTCCACTCAATCTTCACATAATCAACTCAGCCTCCACATACCTCAGTCTAGTCAATCTTCACATACCCCAGTCCACTCAATCTTCAAATACCTCAGCCTCAAGATACCACACTCCACTCAATCTGGACATACCTCAGTCTACTCAACCTCCACATACCTCAGTCTACTCAACCTCCACATACCTCAGTCCACGTTCAGTTGACATTGTTTGAGAGAAGTGTTCAGGGTGCTCCAGTAGCACAGTGGGTAAAGTCCTGGACTGCAAGCCTCCAGGTTCGAATCCCGTACATACCTGTGTTTATGGAATCTGTTTCCTTAGATAGCCACTTCTCAGTCGTATGTCCTGTGTGTAACCAGTACTGGGGCTATGTAACGCAACTCAACAGCATGCTGCTGTAGCGATTTCATTTATACTTCTGGAGTGTTGAGGTGGTGTTGGAAAGCAGAAATTAGTGATATCTGATAATGACAATACAAGTACAATTATTTATTTTGTTTTCATTACATCAGGGTACATACCGAGATGGCCGTTTAAGTTCGGCAGCACGTACAAGGAGGACTGCGACATCTGTATCGATGAGCACCTGTCCAACTACAAGTACCATGCCTCAAGGGAGAATGAACTGCGAGACCTGGCGCGAAATCATCTCAAGCTGAAGCCGATACGAGGCGATCCCAACGTCAAAGATCACCTGAACACATACCGAGATACGCATCCGGCAAGACATGTGCTGATGGGTGAGTTGTCCGTGTGTTTGTACGTAAGCAGTTTTATCCGGAAGAGATCTGTACCTCCTTTAGCATGACTCATTATTTATGTAAAGTTATAAACTGCCGTCTTTGCCTTCATGTTAGGCCGAGTTGGTAAAGCAGTAGCTTTTTAAGCCTCGGGATGGGTTACTCCTCGGATATATGACTGTCGGGTGACTACACCAGCGAATTCACATCTCCACAAACACTGGTACCATGTAGATGAGAAACTCTGTCTCAGCATTGTAAGGGGGGCCTCCGTGGTCTAGCAGTAGCATGTTGGACTACAGATCACTACCACCCGTGTTCAAATCTCAGCGTGGGCATATCTGAAGGTTGTTTCGTCTTTGACTTCGCCTCATTACCTTTGGAGGTCGCTCGGCCCATTTAGCCTACCTTGTGCACAAAAGTGGCCGTAAAACATCAATATCAAATCATCATCTCAGCATTGTACTCTTTTATCCACTTTGGTATCAGTGAAAATAAAACATGAAACGACCTTTAGACTCAGAGGTTAACCTTCAGTCCAGATGTCAGTGACGAGCGACATACTTCGGGTCTAGATGTCTGTGACCAGTCACACACACTTCGAGTCCAGATGTCTTGGACCAGTGACAGACTTCGCGTTGAGGTTTCTGTGTCCAGAGAGTGACACACTGCAAGTCCGGATGTCTGTGACCAGTGACACATATCGTTTGCAGATGTCTGTGATGCACTATTTAGAATTCAACGAAACAAGTCGTTTCACCAAAAGTGATAAAAATAACAAAGCCAAGTGGTAATACATAATTGTTGTAGTGGCTTAATCAAATTCCATTTGCTCGGAGGTAGTTTACAGTGAGAACAGAATTAAAACACGTTCTGGCTCGCTTAACTCAGACACGTCTTGTATAGAAATGTTTTTGTTTTAAGAGCCTGTAAGTTTAACATGATCAGGCGATTTATTCCAGAGCCTGGGAGCTAACATTCGGAAAGATTTCTCTCCATACTTTGCTGGGTAACTGTTCGGTATCTAACTTGAGCGAACCAGATTGAGACCGTAACAATCTCACTCGTATATACCTATGGATCAGACTGCTTAGATACGTGATGCCGTTTTGGACCAGTACCTTTAATGTGCAAAACAGGATCTTGTACAGTGATCTGAAATGTACAGGAAGCCAGTGCACCTGGAACAAAATCAGTGTTACCCTTTATGACTGCACATAACCCGACATGCAGCATGGTACTCTTTCCACTCAGCATAACACCTTTTTGGTACAAGACTAATTACTTGTACAGATTATCCTGCTATCCACATATGATGTTACGGTGATGTGGACATTAAAAGATTTTAGTTAAAGATTTGGGGGAGAATTTCTAAAAAAGTGATAACTGATTACAGCAGATAGCAAATACAGCCATCCAAAATTTAATTTAAACAGACACAGATTTCAGTACATTTATGTTTCTCTGGGCAGTAGCCTCTCAGCCATATGTCCCTAGTGCAGACATGGGGTCAATTCCAATTCCACATGAAATTTATCAATTCCAATTTGATCAATTCCTTTTCCAGTTTGATCAATTCCTATTCGAAATTAATCAATTCCCATTTGATAAATTCCTATTTCAAGTTTATCAATACCTATTCCAAATTTATCAATTCCAATTTGATCAATTCATGTTCCAATTTGATCAATTCCTATTCCAAATTTATCAATTCCAGTTTGATCAATTCCTGTTCCAATTTGATCAATTCCTATTCCAATTTGATCAATTCCTATTCCAAAGTTATCAATTCCAATTTGATCAATTCCTGTTCCAATTTTATCAATTCCTATTCCAATTTTATCAATTCCTATTCCAAATTTATCAATTCCTATTCCAAATTTATTAATTCCAATTTGATCAATTCCTATTCCAAATTTATCAATTCCAATTTTATCAATTCCTATTCCAAATTTATCAATTCCTATTCCATTTTGTACCTACTTCTTTTACTTAATATTTTTTACCATGAGTAGATACTCCGAGTACTTACTTGGAATACCTACTGCGAGTAGTTTATATTCCAAGTAGGATTGTCATGGAAGAAATATTTCTGAATTAAAAATTAACGGTAAATTAATTTGTGGGTTTAATTTTTTGTAGCGAACTTCTATGCCAATTTCAAATTTATCAATTCCACTGCCATTTTCTTTAAATTAGCAATTCCATTTCTGGAATTTAATTGACCCGATGTTTGCCCTACCAGTAACCGAAGTCAGGTCAACTCAATACATTTAGTTCCTTTCTACAAGCCTGAGATTGGCCTTTGAAAAAGAAATACTGAAAGTCAGGAAAGGAAGTAGCAGAGTGAAGTGAGGCTCATGCACCTGAGGTTTGGGAGAAAGAATTTGGGTTTTGTGGATTTTTAGGACAATCCGACACTAATTGATAAAAAACATTAGTTTTCAAACCAGTTTGACTCACTCCCCATTTGGAAAAACCGCAATTCCTACAAAAAAGGGAAACTCATCCCTGTTTCTAAGCTTGATTCACACAATTTCATTTTGCTTTTCAAGCATACGATGGACAATTGGTAGACAGCGGCCACGCGTGATATAAAACTATTGTACAAGTAGCTTTTAGAGATGAGAAATAATCCCTGACGGCTCCGTAACACATGTTGAACGACTGTCTGTATCAATGCAGAACAAAGTCGCTTTTCGCATAATAACAAACAATCTGTGAAAGGAATATTGTATTACAATATGATTGACCTAATTACTGGTAATAATCATATTTCTCTCATCTTCGCGAACAGATTGTTGTCTACGTTCAGTCAAAGTGTCCCCATGTCATAACTTAATGGAATGAAACAGTTGATTTCACAATGTTTGGTTGCACGGTGGTTAGAGCACTGCAGTGTAAATGTTAAAGGTTGTGGGTTCGTATCCGAATCACATCAGTGTGTGTGTGTGAACTCAATTCCGAATCACTGTTGTTTTTAATTCTCTGCAGAAAACAAGCGAGGCAAGACGGAGCCTCCAATTCCTGGCTACCAAGGTTATGTGCCTCGTGTCTACACAACCGAACTTGGACTGGGAGTTAGGTATCACGAGATGACGAAAAATGGACTTGAAGCCTTTGACGACGAACAGCACATGCACAAGAAATCACAAAGCGCTCCCATAACTATTAATAGGTAAATATTTCAAATTGTTTGTATTCACAATTTAAAAAAAAATCAAAATGAGTCCAGCACCAGCCTTTTAAGGACAGAAGATGTTCATAACATATAAACACCAAAATGAAATTGTTTTTACGAATGTAAAATATTTTATTATTTGGATATTTAGTACAAAACCTAGATTTTCCAATTCTTAATATAAGACAAATTATACGATGGGGACATTAATCCTTCATTTTTTACTTTGTAATTCTTAAATAATGAGCCAGTCTGAGAAAAAACCCACAGGCAAGGATTAGATCCGATTCAAATATTTCATGATATTTCATTTTATTTCCAGTGTTCCTGGAACGGTGGGCAAGATGTCAAACAGTTATGCTAAACGTCTTTACAAACAAGATGGAATGATTCCAAAGTACACCGGCTACCTGCCACGTAAGTTGTGTGAATGTTACTTACTTACCATCCTTGCATCTAACTGCCTTCACCGAAACCACGAATAAATGGGTGATTGGTTTTCTCTGGAAGGAAATGGTGACATAATAATTCTGCTACAATCGGGTCAGTCATGTGGCCTGGTTAGAGAGGTTGCCGACATAAATAAGACATTGGTATCAGGTGACGAGAGAGGAGATTGCCATATTTTACAGATACGTCCCGCAAAACGGCTTCTATTTTATTTTGTTCAGTTAGTCAGCAGCTCAATCGGATTGTCTGTATGGCCATTGCGAGTCCCGCAGCAGACTCCGAGAAAGAAAATTACAGAAAATTAAAAAAACCTTTTTAATACGTCAGACTAAAATGTAATTGTTTTTAAAGGTCAGCACCATCAGAGATAAAACAATAATATGAAATACTTCGTAGAAAGTGGGTGATTTTTTGGTTTAACTTTAGCAACAGTCAATTGAGGGAAGCACAGACTCGTACCTAGAACTGGTGATTTTAAGCCAACTTTGAATAGATCATGAGGAATTTTTATGAAGATTTTGCTATGGATTTTTGCGATGCATAATTATCAATATGGATCATCCCACCACAGTTGACGATTCAGGAATCATTTCTCCAGAATTGTTTTTTCTTAGATGGCATTTTAGAAGAATGATTGTTTGTGTGATTGAATTAAATTAGTGCAATGATAGTGAAAAATAGTAATAGTACAGATAAAGTTGTCTCAAAATTTCCAAATCTGTTCTTCGTGATCAAAAGGTTTTCATTCGTTTAAATTTTGGCATTTATGGAAAATAGCAGAAAGTAGATGGAAATTAATCACAATTTGTGTGCGTGTGCGTACACAAAATTAACGTACATGATAAACTGCTATCGTTAAAACGGGTAATAATTTTTGTTTGATGATGTACATACACACCTAACGGGAAATCAGTTCGTTTCATTTTTTATTAACAGAGAGACGCTTCAATTTTGGGAACACGTACGGAAACACAACGCGTTCCCTGGAGGTGTGTGCCCACGACAGGCCATCATTCGGCGAATACATGGAAAATAAGACGACACTCCAGACATCCGTCTGTTAGGATGAACTAACTGTCGTAAGATTCCAATCCGATTCATGTAAAATGGTTGACATGTTATTTTGGAAGCGGTGAAAACGTCTGCCAGAGGAAGCAGTGGGTGGAGGGGGGGTTGATTACACTCGGATAATTGGTGGCCAATTATCGAAGTATTATTTATACATGACTAATAATAAAGGAATGTTTGATAAAATATTGATGTTATTGTTATAGTTTTCCATGATATTCTGTTTGGGGGGGGGGGGGTCATGTTATTATTTTATGTTTTATTGGTGATTCATTTTGTGTATACTGTTGTGTCGGCTTAATTTGCATAATAAAACATAAAATTAAATCAAAGCAAGCTCGAAAATTACTATTTAGTATCTCTCCGTAAATAAGTCTTATCCCCATGTGTGTGTTTGTACACTGTAATATATATAAAATATACATAAAATATTTAAATGGGTTCTGCACCCAGAATTAACTCACTCAAGTATAATATTTGTAGTACTTCAGTACAGAAGTACTTGAAAACCCATACACATGGGTACACACGATTACTTACCCACACATACGGAGGTAATTAGCAAAAATGTCCCCTCCCGATTTGTATAATGGTCATTTAGTTGTGTTAACTATTTATTTCAGTATATAAATAACTGTTGTTGAGTATTATTACAATAAGTTGTGACTGTTATTATCATTATTATTATTCTGTTTCATATAGCTGTTGTTTGCGTACATTTCAGTATTATTTTGCTGTTGTTTAATCGCGTTTACCGTACAAGACATTTCCTTCATGTTTCTTGACACCTAGGTGTCAACAAGCTAAGCTATCAATCAGACAAACAGTTTGTGATATACGTGGCTGGTCTCTCTACACTTTGCTGTGTGTGTGTTTCTCTGCCGTAAAGTGCCAATATCTTCCCTCTCTCTCGCGAAATAAATGACTATTTCTCTTTCTGTACTTAGTTGCGAGTATCCGTATGTATGCTTGCTTGGTGTAGTAATAAATGGGTCATTCACTAAATGTTGCAATCGTGGGTGTGGAAATATGTATTTATTGTACCGACAAATGCAAACCAAATAAATTAATACTATTCGTTAATAATACAAGTTTTCACGCACACACCAACAAACGCACACTCAAAACAATTATTTACACGTTCCCGTTTTTCCGTAGAAGTCCTGATGCGAATACAACTAGCAGGCCAACAACTTCCCGCACAGTTCAGTTCGTGTAATCTCGCACCTGATTGCCGCCTGCAGTGTTTTCTGCAGAGAAAACCAATCTTACAAAACGACAAGAGTCCAATACCAACCAATATTGCAGGAAATTAGCTGTAAATAAAAACGTCACCTGACATCTCGTTATTGCCTCCTCCGGCCACTTATCTACAAGTACCTAACGACCCGGCGCATGTCTTATCACCTGCCAACTAATGGCTCATCTGTAAATATGAAATTAGCACAGCACTCGTACATTGATTGATGCTATCAACAAACCTGTCAATCATGTGATAATGTGACTTAGGAAAATCTTGCTAGAAATATATTTACTTCATAAATTACCATGGGGGGGGGGGAGGGCTCATCCAATGCCGCTAGCATGCAAACCCCCAATAAATTAAAACATTTTTTTCAAATAGATTACATTATTATATTAAATAAATAGAAATAATCAATAAATTACCTACATCTTTACTTACCTAGCTACTTGCAACATTTATTAGGCAGATTTTAAACAAGAACATCGTGGAAATTAATTACAAAATGTGTAATCAATACAATAACTATCTTATTACTAAAAACAAGTGAGTAAACAGTGCATTTATATTAGGATCTATTTTAAAAATAAACTTTGTGAAACGGCCATGTATAGGTGAACAAATAAGACAATAGAGTCATGTATATTATCATTCAGCTGGTCTTCAGAAAGGAAGTGTTTGTTTTGGAGAAATGCCGAGTACTAGTTCAGGTGGAATACTTGTTATGATTAGGAGACTTAAAATTAAAAGCCAATCTTGGTAATGATCCATGTTTAGGCCCATGTACAACACACACACACACACACACACACACACACAACAATATTTAAACAATATTATCAATCAACTGTCGTTTAGAAATACATGTCATACAATCAAAAACCAAACTTTCACAGACAAAAACCTTGTATGTGATGCATAACAGAGAAAAATAAACGTAAACTGCTTCAGTGTTGACATGACAACGTACACAATCACTGACGAGTGAAAAACTATAAAAATAATTAGGCTCATTCTGAATATGTCGAGATTCCCTCATCATTTTCAGATCTATTCTTCGAAAGGGGGGACACAGTGTGACAGTCGCAGTTCTTCCATTTTCTTGGCCCATTCAACGCTGTATTCCATATCATAACGGACAGCAATGTACTACACGTCATAATGCACCGGTAAAAGCTTACTAATTACATCATTGATAAATACTATATTAAATGCCGTCAAAAAAGCAGTCACTAAAGGTGTAGCGTAAAAAAGGGGGAGGGGCTGGGAACGCAGAAATCAAATCGACAGCACATCGTTCATCCACGAGCTTCTTTCTGACAAGTTATACAGCGAGTATGTACATATAATTATGGGACAGTTACATGATAATGGTGATGAGTTTAAGATAGAAAAAAAAGACAATTTCTCTTCTGTACACAATACGATACAAACGTTCGATAAAAATGTTTCATCATCATCACGGATGGATGGCAGTGATATACTGTCATATACTGGTAATGTGCAATACCGATCACTTAACATAATAGAAAAATTGCTAATTATAATACAATTAACAACAACATAATATGCTAAATAAATGTGATATAATATCATCTCAATAACGCGGAGAAAAATAAATGTTTTACCAGTAGTAATAATAATAATAATAATGAGCATTTAACATAGTGCTCTAAATAGGTTCTGAACTATTTGCCCTCAGTTACCGTAACAAACAAACAAAAACAAACAAACAAACATATATATACATACTGTTATTATTTGTTGAGAATTACTTTCATGACTTGCACAACAACAAAAAAACTCCATAAAAGACCCATTAAAATATTGCATATATATATATATATATACCTCTATAGAAAGTCATAATGAAGTCTTGAGGGGGGAGAATCCTGGTACAGATTTGTAATATGTATTGCCCCCCAAAAAGAGTATTACATCGGTTTAAATATCATTCCTCACTGTAGTAAAATTTTGAGCTGTCAAGTATTTGTTGCACTGTATGTCTTCATATATTAACAGACAGTTAAGTCGGCATCTAATACATGTCTTTGTAAAAACTCTCAATTTAATTACTTAAGTCGGTATACAACATATAATAATAATAGTATTTTATATACGGCCTTATTCGACTCGAATTGTTCTAAGGCGCTTTACATTTAAAAACTTAATTAAAACAAGTTCTAAGCTCACGCAGTACAAACACATTTTATACATAAATACGTTGGTTAATATGTTATAAATCGACTAATTTAAATAAGTCATTTTTAAGAGCCTACCATCAGAGATGAATACAATCCCTTGATAATCTGAACTTTTAAGTTCATCCAGACGATTAATAGTTTTAAAATGTGGGTCAAAAATAACCGATGACCGAAAGGTTGTGAGGGCAAATAGTCCAGTTGCCGACAGAATGATGCAAATCAGTCGCAGCTGACCCGTCAGAAGACATTTTTAACAGATCTACACACGCTTATAAAATTATAATATTATATACAAATAATAGTAAAAATAGGTCAACATAAACATAGATCTTTCGGTAGCAAGTAAAGTCTAACATGTGCTGAACCAGAACAACAAAAGTAGTTCACTTTTTTTACCATATACACAAAATGGTATCATTGGCTTAAAATTGGCACGCGTAAGATATATACTGATATGTCAAAAATATGCATAGAAAATAGCAGCGGTATTAAATCCACCGTCTCTCTCATTAAAGCATCGTCTCACTGCGTGGAACGAGCTGGTTGTCTTCGTAATTGTTTGGCACCGAGAATAAAACACGAAATGACATGATAAAGAATACATGACGACCGGCGGAAACATCTCAGTATCGGGACACTGAGGATTGTGGAACATATACAAAGAGCATTTAGACAGAGACAGGGCCTTTTTTTGGGGGGGGGGGAGCAATTCACTGCGACACACGAACAGATATGGCCAGCCCGACTTACCAAGACCCAGTTAAAGTATCACAGGAGGTTACCGATATGTGAACGAACCCATTTCAACCGGTCAGTTCCTGGAATAACAAGACCCCCCCCCAAAGCTTTTGGAAATGAAGTAAAACTATACCGGTATGTGCGTATATATATATATATATATATATATATATATATATATAAAATTCTCATAATGGCAAAAACCTGTAAAATGACAGGAATAACAAATCACACTAACAGTCAAATTCAGAAAAGGTCATTTGAAGTCCAACTTTGTGTACAGACCCTCACATAATCCTTATAATATTTACAGATCAGTGTCAAGATCTGGGGGTATGTTACCCAGCAACAAAATTTCAGATCAACATTTCCATTTACCTCTCGGTGGAGAATCTTTCTACCATAATTTCTGGCTAAAACCAGCCATATAATTAATTTGTTGAAGTCAAGGATTACAGAGAAATCTTTCAAACGATACCGGCCGAGCGGGAAGAAATGATGAGAAACGTCATGAATCCTAAGGAGCATTTACAGGTTTACGTCAAACGTTCCGTCACAAAAATCAAAGTTTATATGATCCGTAGACCCGAAGCTATATCGCCTACGCAATAAACGTGAGTAGAGGTTGATCAGACCAGAAGAAACAGATGCCAGATTATGATGGCATCTGTCAAAAAGCAGATGTGGATGGCAGATGGCTGACACACAAAGTTGCCAGAACTGACTGACTTCTCCAAAAAAGACTGAAACATCGAGGAACGTTCTGAACACTCCAGCCCTGATGAGTACCCATCTAATGAGTATTCTCTCACTGAGTACGGTCCTATTGAGAACCACTTGCCTCCTCCCCTGCTATGTTATTTCAAAAAAGAAACCCGACTTAATAACCCCAGGAAGCTCTAAACAATGACTACACCAGCCATCTTTGTACAAATCGTGGACAGTTTAGGTGTTCTGACATTTACTCAACGTTCGGTTGCACACCGCAAACTCTCAGTGTTGGCTAAGATGAAAAATATTGGATACAGTTACTGCACACATCTCTGCGTGTCCGATGTTCTATATATTTTTGTGTCTGATGTTGTACATGGTGTTCTGTTTCACGAGTGAGTGAGACTTCTTAACACATTGGTACATAAAGATGTTCTGTTCTGTCTGAAGTTGCACGTGTTGTTCAGCCCAATGTTGTACATGTCAATCAGCCCAATGTTGTACATGTTGCTATGTCTAAAGTTGTACATGTTATTCCAAACGAGCTGTTGTAGCAGATGTTGTACACGTTGTTCGAGCACTCATTCCAAATGCTGACATCAGTACACTCCAGACGCAACATAAACAGCTTGAGGTTGAGTACTATCCAGAATGGCTAGTATATCCTGAATCATGAAAGCGCTCAGAACAATGCCGATGATCTGAAACAGGCCGAAATATTGACATCTGAAACATGGTGAAACGCTGACACCTGAAACGGGGGTCAAACACCGACGCCCTGATTGTCGCCAATCCGACATTAACAAATCTAATGATATGTAAGCGTTGCCTAAAGTTAGGATTCAAAGAGAAATATAATTGGGGTAAGAAACTGAAGTAAAAATTAAGAAAGTTCATCTACCGTAAGAAAAGTGAGTTAAAAAAAATACCGCATGATGTCTGCTAAAAATATCTTTGTGCAAAAACAATTTTGTACACTCATAATCTTAAACCAGTTTGCTTGCATTTGTATTAAGATAATCTCATTCACTGATCAATGATGGTCATACAAGATCTTAACATGGAGTAGTGACAGCTTTGGTGTGTGTATATATATATATATATATATATATATATATATATATATATTACACACACACACACACACACATATTGAAGATTAGAATTAGAAAATTAAACTGAACTTGTGAATGTTAAGAAGTGAAGAGTTTGCTAGATAACTATGCCTAATGGATGGTCATGCTGCATGATCTATTGCAATGAAGAGAAAGATGTGCGTGCACACATGCATGCACACAAAATTTTATTTCTATGTGCACATTTGTGTGATTCACGGGATCACAAAGAAATTTAACGAAACATTTCAAAAAAGTAACCCTAGGGTTTCGGTGTTGTTGTTTTTTTGTGGCTAGAACATGTTCTGGACATTTTCACAACTCGTCAGTTGCATCCATCCATCTTATAGACCATCATCATGACCAGTCATCAGATAACAACAAGTTTTAGTAGCTAGAGATAAGACAGTGTTCCCTCACCGTGGTCCATCACCATTTAGTTACATCCACAATTCTCGATGGTCTTCCACCTGGTTGGCTAACACCTTGGCCAGGAATATGCCAAAGAACTGGAAATCAGATCACCTACAGTGTCATACTTCATCGACAGTGTCATGAATGTATTTCATTGACAGTGTCACAAATATACTTCATCGACAGTGTCACAAATGTACTTCAGTGACAATGTCATGAACATACTTCATTAACAGTGTAACAAATATCTTCATTGACAGTGTCATGAAACGTACTTCATCAACAGTGTCATGAACGTACTTCATTGACAGTGTCATGAACGTACTTCATTGACAGTGTCATGAACGTACTTCATTGACAGTGTCACAAATACACTTCACTGACAGTGTCGATAACATACATCAACAGTGTCATGAAATACTTCATCGACAGTGTCACGAATATACTTCATTGACAATGTCACGAACGTACTTCATTGACAGTGTCATGAATTTTTTTATTGACAGTGTCACAGATATACTCTAGAAAAAATTTACTTTAGTCTTTATGTCGGGCAGCAAATACAATTTCCTGGCAGCAAATTTCCTGGAGGTGTATACTTATTTTACATTAGCTGTTTGATGGGGGCTCGTGAAAACCTTCCGTGTCTGTGAAAACAACGCTGGAAAACGCTCAAATTATACTAGACAAAATGTTGCTATCACCGAGTAGGAAGCATTCACGTTTGCACGGAACGGTGAATCTTACAATTACCATCACTCTTCCGGTGTATTGGGTTAAAATTTATGGGATTTCTTATTGCCGCTTCGCAGCCATTTTTATTGAGAACTTCATCCATGTCGTTGCCAACTGCCAGTCAGCAGCACCAATGCTCTACCAAATAGTGAGTGATCACTAGGAATAAGACATTATCATCCATGTAGGTCGTCTGATTGGATAAAAATGCAAACGTGTCACGGCTATGGACCAATGAAAAATCCGTGCTAGTTTTCTGTAGTAATTCCATTGATAAATACGTGACATTCCCAGTCACAACTATTCAGGTTGATATATTTTATTTAGGAGTCAGGCGTGATTTTATTGTTGTCGTTAATTTCGAGTCCTGACATAGCATCACAATCGCACTCCATCTGCAGTGTCACAACAGTCACCACCAACAGTGTCACAACAGTCACCACCAACAGTGTCACAACAGTCACCACCTAAATTGTCACCACCTACAGTGTCACACCAGTCACCACCTACTGTCACAACAGCAGCCATCAACTACAGTCATCATCTACCATCTTACAACAGTGACACAACTTACAGTGTCACCAAAGCCATCAACACCATCTGTGACGCGGCAACGACAACATCATATGTGTTAACTACTTTGATCTCGAATCAAAACTACAATAATCGCCACGACTGCGCGAAGACATAACCACCACATTAGTGCAATTAATCTGATAAGAGAGCCGTTACAGGCGGCCTTTAGGAACACGAAGACGAATTATGAATGACAGACCGATTACTTGTGTGAGACAGTTAACAACATGAAGGCACTACATCACTGAACAATGACGACGACTCGGCAGTGAACACTAGTTTATTTCGGGGGTTTAGTAAAGAGCGTGATGAGGACGGAGGAAGGTTACCTGCGGGACAGCCAAGCCAAGTACGATGCCACCGATGATGAATAAATTATCTTCGGAAACTGTCAAGATCGCATCAACACAGCCACGAATGTAAATAATGTTACTTGCCTCAGGATACTGTAAGAAAAATATAATATATATATATATATATATATATATATATATATATATATATATACACACACACACACAATAGTATATGTATATATATATACATATACACACACACACACACAAATATACAGTATATATATATATATATATATATATATATAATATACACACACACAAATATACAGTATATATAATATTATATATATATACACACATAAATATACAGTTATATATATATATATATATATATACACACACACACACACAATACATATATATATATATATATATATATATATATACACACACACACACACACACACACAAATATACAGTATATATTATATATATATATATACATACACACACACACACACACATACACACACACACAAATATACAGTGATATATATATATATATATATATATATATATAAGTAGTGGATTGCCAATTTAGAAAAGTACTCAAGTCTTAATACAAGTACTTCATTCAACCTAAGTACTGGAAATCCATACTATTTGTGGTTACCTGTAGAGTGATCATTTTAATATATGATATCTCCTGGAGGATAAAATAACAAAATTAATTTTGAAACAAACCCCATTTTTACTAACTGAGAAATTTGTCATTTTAGTAATACTCCAACTTTCTTCTGTCAGACGAGCACAGCATCTCATGACTGTTCTTATACTATAAAGTAACAAGATACCTGGTACCTGGACCATCACTTAAAATCATTTACATTGATAACAGTCTCTTACGCACAAAACGTATACACACTCCCCAGTCATGAATAGTTTCTGATAGAATTGCACACACACACACACATATACTTTCAATACGAATTCTGTCAACTTATTGTTTGATGTGTAAAAGAAAATTAAAATGTTTTATTATCTGGCGGTCCCTTAAATTCCTAATGCTATCAATGAAATTGTTCTAACTTCTTACATCGAATCATTCAGCAAAATCATACTTGAATGTTCATGCTTACACAATCTGTTTACATCACCAAGGAGTTATGACTTTTCGTAAACCTAAACAAGTTCAATATTAAAAAGGAGAATTTCAGAAGCACGATGCTGCCAAATGAAGACATTCTCTTGATGAATAATGAACTGATTAAAACACGCACGCACGCACACGCACACACTGGAACAGGGCTACTAAACATTAATTGGACCTAAATTCAGTGCTAAATGTATACCCCATGGGAGGTTGATATGGAACAAAAGAGGTCTGCGCAGTGAGACAATATGAACAGATAAGTAATGTGAATGGCCCTAACTAGAAGATGATAATAGAAGATGATAATAGCTAGTTTTGGATAACAATAACAACAATAATAATAATAAACATCATTTTATACAAAAGCAGTTTCAGGTAAAAACTCGGCCATTGATATACCTATTTTGATCCACATGTTGGTTAATCCAGGGCCTGAAAAATCAGTTGCCCGGGGCAAGTATGTTTTCATGCTGGGCTAGTGCTAATTGCCGAACAACTGCCGTTCGTGCAAGTACCTTTTTGAGATGAAAATTTGCCAAGTAAGTGTGTGTGCATGCCTGATGAGCAAGCCAATTACAAAATTTTCATGCTGCGTACCTATACTTATAATCCGCGATGCAAAGTTGGCTGTGAGTGCCAGCTACGCCTACAGCCGATATTCGATATGCGTGGCATGCAAATCCGAATGCGTATGCGACATTGCAGTATACATGTGTTTTGGACACGCCTCTCACCTTCTTACCTATTTGGGAAAGGCTGCCTGGACACTCAAACCAGATGATTGAATCCCTACATAGAGCGATCTGTTTTGCCGCATTCGGAAAATCGAACATGTGGAATCATGCTCACACGTTTTCCATTTTTTGTCACATTCGCATAACGCATATGAAATCTCGGCTTAAGACAATACACTGCCTATTTAAATGGTGTTGCTGATTAAAACCTGTATTCAATGCACTTTATATAGTGAAAGTAAAAATGGCTATGGATAACTCAGCAAAGCAGCAATGGGCTTCACTGAATAAATATTTCTTATCAAACACTTGTCTATTTGTGAATTTTTATTCCAAATACATGTCTATATGTAGGCAGATGAAATAATAATGTATATTTAATATAGCGCCCTTACTAGTAGGAGCCATTCAAAGGCACTGTACAAATAATATGTAATATAATAATACCCCAAATAATATGTTTGTAAAAAAAACCTGTAATGATTTAAAAGATAAAAATCATTTATCTGTGAAAGCGACCTTAGATAGGTGTGTTTTTAGAAGAGATTTAAAATTTTCAAGAGATGACACATTTCTAATATCAACCTATTCCACAAAGTGGGGGCTGCAACACTAAATACACAATCACCATATACTTGAGCATATTTTCGAGTATTTGTCACTATGCAAGCTGCACTATTCTGAATTCGCTGAAGCAGATTTAAAAATAACTGATAACTGTGGATCGGGTGAAAATCTGATGGGCAAGCGAAGAAAACGTTTGTTTGGCAAGTGCATTTCCAATCTACCTGCCCGGGGGCAACTGAACTGAGAAAAACTAATTTCTGGCCGCGTTAATCCAATACTTACCGATATGCTGAGAACATTGTAGCCGCAGTAAGTGTTGATGAGTCCCTCCTGAAGTAGACAAGAGAATGAAGGATGGAAGAAATTGTTGACAACTTTAGCAAGAAATCAGTACAGTTACTGCTCCTAAATCAACAACATCATCTTTCTAAACTGATGAAAAAACAGACTGCAATCATTATTTATTACAAGTCGAAGAATTTATTTTAACCATTAATCGTTGTGATACAGTCATATGTTACAACACAGAAAAAAACTAACATAATTAAACAACTTTTTCTCATGTTGCTTAGAAAGATTGGAAGATAATTTTCAAATTTTGTTATCATATTTGAAAATTAATTTAGCACAGTCGATAATAAAGAAAGAATATGGTAGTAACCCATAAAAACTTTTCTATGGGATATAATTCACCATGGTTGTAGGCTACCAGTACGACATGCATCCATCCAATCAGGAAGAGATGGAAAGACATGTTTCAAAGAATTCTTATTTAATTTTTTTCCCCAGCTAACGATTTTCCGCTGACATCAACAAAACACCAGAATTTGCATATCATATCCAGAGTGAGGCTTACAGACACATTAGCATTAAAAGATCATTCAGGGTCACCACATTTCAGTTCATTTCATGTGACATACTAGAGGACAATGTGGGCCGAATTCCAGGTCCGAGGCCTACACGCAGATTAGTGTTTCTGCAGATGATGTGACCGACCTATTTACCTGGATGTCAGTAGGGTTGATGCAGCAGGAGAACGGGACGGAACACCTCCAGTGACTAGGATTAGTCTCGTTACAGCGGAAGTACATGTTGTTGTTCCAATCCTTGAACCCATCTTGACCGACGCCACAACACTGGAACTGGAATGTTAAGAGCGGTTTTCATCACAAAACGACATCATATCAGAATAATAGGTGAGTCTGTAGTCATTTGGTACATGGCTGTATTAAGTGATGTGCTGAATTAATAAAAGCATATTTTACAGATGGGTGAAATATCCTCCAAATAAAGACAAAACTGGGATTCACATTAACGACATGGAGTTCTGCATTTGTAGACCTGTATCAAGTGTGCCAGATGACATCCCTGATGTTTTCCTTAAGGCCTGCAACATGAGTCGCACTGTCAACGGTTGACTGGGCTTTATCTATGACACTCCACATAACTCAGTCCACTAAGCCTCAACACACACACACATCTCAGTCTACTCATCCTCTACATACCTCAGCCCACTCAGCCTCCATATCACTCAGTCCATTCAGCCTCCACACACACACACACACACACACATCTCAGTCAACTAAACCTACACATACCTCAGTCAACTAGGCCTTCACACATATCAAGCTACTCAGCCTCCACATACCTCAGTCCATTTAGCTTCCGCATAAGTTAGACTGGCATGGAGTCAGTCAGGTTATATAACTGTGACCAGTGTGTGATTTTAGTAAGCGTCTATACCCCGAGACACACACCAACATCTCTGAATATGTTAAAACGTCAACCACATAAAGGCTGTGGAACATTTTAAGTTCTTTAATAATAACTTTTTCAGTTTCCACATTCATAAAATATTTGTATGCCGAGTTTTCTATAAAAGAAAAACAAATAAATGAGTTTATTTTTAAATTTTCATTTAAAAACTGTCATCATTCTTTGAAAATGATCACGGATTCTGAGGGATTTTCTCTCTCTTTTTAACACAATTTATCTTTTTACAGCAAACTGAAACCCGGATTGAAATCTCTCATGATTGCATGATTCACAAAGGTATGACTGCCATGAAAGTGCATCTTATCCAGGTTATAGACATCGATGTACATAAAACAAGGCTGCCATTCGATCCAGACATACCGTTTTTTGGAACCAATCAATGAAGTTTGTCAGATCTGGATCATTCCCCTGGTAGCGGATTATTCCTTCCATCTCGAGCATCTCGGTGATTTTTGTCTTCACGGCAGCCGAGAATACGAACGCCAAAATGGCCAATACGACTTGCAAGACGAACAGAATGCCAAGAGCATAGGAGAACTATACAAGGATAAAAATTACGTATTGCATCAGACAGATAAAATATTCAAAACAAACAAATACATAATTAATCCCCAAACCTCTACTCCAAATCGATTTAATTTCAGCAGAAGTTTAAAAAGTACTTAAAATCCAAAAAGAATATTCTTTCAGATGTGTCCTATAAATTCTGTCACCACAACAAAACAAATGTTATGGGATTGTTTTCATAATTCTACCTTTGGACAAATGACTAGAATAATCAGAACATTGTTTACAAACTCTAAAGGTCAGGAAAAATCAAAACAATATATACTGTGTAGGATCTTATCAACTGATGTTAAGATTCGTGT
This sequence comes from Paralvinella palmiformis, assembly GCA_025642065.1. NCBI lineage: Eukaryota > Metazoa > Annelida > Polychaeta > Terebellida > Alvinellidae > Paralvinella > Paralvinella palmiformis. The sequence continues at coordinate 216,636 of JAODUP010000198.1, read as the reverse complement.
TTAACTGCACAACACAACAAACATACTTTGGAATATCAGCAATTATAAATGAGATGAGTGCTTGCTATCATATATATATACTTAATAGTTCAAAGCATTTAAGATAATGACAATAAAAAGATCCAGTTGATTTTATCAGCCATTTGGAAAGTAGGTGAACAAAACTAAAGACTCCACTGAATCATCATCTAACGACTTATGACACATTACTGAGGTCAACCTACATCCCAACATTTAATAAACAAATTACTGTAATGACTACTACTATGCTCCGAGATGAACGTACAAATTTCAAGAGGCAGATGTTTTCTCTGAGTGCACCGACACATCCGGCGAACGCCAAGGTGAAGACGACGCCACCGACGACGATCATGATGATCGTCAGATCAAAGATAATGTCGTAGATGGTGAAATCGTGCTTCTCGGGTCCGCTGAAGGCGAAACGATTCTTCTCTATAAAACCCCATCCTCCAACGGCAATTAGAATACAGCCAATCAGCTGGAAGATAAATACAGAGGAGAGCATCCATTTATAAATATGATTAATTTCACATTCGTTGACCAACTTGGGCACTAATCTGGTTGGTCTTTATTTTAAACACATGCAGTATTCTAATCCAGGTTCTATTTACCAACAACAGGATTTAGCATGGGATAATCCGATTTAGCTCAGCTTAGTGAGAGGTGGGGCTGTATACAGGTTTTAATAGTTTAACACGAGTTACGGAAAATTATCGGTAAACATGAATTTAATACATGTGAAGAAATGAGTGATAGAAAACAGTTTGAGTTGGGATTAATTTGAGGGGGAGTTTTTAGGATGATAACTGGAGTGTGGCGTTTTTCTCAAAAGATGGCTGGAAAATCTGAGGCACCGAAATGTACTAAAGAGTGAATAAAACACTGACATAACGGTAGAATCATTGAATAGAATATCAGGAATAATAACTGTCTAATAAACCGAGGAGTCCTTTTTTAAAAGAGTTGGAGTTTTTGACACTACAGGCATGAGTAGCAGTTGGGAAAAAAAAAACCTGGAAAGCAGGAAAGAAAATCCTGCTGAGAAAAAGTCTTCTGCATTTTTAGGATAATCTGAGATTACTTGAGTGTGGATAAAGCATGTCTTCTGCGAGAGAAAATTGAACCCATTCCCATTTCTGGAAAAAACTTTACTTTCAACTCAGGAAAAAAGGGGAAATCCGGTAAAAACCCAAAATTGCCGACACCACCAGTCTCTGTACACCATCTGGAACTAGAGGAATTACTCTGAAGCAGGTGAGCTGAAAATTGAAATTATTTTGTGAAGATAACTCACCATGTAAAGATAAATATATTCATTATTAACTTTTAGAGTAAATAATCTTATGTGATTTTAATGAAAAACATCGCAGTTTGGCAGAGCCTAACCTAGTCGTGAGATGATGGAGGTCACCTGATATATGCTCCTCATTTGATATCTTGCACATTCATGATAAAAACAGATTCTGGGTCAGATTAGAACTGTGTTAAAAGCCAAATTAAAAAGAAGAAAAAACAGAACCTAAGTAATGCTATGTACACATGTATGTATGTATGTGACTGTTCTTTGTGTACATTGCATCTAAAGGGCACAAACATTTAAAATATAGCTGTTTTACGGCCACTTTTGTGCACAAGGTAGGCTAAATGGGCCGAGCGACCTCCAAAGGTAACAGACGAAGTGAAAGATGAAATACCCTTCTGACATAGCCCGATCTGGATTTGAATCCATGTGTTATAGATCTGTGACCAATTGCGCTACCAGTTAGGCCACAGAGGCAGCCTGGTATAAACTTTTGATAATATAATAATAATATGTGATATTTATATAGCGCCCTATTCAGCTAGAAGCTGCTCTAAGGTGCTTTACAATATTATTTACAATATTATTATCCCTGACTCAGACCTGTTTCCACCCAGCTCATATCTCAACTCTCAAGGGAGCATACAACGCATGCTGCCATTGTAGGCGCAAAGCGTTACTCAAACACATAGCCATTTTGTCCTGTCGAGTACTCATTTTTTGTGGATGAGTGAACCAGTCATCACATGACGGAACTGCAGCTCATGGAGCCTCGAACCTGCGACTGTTCGGCTACGAATCCTACACTCTAACTAACTGTGCTATCATGGCTCGATCAGATGCCAAAGTTCTACATTACACATATAACAGAGTGAACTTAATAACGATCACACATTAGACATAATTTGAATGCAAGAACCAAAAATTCAATCATTAATAATTCATATGTTGATGAATACAAATGTGAATTTACATACATACATACACACACACATCTAGTATTTGAACATAAATAAAGTTTTAAGTACTGAATGCTAATAAATTCAGTTTTTTTATAGGCACGTTTATTTATTATGTGTTCACATGCGAGACAATATCGCATATACCCAGGTAAGAACAGTGCCTAGGACTTGTGGGGGTCGAGCAATTTTGTGAAGTTGGCAAGTATGAATATATACTGATAAAATACCAGCTGTAAATTACACAATGAAGTAGTCTCAATTTTTCACAAAATTGTCACACAGTTTACAGCATCAAGAAAGGTATTGCATTCAGCATGAGATCACTATCAATAGTGAACCCGTGTGAATGCTCACCTTATATACCCATCCTGCTAAACATAAAGTGCCTAACATTAACTTGATGATCCCCCAAGTGTATAGAAAATATGTGACATCACGTGTCAGATCATCCACAAATTCATCCAATTCACCACATGGAAGCAACATGACCTCACTAGATACCTTCTATTGTGTTTATCTTCCCAGATCATCCCAACAATAGATTTGGGGAACTGTCACTGATTAGTACGACTTGTTAGAATAACAATGAATAGAATAATCATAAAAATCAATTGAAATGTAAACAAACTAAAAAAGCATGATTTTTTTTGCAGTGACTTAAATCAAATGATTTAAATAAAAAAAACTCTGGCTGACATTGCACTATAGTACACAAAGCTTTTCAGTACACCGGTATAACCCAATGTTAGGACAGAACATCATCATATACTTTACTAGAGAACCAGATTAATCCAGGATTAATCCATTTATTTATTCGATTATGGTCAGACTTTGGACATAATGCTGACAGATGGTTCCCAATGTCTTAACTGGTGGGTCTGATTGATTGATTTGTTGTTCAGGGGAGAATCCCGAGGCTGTCGCTTATTCGGCACAGCCTCTATTTTGGAGTGGTTGAGAAATCTCCTGCCCCACCACTCACAGGGGAGCAGCACGGAAAAATGGAGCCGAAATACCCTGAGGGTGGTCACTGCCAGAGTGTTTTACGTCCTCAGGTGGTTTTTAACGTCCCCCTTTATTTTTAATAATCCAGTGGAGACGGCAGTGCCAATTAACGTGGTCAGTCACCCATGATGTTGTGAGCCGAGAAATTAATCCCTGGAAAAGTTTTGACCTCTTGCTGGGATCGAACCTGTGACCCTTGGCATTAAGTGCTTAACCGCTAGGCCACCGGAGCTAACTAAAAAACTATTAGGTGACTTATCAAGAAGTATATAAATGATGACTGTTTGCTGGCGATAATAAAGATTTGAATCCTTGAAAATATCAAAGAGCAATAAAGATCTTTTGTCTTATCTTATCATAACCCAAATGTCTACCATCTAATAGGCCATGGCATTGTGGATAAAAAGACGCACACTTTAAAACCCCTAACTAAGACACTAGTGATTCCTTGATAAAAGGACCCACAAACACCACTATATTTTAAACAGTGGCTCCCCCAAGTGAATAATAAATGTTATTTAGACCAGGATTTTAAGAAACTGTAACAGGCTACACAACAGGAAAATTCTCTTTTTAAATGACCAATATAAACACTGGTGTTTATTTAGCTGGGAACACAAACAAGTTGGCTTCATAAATTTATTAATCCGTGAAATTCTTTACAAGCAAACCAACTACATGGCTCCATTTCTACTGTAATGTGCATAACAACTATTGAATTACTGTATGGTTCCATTTGTACTAGTGCAGTAATCTTTATTTCATGCAGCGTTCCTGTAGCAAGTGAAAAACGATCATTGCGATGTCTGTAAAATATGCAAACACATACTAGAATCCGCACATCAGCCAAAGGCATATTATTTTAAAAGTTATAAATCAAAACATACGCGAAAAGCATATATTTAATCAATGTATGATCGATTATTGACATTTTTATGGTACAGCATCCTCCTCACCTCTTCTAGCTGTCTGATCCACCCACTTTTATTTAAATTTTAACTAATACGGGATGGGATACCAATACTATGTACCAGGTACTCTTTTTCTTCTACATTTGAAGTTTTCTTCCGCAGGCATAATATTTATTTACAGGCTTTTGTGTTCCAAGTGCCACAAAACCACTGGAGCTTCCCTACGAGTCTGTTTTGAAGTGGCACGCCCAGCCGCAAAAACCAAATTTTGTGACATTGCACGCCTGTTCACGTTACGATGAGTGATCATTTTGGCTCAATTAGTGGTCAACTGAAGATATAAAGCTAACTGTAATGATTTGGTAATGAAAGTGTTTTAAACCAGCAAGGAGAAGAACTATCACTTTGTATCAGCATATCTCCTACATGGCTGGGACGATTACAGGACCGAGGTAATCGGTTACGATTACCTGAGAATACCACGATTACGATTACATTCATTCTGGATGTAATCGATTACGATTACATTGTAAAGTAATCATGATTACAATCTATATAACACAAACATGAATGCGATTCTTCATCAGTATTCACTCGGTTACATGTATACTACTGATATAAACATGCTAGTGTTTACCTGTTGCTTTGTAAGAATCAGATGCATTTTCAGGTGTGTTCTTGAAGTGAAAGTGTACAAAAGATTTTCATGCCATTCTACCACGTTAATTTGTTTTCATATTTCTGATATCAATATTCACCATGGAGCAGATGAGCAAGTAATGCATTTATAGAGATAACTGAGATTGGTGCAAACAATATAAATGGAATTGTTTAAATATATAGTTAATAACGAAATGCATCCCGTGTGGCATGACTTTAGCCAGATTAGGTCTATTTAATAAATGAGATAATTAGAATATAGTCAAACCCCCAATTCCGACCCATCTGTAAATGGACCACTTTTCAGTGTTAAATTATTCCTAATGCTATGCTTTAAATTTTTCTTCTATAACTTGTCACCTCCAACCTCTGTATTTCTACCTTTGATCTCTGTTCAATATCCATGTTTGTCACTGGGGGGCCAATATGTAGCATTGTTTATGTTCACTAATGCATGCATTAATTGAATTGGCTGATTGTCATCTGACTGCTGGCCAATCAGGATCCTTGCATCTGGAGTTAAAACGACCATGTCAGAAAGAAGTCATGCACGATTGCTGGCTGTGTGACTAACTAGGACTTAACCGTGTGAAAACAACACAAGTTAATCTGAAATGCCTGTTGATATGGCTTATAATAGGGGCAACATCTGAAGCAGTGTTTCAACACATTGTCCTTTCATGTTCTTAGAACAAACAAACTGAGAAATCATCATGTATATAAATATGATAGCAGTCCGCCAATGAGTAAATCAGTTCTAGTGTTAACTTTTGCCTTACACACCGAACCGTATTTCTGGCATCTGGAAATGGCGATTAAGATTACCCGAGATCGTGTAATCAATTACGATCGATTACCCCAACCCTGAGCTCCTGCCAAGTTTCAATATCTATATAAACATAACACGGGGCGCTAAAATGGAGTAGGGTGCACCAAATTTTAGCCGTCACCACATGGACTCACCTCGAGATGGCGGTGCTGTGGTCATGTCACAGATGTGTATCAAGATTTTATTAATTGGAATAATAGAGTCTATTGCACTGAAACTGATTTTGATTCACACAATAATGTCTAGATTGGTCTTACTTATGATAATATTGGTTATCACAGTTAGTAACGAAGTTAACTTAACTTAAAACGACGAAATAATGCTAGCCAGGTCCTTAACACATACACATTGTTGCTACATTATTTACATAATTTATTCGAACGTAGGAACTCCTTCAAGATGTTGGTCGGAACTGTTGTTTATTTATTTATTTTATCCCAAGTACTGACAAAAATACGCAAATAAATATACGCGATCGTTTAATGTTGAACCATACGAATAAAATATACAATTTTTAGTTTTTAATCAGAACAGTACTTCAAAATACACATAATAACTGCAAAGCAAAATATTTATTTATTCATAGAAAATTAGTTCAATCGAATAGTCCTTATTTTCGCTTATATTTCTAAAGCACTCGGCGAACCAATTTCTTAGTTTAAAATACTTACTTCTCACAGAGACAAATAAAGAAATCTCAATAATTCAAATTGCCCAATGTTATTCCCATTAAGCGATATATCGTAAGAGATTTTTTTGTTTGTTTAGACAGATTTGAACATTTTCTGGAATTATCTAGTATAATATTTAACATCGTATATGGACTGCTATTTAACAGCATTGCTTAAAAAACAGGTGGTGCGTCGAACCTGTCTGAAGTGTTCGACTTCTCTTGTTCCGAAGTTGGATTAAAAATAACAATAAATGTCACACAAAACCAAATATTCAAACAGCTTATAATCAAGACTTAATTTTTATCCCTATTTATGTTCACTGTATTACAGGTTTAGACATCGGGGAGAATTGGGCGGGTTCGACGCCAACGTTAAAACCCTAATCGTTATTTATTACACTTAACAGTTTTAGGCTAGAACAAAATATATCGCCGAATAATTGGTTTGTGTTTGCTGTGAAACAATTTGCATCAATACACTACCGAAAACAATTAGCGACTTTGGGTGGTGGTGTCAAAATTCTAACTTTTGTCGATAGGTGTCAACATTTCAAAAGTCTATGCTATATATATGTGTGTTTGATCTGCCCCACACTGTGGACAATCTTCCCCTCCCCCCACTTTGATTATATAAATAACTTTACGACATTAAATCGGGTCATAAATCAGGTGCTCAATGCCTTATTATGAACATTAAACAGAGGCGCCAGTAGAAAAGTACTTATATCAAACTAATGAAGTGTAAGATGGTTGAACCTCCCCACTTCTCCCGGACATCATAATATGATATTCGTCTCAAGCATCCAAAATATCGGGGTTACTCAAAGTTTAAAATTTTTAATTTACAGTTATCTTACAATATGTACATATTTCAATAAATTAAATCTATCACCTGTCTATTATCTATCAGTAAGTCTAGACCTATATTAGTACATGACTATATCAGTATATAACATATGTAATGAATTGGGCTGCATCAGAAATAATCTTATTCTGTAAGGCATTAAATTAATAAAACTGTATAGTTATATGAATTAAACATTCAATTAGTCATCATTAATCTGTCAGATTATGAAGCATTTCATGTCTTGCATAAATTAATAAACAATATGAATTATTATAATTAAACCATAAACCATTAGTGTTTAAACGATTAGTTTATCAGATTGAGATTGTAACTCACTAACTACTGTAATGTCGCTGTAGCAGTGTGAGTGTAGGTGTCATTCGATCCGTTATCGTGAAAACGCCCCAGAATGAGGCAAGCATCTTTTATTACCGTAAATTAGTGAACACTGAATCACCCAACAAAGCTGGACATGAAGCCAAAATGAGATCACACCCTCACCGTCGGCTCACGCCAGTCGCTCAGGGAGTCAGCATCAACGATCAACTGATCAAGATAAGCCGTCTAGTCTAGTTGAGCAGTTCTATTTATGTAAAAATGCAATATTTACAATTCACGAAACTTACCCAGAAAATAAAGTTAAAGAAGAACAACAGGTATTTCAGTAACTGGTTAACATTGGTGTGTACATATCTACTGGCTGCCATCGCTGTCGTTCCACGATTCCCTCCGGAATATTCACGTTTTCAAACTTCGCCACAAAAAAAGTTAACTTCCCTGGGCGTGTTGACAAACTTTGCTGCGCATGCGCCGATCGTTTTCATTCGTCAGCTTCCGTTTAATGTAGAAATTGTTTTTTATCGCGAGATGACGTGTTTGGGACATATTTCATGCGATTAGCACTATTAGTGGGCTAGATTTTGTTTTAGAATGGGCACAATTCGGATTCTAACCGGATGACGCAGTAATTTGATATTTATTTTTAGGCGAAAAGAAATGAATATATCATAACGCTCCAATTGAGGATTTGGGGCGGGTTTACCGTATAGTCAGTATCAGTAGAGTATAGTCTAGACCAGGCCTACTGTAGTGTATAGTATAATATACTTTAAATACTTTAATAATGTATGCTATTAGAATGGAAATACGAAATGCGTACCGTGCAAGTTAAGATCACCATAATAATGACTTGAGAAGTACTAATTGTGTAAATGGAGCTATGTGAGTGAACGGTTTGTTAAGGACACTCGAGTCTTGACAGATAGATGCCAGATGGGCAAGTTCTCCGAGAAAAAAACAAATCTATAATTTAGATTATTACTCCACGGTAATAAAATACGAATAACAAATGATCACAGTCGAAATAAGATTATGTACAACACCAGCCAGTGGTCTCTGGTCGTCATGTATAACATCATATTTAAACAAAATGATCACCATCGCATAAAAAGAACGAATTAAGCGGTTACGTATCCGAGCATCGGAACCATTCACCTAAATATAAAATTAGACCAAACATGGCCGCCGATTCCAACTTCCGGTCGAGGATAAGGGAACGCGGACGGCAAAATCAGGTTTATAAGCATGGTGAATTATTGTGTGTCGATGGTTGCATAAGCCGTGGGCGTGGAAGTAATACAAACGGGATATATTTTCATCGGTAAGTATAAGGAAGACATTTAAAACAGCTGTTAAAGTGGGATTGTTTTGGCGGGAAATTAAGTTTAACCATTATTATTATATTTAGCCTGTTCGACAACCCCCGGCCTATCTCTAAGCGTTTGATGCCAACTAAACTAGATCTACGGACATTTACATATTTCATGGTATATAATAGGGCAAGAATAATACAGATTGTCTGCACACACAAAATTATAATGCACGCATCACAATAAATGTCCGTATTCATAGGTTCAAAACACGAAGCATAGCCGCTTCAACGTTGCTTTTTGCCCCTGCCGGAAGACAGAGCTGTTTGATTATGGCGGCCCATACAAACATCACTGACTGCTCGGTATAGTTTTCTTTTAGGTCAATGATCGGAACCCTGTACCTCAGCGTTATAGGTCCGAGCAGTCAATGCGCATGCGTCAATTTTTCCTCGTTGGCTTTTACTTCCGCTCAAATATGGCGGTAGTCTAGTTACTATTACATTTGGGTTGAAAGTAGAAGGTGCTTTAGATAGTTTTGATGATAATGATGATTGATGTTTTACGGCCACTTTTGTGCACAAGGTAGGCTAAATGGGCCGAACGACCTCCAAAGGTAATGAGGCGAAGTCAAAGACGAAACAACCGTCAGATATGCCCACGCCGGGATTTGAACACGGGTGATAGTGATCTGTAGTCCAACACGCTACCGCTAGACCACGGAGGCGCCCATTTAGATAGTTTTGAAGAGGTACAAACGAAAATCAAAGAAATAAAAGATAGAACAACTGCGCGGCTTTAGAAATAATCGGGGTTCCCAGGTGTCCTAGAAATCCTGGACAAATTCAATTTCCAGGTCCTGGAAATTTCCTTGGATTTTACAAAATCTGAAAATCTCCTGGAAAATACTGCCTTGAAAACCCCAATTAGAACAGAAAAACCTGAATAAATAGTACACCTGTAGAAAATGATATTTCCTTGGCTGTAGGAACCATGAAATACTGCATTTGTTAGAAATGTCAGACTCTTTTTAATCTGATTATAATGCCTATTAATAGACTTAATCTAATATCTTTATTAAACGCTAATAGCAGTAATTACAACTAAGCTCCCGTCACTAAAACTGATGCGAGCAGATGAAAAACTAAAAACGATCATGAAATGGCTCAGATTTATAATAACATTGATGACCATCGTTCCGATGCTGCATGCTCGGATCTTTATCACCACCAACAAACACGATTCCACTGCTCAGCTTGCTGTTCCGCGTCCGACCACCGGAAACACCCAAACTTTGCGCACGCGCGTTGACTGCTCGGACCTTTATCATCAACGAACACGATTCCGATGCTCGGATACATAACAACAGCGTAAAAAGAATTAAAACGGAGGAAATACTGATGATAGATTATCAGTTGCCAGTGGAAATAAGTGTTTTCATTTTCTTGTGCTATCCTGGTACTTTAATGTATTTTAGTATTTAAGTGAGTTCCGGTGGCCTAGCGGTTAAGCACCCGGCACTTGGTGCTAACCGTCGCAGGTTCGAACCCAGCAAGAGGTCCAAACTTTTCCAGAGATTAATTTCTCGGCTCACAACATCGTGGGTGGCTGACCACGTTAAATGGCGCTGCCGTCTCCACTGGATTATTACGTAAAACACTCTGGTAGTGACCACCCTCAGGGTATTTCGGCTCCATCTTCCCGTACTGCTCCCCTGTGAGTGGTGGTGGAGGAGGTTTCTCAACCACCCCAACATAGAGGCTGTGCCGAATAAGCGACAGCCTGGGGATTCTCCCCGAACAACAAAAAACAAAACACAACTCTTTGAACTGGAGTGAAGCCCATTGATAAATTTTTTGATGAATGATGATGATTGATGTTTTACGGGCGCTTTTGTGCAAATGATAGGCTAAATGAGCAATCTCTGATGGTAACGATCGAGGCGAGGTGAGAGATGAAACACCCTTCAGACATGCCTACGCCGAGGTTTGAACTCAGCTGCTAGTGTGCGATCTGTGATCAACCGCGCTACCAGTTATAGATCACGGATACGCCCCTTTGTGATGAATGAGTTGATCAGATAGATCATTGGACAGATAAGGGTTTGTCTGGCATTCGAATCATGGTAAAGTTGTAAACAAAGTCTTAATATTATACCATTAACGCTTTAGTTCAGTTCAGTCATTGTATGGGGAAGAGGAGGGGGGGAAGGGAAGATGTGATTATTTAGAAACGTTGCTACTTTAAGGCCACTTTCGTGCATCTGATAGACTAAATGGGCCGCCGTACGACTTCCAAATTTAATGAGGCGAAATGAAAGATGAAAACGCCCTTCTGACATAGCCTGGATGGGGGTTGAACCCAGGTGCTATAGATCTGTGAACAACCGGGCTAACAGTTAGGCTGTAGAGCCACCCTTGCTAAATTAGGAGAGATTATCTCTCAGTACGTGTGTGATAGATACTAATGTTATCGACTGTTGTCCAACTAATTTGTCCCTGTGGCGGAACAGGTAGCGCGATTGGGCAAAAACTCGTAACACGTAGGTTCAGATCCATCCCAGCCTAGCTATGTCTAAAGAGCGCTTCATTTTTCATTGCCGTAGTCATATTTCTTCAGACCGTTCCATAATTCGCTTACTCCTATAGTTTTAAAAAGGCTGTCCAGGCGCCTGACGTGCCCAGGCCGCACACACTTTGGTCATTTGATAGTTGTCACAGCGGTTTCTGTTGATGTAAGCGCTCAAATTAATTAAAAGTGGTACGTCTTGCGTTCCCAAAAGGAAATACATAAAGCTTTTTCCTTGGGCACTTCGTTTGGAAAACTGCATCCCCTGATATTTAAAGACAATAGAGCAGTCGGTAAACACAATATGTCATTCATCAATATGTTCTCAAATTCTCTCCCCCCACCCCATCACCCAAGCTCTTTGATACATGATGATGATGATGATGATGACAATGTGTTTTTGTATTTTGTAAATCACGATCTAGATGAGTTTAACCTATTTCTTCTGTGGGATTCTGAAGATTATTGGATAAGAGAAATATTCGCTAATGGCAGTTGGGAGACGTCAGTTGAGCTGAACAATGAAACAGATCCGGTGAATTTTCTCTGGTCAGATCCGGAACAGAAAACAATAACCTGTGAATATCTTAGTAGGGTCGTTTCTAGGAAGGTTCGGTGCCCGGGGAAATCCAATTAGTGGAATCCCGGAATCTTTCACACACACACACACACACACACCACGACACACGCACACACACGCACGCACCACGACACACACACACACACACACACACACACACACACACACACACACACACACACACACACACACGAATGTGTTTGTGTGTTCATTAAAAGGAAACTTTACTGAAAGCAATAAGAACTCTAATAACACAGGGGAACGCCAGTTAATTGCAATAAAGTGCTCCCACCTGTTTTTTCTTCCAAACGCAGACAAATACATTCGCTTTTATTTATAGGGAAGAAGAATTCGGCACCGAAAGGATCTGGCCCGGATGTCGGGATTCTGCCCAGAATATATATTAATCTGATGTCTTCCTTTTATAAACTCTGAAGTCTACCAGAATTAATATTACTGCTGTGGTTCCTGATAATGTGACTATAGTCTATCCCATTGTCATTTACGGATGTCACTTTCGGATGTCATTTTCCGATGTCGCTTTTGGGTCTCATTTTCCGATGTCACTTTCGGATGTCATTTTCCGATGTCGCTTTCGGATGTCATTTTCCGATGTCACTTTCGGATGCCATTTTCCGATGTCACTTTCGGATGCCATTTTCCGATGTCACTTTCGGATGCCATTTTCCGATGTCACTTTCGGATGTCATTTTCCGATGTCACTTTCGGATGTCATTTTCGATTGCCATTTTCGTACTTTATCTTCGGATGTCATCTTCGACAGATATATTTTTGTCCTAGTATAGTCATTGTTGTAACCTCCAGTGACTGCTGTCTAATCCCGTTCTATACGGATTGTGACTGGTGGCCGACTACAGTAAATGGCATTGCCGTCTCACAGAATAAAAAACACCAAAAAGGCAGATTAAACACCACCTGGAAAAAGTATAATAGACATAACAAACCGTACACTACGATAGTGAGCTCCGGTGGCCCGTAAGAGGTCGAAACTTTTCCAGGGATTAATTTCTCGGCTCGTAACGTCGTGGGTGGCTGACCACGTTAAATGGCGCTGCCGTCTCCACTGAATTATTTAGAACTTTCCGTACTGCTCCCCTGTGAGTGGTGGGGGGAGGAGATTTCTCAACCACTCTAACATAGAGACTGTGTCGAATAAGCGACAGCCTGGGGATTCTGCCCGAACAACAAAGCCGTACGCTACAATATGAGTGAGCCGTTATTTGTTACCCGATCGCTTGCTTCCAAATGTCACCACCAGATGGCAGCAGGGGTAAATGGAAGGGCGTATTCCCTTTTTCGATGAGATTATTTTGGCGGTTCAGATGTTCATGACCGGTATAAATGACGTTCTAACCTTGTCTAATCCTTACCTTGACAACAACGACATCTGCTTGTTACTGATTGACAACGAAATAGTACACGAAGACCGTTATCTTGTCAAAATGAACCTCCTCTCAGCGTCACTGGCTCGGTGCTGTCTATATTTACGGTAAGGACCTTTGTATTCGCTTTACAAACTTTATTAACCCAGTATCTTGCCTCAGGACTGGTCATACATAGCCTATATGACCTTGGCAGGGAGAACCCGAGCGAAATATGCTAAAACACGTATTGCACGGATGGAGTGGAATCATGTCATATATTTTTGCATGGCGCCTGAATACCTGTGTCAACTGGTGTGTCCATTAAAAAGTCATCCCCAAAACTCAGGTCATCCAGTCAGATAATATTGCAGGTGCCAGTATCTTGGCTCGAGTCATATGGCGATTGCGCGTTTAGTGTTACAGCCAACACTTTGTGGAATAGCTTGCTGGCAGATATTTGAAATGCGTCGTCTCTTGAAAAGTTTAAATCTGTTCTAAAAACACGCGTGTTCAAGGTTGCTTTCGCAGATAAATAATGACTATCGTTTAAATCGCCTACAGGATTATTATTATTATTATTATTATTCTACAGGAGCACTCTCTATGGATGGAGCCATTTGTGACGAGATGGCTCCCAATTCCGGTATCGTTTCAGATATCTGCTGTTCATTATATTGTACATGTTCCGCAGTCCCAATTCCCACTCCATCTTTTCCCGTTGAGTCCCGTTCTTCATTTTCACCATTAGCACCTCCTCACAGGCCAATTGTTGACGCTTGATTCTGGTCGTTTTTCCAAAGTGTTCCACGAGCTGCTCGACCCAATTGCTTATAAACCATTCTTGGGCAAGCCGACCAGCTAGCTCGTTACTGGATACCAGAGTGCAGCGGGGACAGGGGCTGGGTTTACATTTCTTCCCCGTCATCCCCTACCCGCGCTGCGTGGAAGAAACCCGCCCTCACACCGCACCGCATTGTCATCTTATACGGCGACAATTCATTTTGGATATGCCACATTGATGAGCGCAATATCCATAACGACCGACATCATCAGCATCGCACATAGTTCAGATCCCGACTGTCAGACAATAGCCCGCGGCTAAACAACCTATTTTAACTTACCGATAAATCTGTTATCTGAACACACTCGAAACTACCCTCATACACCATTCCTTGACGTGGTGAGGGTGGATTGGCTGTCTCAGTGATCCGGAGAGCTATTCCAGCAGGAGGTTTGGCATCTGTTAGGGACACCCAAGATGGACTTGTCCGTGGGTAGAGGCCAGACTGATATGGATTAAAGATGAGGTAACCCTAACAGAAACCCCCAGTAATGAGGTCAGCGGTATAGGTCCGCACGACGCACCCTGCTAGACCACAACACCATTTACCAACAGATATAAACGAACGGAAAGAAGAAAGAAGAAGACACACCTGGAAGAAGGTCGATGGTTTTTTGAAGAAGTGGCTTAAAAGAAAAGTTGTATATCCTATAGAAGCTTTTGACGGGTGACACCTGGAATTAAATTTTTCACGATATTTAAACACTGTCTTTATAAATATGAATGGTCTGTTGTTTTGTCCATGTGATAATTGTTTTATGAAGCTAGCCAACGGATAATCCGAGTCGAGTTGAGTTGCTTACTCCTTTGTGAAACAACCCGGACACAAGTCGAATTCGAACTCGAAACCCGGAGCTTTTCAGCGCAGCGCAGCGCCCTAGCCGTTTCGCCAATTGATAATCAGAATATATCGGGTTATTGGACAGTCGATAATAAAAAAGTCAATCAAAGGATCATCCAATAATATATCGCTATGCGAGTTTTGCAGCATTTTATTCCCTTAATTTGTCCACGGTGACATCTAAAGAGTAAAGTGTATAGGTACTGTAGTAGAAGTATATGAGATTAAAATCTTCCCACAGATGCCTACCATACTCGTATGTGATAGTAACACATAAAGGTACTATGATTTCAATTTTGTGAAATAAATTCTTATTGGCTAATACGATTCAATAACCCCTGGCGCCACCATGCGGCTGAATTTCACACTACGGTCTAAGAATCACTCAGATTCACGGTTTCTTTCCACAACGCGGGCTCGTAAATACTCTGACGGCCCGAGCCCGAGCGAATAACCAGATAGCAGATCCTCAAACGGCCACGCGGCAAATTTCCTCATTATTCTGGTACGCCCAACCCCGCCGGCCACCACATCCCACATGGAACGGTCGGGCCGATGTAGAAGCGTAGTCGGCCTGACAATAACTTAGCAGGTAAACCACTGTACACGCACTGTCAAATGTCGCCTCGTAGTGGAAAAAAAAAATGGCGTGTGGAGTAGGATTTTCCATCGAAGAATTACCCCCCTATGAGGTCCAGTGTTACGATCTGATCCGCGCATACTTTCTACTAACTGAATCCTAGTTATTGATATCTTTTCAGTTGGCCAACATTCAGTCTTTTTACGAAGATTATTATGGTCATATTTGTCATGGTCTATTTTCTTAGTTAACCCTCTAGGGGTATCTACGTTTTCAGTCAGATGGCATTCGTTCCTCATGTGAAGTTTTACCTGAGATGGCGTGCCATAGTTCCGCGGAGATGTGTCTACGTCTGTTCTGGATCGTTCTGCTTTGGAACTGATCGGGTCTTTTCGCTCGGTTGGCCTTCACCAACTTGATGGCAACCGCGTTGACGTCTTTTTCGGTCAGATTATAAGAACTAATAATGGTGGGTGACTTGGCCAATTTCAGGAGGTTTGGTTTAAGAAAAACGTTGGCAGGGGCCGGTCAGGTTGAGAAGTCCTACGATACTCAGACCATATACCGGGCCTTTGTTCAATGTTCTCGATCACCCTTACTCTAACAATGATCAGTTCTAGGAAATGATGACCGACTCTCTAGATATCCACCTTACGGATGCACGTAAATCGATTAGATTCAAATCGTTACTTGGAGGTTCGTAACATGGGGATGTTCACCATTGCGATATACGGATGTGTAATGTTTTGGTTTGTCGAGCTTGTCTGACTTTTCTTCCTGATATGATATGGCTGTATGATGCTGCAATAACCTGCTTCTGTCACAATCGGGTTCCATCACAACCCGTTTCTGTCACAATAAACTTCTGACACAACCCGCTTCTGTCACAATCGGCTTCTGACACAATCGGCTTACATCGCAACCCGCTTCTGTCACAATCGGCTTCCGTCGCAACCCGCTTCTGTCACAATCGGCTTCCATCGCAACCCGCTTCTGTCACGATCGGCTTCCATCACAAACCGCTCCTGTCACGACCCCTCTCTGTCACAACGCACCTTTGTCACAGTGGCCTTATGTCGCATTTAGCTTCGCTCACAATTGGCTTCTGTCACAACCCGCTTCTGTTATAACCCACTTCTGTCACAACCCGCTTCTGTCATAACCCACTTCTGTCACAATCGGCTTCTGTCACAATCGGCTTTCGTCACAATGCTCTTCTGCCAGACTGCATGCCAACAAAAGGTATGTCGTATACTCTAGTATCTATAATTCTCCGTTGGCACACACACAATCCTCTTCTTATGTATTTCCATTCGCCGTACTTTGGCTGGTTTTGGTTTATTAATGTTTTCCGAACATTTCAAACTTGTACGAGGTCGATGCTTGGGACTGTACAGCCTTCTCAATGGCAGCCGACCTCTGACGCTATACGTCGCCTATTTTACAGTCCTTCGTCGCCTATTTTACAGTCACCGGTCGCCTATTTTATCGGCAGCATCCCACGTAATTCAGATCCCGAGTGTCAGACAATAGCCCGCGGCTAAGCAACAGATTTTAACTTACTGATAAATCTGTATCTGAACACACCCGAAACTACCCTCGTACACCATTCCTTGACGTGTAGTTGCATATCCTAGATATACTTTTCTCCAGCAAAGCCGTGGTAATGGCGTCGCGGTGTTTTTACAGACCACCACAGGTGAGCTGCTGCCTACTTTTTGTAAGGGGTCGTCTACTGTATTCCCTACTGAAAAGGCTGACTGTACATTGGCTGATGATCAGATGGTGTTGTTATCTCTTTGATCTTTTGTCATAAGTTATTCGGGATCAGTTCTTATCTCATGGCTGTTTCTTCTATCTCACCATCTTCAGTTTATGATCCGCCCTTGTCCATAAAACGTACTCCAGACAGATGCCATCGTTTCACATCCTCATTATGGATCTCCAACGATTGTTTCAGTTTTATTCCATTCCGGTTTCAGTTCTAGTCTTGTAATTTTCCCTCGCTTGCCTTTTCATCTACAAAAATCACCCTGAAGAATCTCTTCTTTCTTCTATAAAGCTAATCTACACGTGTTGAATTTTTAGTCGAACCTTGTGATAATATTTGAGGAGTGTTGTATATCCGTTTGTGGGAAAATGATCATCTTGTTCAGAGAAGTAGGTACCTGGAAATATCTCTCAATTTTTGTTTATATTTCTGGATCCAGAAATTATTATGCATATGCATCATTTTGCATAGAATTTAATAGATTGAGGAAATTTAAAATACTTTCAATCTACGTTGTATTTATATTTCAATCAGCATTTCAGAGGCGATTCCGTGGTCCATTTAGTAGCGCAGTTGGCCACAGATCTCAACAACCTGAGTTCAAATCTCGCCCTGGGCCTGTCTGAAGGGTGTTTGATCTTTCACTTCGCCTCATTGCCTTCTGAGGTCGCTCGGCTCATTCACCCTACCTTGTGCGCAAAAGTGGCTGTAAAACATCAACCAAACATCGTCAAATGAACATTTCTTGGAAATCCATTTATTCTACTGTCTCCCGTGTCCTGTGCATCCTCGTCTTCTGCCATTTAGCTTGTTAGTTTATTCTGTATCATACGATGCCGTACTATGGGCACGGAGGATGACATCATTGCTGGACAAATGTTTCCAGGGGCTATTTGTTTTCCCGCTGTTCGGTTGTCCTTATACGGAGCCGCCATTGCTGACATCTTTTAAAATCGAAATCAGGTGCCATCCTCATTGGAACAGTGGCGTTGTGTGTGTTGTACGTAATATATCAATAATGGCGTATTATAATATGTAGATTATTGGGACTAGAGCTTGACGAGGGTTTTATCGGAGAAATATATCGATCATCGCTCAGCCAGATGATTGCAAAAAGTTGCTAAAATGTATATTACATGTTCCTGTATTATTCTAAATAGAGGACGTATTGCCCTATGCCGTGACCCATATGTGATTATGTCAAGCTTAGCCGCACTTATTATATTATTGAACGTATTCTAAAATCTTTGATTAGATAATAAGTCTCGACCGCTAGTTTTTAAACCTGACAAGCAACGAACTGATATCAGTTTAAGAACAGACATAAATACATGCCTACCTTGAGAAGTAGGATTCACTGCCTAGATGTTGTATTTTTACAATTCATGCAATTGAAAGTATTTGTAGTTTTACGATTTATGTAATTTAAGGAATTTGTAGTTTTACAATTTATGCAATTGAAAACATTTGTAGTTTTACAATTCATGCAGTTGAAAGCATAATTCAAATATCTGTTACCCTGTTGCGACACTGAGCTCGATTCTCTTTGAGGATATTTGAGCTATAGAAGTTTGTAATTATTATCATTATATGTTGTATTACCATAACTGGTGAGCCACTTTACACTTTCCAATATGGCGGATAGATCGACACGTCAGTGGTGGCTCTCTTATTCGCTGTCGGGTCAGCTAGTCTAAATTTCTATCTTCTTTTCAATCATCCAGAAGTTGGATGCATATTCTGTTTTTTTATAAGGTTTTGTAAATCCCGATTATGTGGCTGTTCAGCCATTCTGGATAGTCTGTGATCGACAGGAGACATGTTTAGGTATAAATAACAATGGTTGTAATCTACTTCCGGTGTATTGGTGTTGTCATCGAAGCGTTGACAGATTGGAATGTTCTGTTCACGTTTCAGTTGAATTGTGGGTAATGCGGATACGATTTACTGTGATTCCGTTCTGGTTTCCTCTAAGACGAATCTATAGAATAAATTAGTTAAGTTACTTTACTCGGGAACAACTCGGATCTCCGTGCTTCGAACCCAGCTCCAACACTGACATATTCTCTTTATTTTAAATATGTTTACAGGGGGGTGCTGGCAGACGACCCTAAGGTCAAGCATCTCCTTCAGCATACTTAAGGATGTACTTTTTTTCTTCAGTTGTGTGTTTTGTGGTAAGCTGAAAATAGATACTTTGACATACTGGCTCTGTCTGAATACTATTTGCCGACATTGATAATTTCGGCACAATGTTAATTATTTCATATTCCGTTGTCGAAGTGAGATGCATACCCGTATATTTTGATTCCTTTTCCTCCAATAAAGTTCCATTCTCTTTGTCCGCGTAATTGTCAATAGTTTTGGCTACATTTAGCCGAATGTTTACAAAGGCATCGTTTAAAGAGACATCTAGTTCCTTTATTCCCAGCTAAAACATTTACTAAAAGGATTATAATTATCCTTTCTGCTTTTCCGTATTATTCCATTTAATCAGTTCCATGAATTATTCCTGTCATTGTTATATTCCAAGAATTTCATCATGAAAGAATCCGTTGTTTGTTATAAAAACACTATACAAATATTTCCTTTAAAATGTTTTATTATCTAAACATTATGAATTATGATATTTGTTAGTGAATTTTAACTAGCTATAATATATAATAGTAGTATAATATATATATATATATATATATATATATATATATATATATATATATATGTATATATATTCAAACTAGAATATTTCATACGGGTAATTATCCGGGGTAAAATGGGGGAAATATTAAGGCTTAAAGAGGGTAAAACAGAAATTGAAATGGTATATTATATTTTTATAAGAAAATATGAATTATGCCGTGTTATAAATGGTAATTTATATTTTTATAAGAAAATATGAATTATGCCGTGTTAAAGGTCACAGGAAAAGGTTTCCCAAATTACTCCAAATGTCAGTGTTTTTTTATTAAAATCAATTTCAGTCAGAGATGTAATTACTTTTTTTCCTCGAAACAAAGTTACAGTGGTTTTAAAACTTGCTTTGCTACTATCTTGCTTCCCACAGCTTTAATCGAGAATCTTCGGAAACTTCGGAATGTGACGTCATGTTTGCCAAACAAAGACGCCAAGCACTCCACGTGGCCTTGTTTAACCCGTGTTACGTGTTCTATATTGTCTTTGTTAAAGCTAAGCGTATAATACAGTGTATTATTTCGCATATAATTGTGCAAATGAGTCTGCCAGTGGATGGAGAATGCATTCCCCCCCCCAACAAGACTCATTTGCGCGATTGGCCGCGAAACATGAATAGAGTGCAGTGGAAGCCAACTTGTCAACCTACCACTTCGAGAAACGTATATTGTTATTTCGCCGTCTATGGCACGATCAGTTGGCTATGACATGAAGAGTGTCAGGCTCACAGAAGATGCCATTCCAACCATGTTCGACAAACTGGGTAATGCTAAGCCGAAACGAATCAGCAGCTTGATGGAGAAACTGAATAGAAAACAGGTATGTATGAGCGATAATATGGTCATCATGGGAGCATACTCAAAGCTTCTCATGACCGTGTATTGTAGACACTACTAAACTGTTAAAATAGCAGGTGTTCCACCGATGGCGCCACATTCCTGTATAGGCCACATATGGGAGAGCCCCATGCACCCACCGGGCTCCCGTGTACCGGCAAATATCACTTTATTTTAAATGACGTTATGTGCTAGGAAGAAGAAATACTCGCATTCAGGACCAGTGTGTTGACTTATTAATTAAGAATATACCAACACAAACAAATACACGCCAATCTACCTCTTGTTGTGTACCGGGGCCCAGGTGTCGGCGGCACAGGTGGCTGCTCTGGGTCGACGTGTGCACTTGCTGCAGCTAATTCCTCGCAATTAATACTGCCTGCGACCCTTTTTCGCGAATGGTTCAAAGTTGTAGAACTTGATATCCCTGAAAATGTCAAAACCTTCGTCGGAATCTGACATTTTGTCTGTCAAATGGTCGAGACGCTTATAAACAAAGCTGTGGCACTACGCGATGTTTAACAAAGATGACGTCACACGATAACCCTTAGCGAGCGTAGTACACACTAGCAATGGCTCATGAAAGTTCGGAAATTAAGGATTTATGGAACAGTTTAATGGAAATATGATAGCTGGTGGTTATAATTCGTTTGAGTAGTGCATCTGATAGGGAATAAAATAATTGTTTGTTACGTTATATTTACTTCAAAATGTGAAAGTTCCTTTCCTATTACCTTACCTTTAAGTTTTGTTTGCAATCATTTACAGAACCATATTCCGATATTGCCAATTTTCAATCAAATATGTTCGACATCTTGTCCATAGTTACCAGTCAACAAAAACAATGCACCACAATGGCCGATATAAATATAAACCTTATTAAATTTCTAAAAGCACCTTAAAACTGAGTATTACCCGGAAGGGTTATTCTCAAATCGGCTCGTGCCCATTATCGTTAAACCAACTAGGATTACCGCCTCATCCGCCACTCTTATCGATCATATGTGTATACTAATAACAATTACCGCAACAGGTCAAGCGGGTATCATCATCACCGATCTTGCTGATCACATTGGAACATTTTATCTTAGAAAATCATACACAATACCAACAATTCACATGTAAAAAAAGGCCAGAAAAAGAATACCTTCAGACAATAATATTGAAACATTCAGAAGTAAGCTAAAAAGATATAGATTTTACTAATATAAGTCTAACAGTGTGTCCCAATGATGCCTCTAATGAATCATTTCCGATCGTTGAAATATCATCGAAAACCAAACAGCCAAAAAATGAACCATGGTACACACCTGGTCTTAGAGTGTCTTCGAAAACAAAGGCTAAATTGCCCTTAAAACAATTATCAATACCTTCTAAACATAACATACAAAAATATAAAGCATTTAATACATTGCATAAAAAACTTCACCGTCGATTAAAAGCAGCATATTTCGAAAACATATTAAGTTCAATGTTAAGTTCAATATTAAGAAAATCTGGAGCACCCTTAACAACATAATAGGTAAACTTAATGACAAATCTGGACTCCCAAATAACTTTGTAATAAATAACACCCAGGTCAGTGACAGACAGGAAGTCGCTGAGGCTTTCAGTATGTTTGTTTTCAAAACAAAGGACTCCAAACTGGTCTAAATGTTCCTAAAGTTAATAAAAGTTTTAAATCAGTTATGCCCAAACCCACACTCCATTATATATTTCTAGCTCCGGTGTCGCAATCTGACGTCTTAAACATAACGCTAAAACTAAAACCAAAAACCAGCTCTGGTTATGATGATATATCGACTAAACTTCTCAAGGCTACTATTAATGAAATACTAGAACCTCTTACTCATGTGATAAATATTTCATTTGAAACCGGAAGAGTACCCAATGACATGAAAATAGCAAAAGTCATCCCTATTTATAAATCTGCTGATAAGACCCTATTAAAAACGACAGACCTATTAGGGAAAATCACTCAACTGTTCATCCAATTCTCCATCTATTAAACCAATGTGCTATCTTTTGTAATCTGAGCAAAGCCTTTGACGTAATCAGTCATGATATTTTGTTAAGCAAATTACATTGTTACGGAATATGGGGTATTGCGCATGACCGGTTTAAAACTTATTTGACGGATCGTGTACAGTATGTTGAAATTGACGGACACAAATCATCAGGCCCTCAAGTAAACTGCGGAGTTCCTCAAGGCTCAATTCTGGGACCTCTTTTATATTTGATTTGTGTAAATGACATATGTTTCTCTTGCAATGGTAGCATCCTTTTGTTTGCTGATGATACAACCATTTACGTATCTGACTCGAACGTTGATATTCTTTTCAATAATACAAACATATTAATTAAGTCTCTATTTATATCGTTATAAGACCTCCATCATTAAAAGGTGATTGAAAACACCCTGCTGCATAGAATTGGCAAAGATTGTGATGAAAAAGCGGCCAAACTCTTAGGTATTCTGATTGTTGAAAATTTTACATGGAAACATCATCTATCCCACATTAATCAGGAAGTATCTCGAGCATTATTCTCCTTAAAACAAGTTAACCATTTTCTCCCGAAGCAATGCATGAAAACATTATACTATTCACTCATTCATTCTCATCTTTCATACGGAAGCCTAGTTTGGGGAAACGCCACTCAATCAGCTTTACGTGAGGCCATTTTGCTACAAAAACCGGCTATCCGTTTAATCAACAATACCAAGTACAACAGCCAAACTGAACCACTTTTTCGTAGTTCCCGTATATTAGAGCTCGCTGACTTAGTGGAATACACTTAGTGGCAGCGCTTTTTGCGTTTAATCTTAATACTAAGAAACTACCAATATCGTGTAATAACATCTTCACAGTCAATAGACACCTGCCAAACGCCGCGTGACAAGACAGTCTGACCATCTGTATGTAGAAAAAAACTATAATATATTTGCTAGTAGACTACCGTTGATTAGCATACCCAGAATATGGAATACATGGATGAATGTGCTGACATACGAAACCACACGTGGTCACTTTAAATATCAACTCAAAACACACATATTTGACGCATACCCACAAATGGTGAAATGCTACAACCTACGATGCAACGATTGTTACCGTTGAACCCAGGTTATTATCAACCCAGTTACCTCCCATTTTATTAGTTTTCTGTGATAGACAAAACGACATAGGTCTATACGACAAAATCGTTTTAGTATTTTAATTTCAAGATTCTTGTCCTGGTGCTTCTCTTTTCTCCTCCTCCCTCTTGTGCTCTTATTTATATTGCATCTTTAAATTATGATTAACGCTAGTATCGTCTCCTTCCTTCCACTGCCGTGATACTCTAGAACACCGCAATCATCCCTCATCCATCATAGTGCCAGTAGTAACATACCACTAATGGTATACTGATCCTCTCAATTTTCATTTTAATTATTCATTCAAATTAATATGTAAGCCTTGTGCTTAATATGTGATATATATATATATATATATATATATATATATATATGAAAATTGGAAATAAACTTTACTTACTTACTTACTTTAAGAATCAAGGGATAGAAAGTTTGTGATTTTACATATGAAACTCACCGCATCTAGTTGGTCATTATTGTTAATTCACTCCCACCCCTAGGGGCGCCTCCGTGGTCTAGTTCATAGGGCGTTGGACCACAGATCACTATCACCTGAGTTCGAATCTCGGCGTGGGCATATTTGCAGGGTGTTTCATCATTGACTTCGCTTCATTACCTCTGTAGGTCGCTCGGACTATTCAGCATACCATGTGCACAAAGGTGGCCGTAAAACATCAATCCTCATCATCATCATCATAATTATGGCCATAAAACGGGAGGGGTTGAATACGTAAAAAAAGAATGGCAAAATAAGGTCGTTCTTAACGAGCTTTATTCTACGCAGGTGTATCCCCCCCCCTCTCTCTCTCCTCTCTCTATATACTATATTATATATATATATATATATATACGATGCTCATAGCAACGGTATCGATTTGAGCTATAAAACACGTTCTTATTTTATACAAATGGGAGTAAATGGTCCATTTGATGAATCAGTGTAGAGGTTCACATCCTTGGTGTAGAGTTTGCATGAAATAGGCAACCAAACGTTTACCCCCAAAATAGATGCTACTATTATATATATATATATATATATATATATACACACGAGACATGGGAGAAAGGGTGACATACACACACACACACACACACAGAGGATTATTCCAACTTAGATAATCAGAGACTTCGTTGGACTGAAAAATGCAAGAAGTCTAGTCTCTCCCCTTTTGAGTGAGATCCTCCATCCGATTGAAGGACACTTCGGGCTCGTTTCATCACCGAGTCGCGGAGTGGGGCTATACGATTTGTAACGTCAACAGATCCATGTTTCTATCTAGTAGTTTCATTCACTTAGGGGACAGATAACTCCAATTCTGTACTTCAGCCATTTTGCCATCTCGCCAACGAACAAAACGTTTACTACTTTGATGGTGAACGGTTCTTCTACCGAAGACATTAAGACCTCCTCAATGAATCATCTTCGCGAGCAGCTCGGAAGGCCATTTTCACGTTCTTCTGCCGCGTTCCAAAACGCGGCTAGTTAATATCCAATGGAGCCGATGGCGTCGGGACAATGGGGGAAGATTTGGGTCGCCAACACCCGAAGAAAAGAAGGGAAAAAACACCCCCAAATCAACACCAGACTTAATGGACATTATCTGAAAAGTAGCTTCTTCCAGGAAGCGAACTGAAGTTTTGTCATCGGTCAACTGAGCCCATCTAGCTCCAGTGGTAATTATCCACACGCCTCATCCATTTCGTTTGATGATACAATTCTGCAAAGAAAAACCGTAGGTTAACTTTTACCGTCGCCGACGACAACGTCCTCTAGCGGACGTGACTTGATCGCCATTTTCTCTGACACACAACAACAGCCACGCAGCCGTCTTATTTCGCTCACGTTTTTATGTATATGGAGGTATGGGTCTTAAAGGATGCTTAGATGTTGAAGTTCTGAGCCAGTGCCACTGTGTATGTATCCTAAAAGGCACAGTCGTCGATCTAGATACTGAAAGTTTCTGAACGAATCGAGTGATAGATAGCCTTACGCCTTAAGCGTCAGAAGTGATTTTTCGCCAACTCTGCCAGTTTAACTTCTGTCCGTTTGTGTCAGTGATTTTATGCCGACTCCGGTGCCATCAATAAAATAGTTTTTATTGGTGGGTTCGATTTGATACATATTTTGGTACCATTTGGTGCCATATATTTGGTGCCATGTGTTTCAATAAGCGCCAATACTCGGGTTATATTGTGTTTTATTGGCACGTTATCATAACTGTTCATACTCTTTGAGGACGCCATTTTATATTTTCAATCGAAAATATTCCTGAACATTGCCTTTGAATATTGTATTATCATCTGCATCGGTAGGTTGACACGCGCGCGCGCGCGAACACACACACACACACACACAAAGAGAGAGATAATTGTTTATAACTTGTGGGATAAAGATGTGAAGTTACAATGGAAATTTTGAGTTTGTTTTTCAATAAATTATCATAATAACAGGAATTTTGTATTTTTCGTGTTAAGGCTCCATTCGTGTGTGTTGGGTTGGGTACGAGTTATGGTCTTGTGGGTTGGGTATGGGTTCAATATAATTTTTAGTATGGGTACAGGTTGAGTTCGGGTTGATGTTTGTAAGTTTGGGTTGTCTGCAGGATGAGTAGTTGCGGGTTGGGTCGGATATGGGTTCAACTTTCCAACCCGTCCAGGGCGCTAAAACACACACACACACACACACACACACGTCTCAGCAAGAAAAGTCGCCACTCTGGATTCAGTCCCTTGAAGAAACGTCCAGAGTTTGAATTCACGGTTCGATGCCTGTGCCTTATTATACACAGCTAAAACACACACACAATAAGCTTTTGTTTCATTTTTTTACTTCTTTTTAAGAGCACCTACATCATAAATAACATTCGGGTATAATAGACATTATACACCACTCTCACGTATCGTCAACATTCGCCATAAAAAAGCATCCGGTCACGTGTTCGTTACGTAGACAAAAAAGACGTCACGCACGCATACATACATTAGTTGTCACTAAACCAAGTTTTGACATCAATATATCATAATTATGCTGTACAATATGCGGCCGTTGTTTCTATGTATGTTTATATATGCGCCATTCTTCTCGCCACATCATGGCGTAGTAATACACTGTTTTGTGGACGTTGTGAGGTGGTTGGTTTGTTTTACGCATCCACAACTGAATATAAACCGGAAGTTTGTTTTCTTATGGTTTTGACCTCCTGTGTCACAATTGTATTCCTACGCCAAATGATAGTTAACTGATATATATATATATATATATATATATATAACTGGGTACATCTATAAACAACGCAGTCTGTTTACAAAAATACGGAGACAAATTTGTTTGATAAACATCCTCAGCGTCAAAAGTGATAAACCACATGCTTCCATGAAAACGCAACGAAACTAAGCATCACCTAGGTAACCGCAAAACGGCCACAACAATAACAACAATAACAACAGCAACAATAATAACAACATCAATAACAACCAACACGTGAAAGTCTGCGGCGACAGACTTCCGGTAGAAAATTAAAAATATTCGTCAACTCATCTTCGTCAAGACAAATAACGTGAATGTTGCCACGTGTTATATAGTAAATGGGACGTCACAACATGGACGTCACCTGCTGCGGACCAGCCCGGATGCGAGGAACGGCCCTCATTGGCCGGGACGAGCCGGTGCTCGATTATAATGACGCGGCGTCGTCGTGGTGCGCATGCGCTAGTAGACGTCACACATAAATTAAGACCAAGAAAATGTACAGCAATGATGGGTGTAATTGGTGTGTATTGTGTCCTCTGTGTGACTGTGGCAAGTATTTTAGCCCCCAGTAGATCCGGAACAGATATGTTTTGGACACCGTCTCATAAAGAACAATATAGACCCGCCATATTGGTTGCAAAATACTGTAAGTCCTCGTGATATATATATATATATATCCACATTGAAATGCCAGTCTGTGAGGTTATATCTTATGAAAGTCTTGTGGCTGCCAAATTTAATACACATTTATATAAATTACATACACCCCTACATCCAAGGGTCGTGTGTATAAAGAAACATGGAGGTTAGGGTGTGCATGGAGCGTTGTGTGCTTGGAGCGTTGTGTGCGTGGAGCTTTGTGTGCGAGGTCGGTGTA
The DNA here is from genome assembly GCA_025642065.1 of Paralvinella palmiformis. Taxonomy (NCBI): domain Eukaryota; kingdom Metazoa; phylum Annelida; class Polychaeta; order Terebellida; family Alvinellidae; genus Paralvinella; species Paralvinella palmiformis. The sequence continues at coordinate 188,423 of JAODUP010000198.1, read as the reverse complement.
AGTTCGAGTCTGCTGGAAGCGTGCAATTAACAGGTGACATGAATTCTAATTACGTCGATTTCTTTTCAGCGAATGCCTTTCGAAATTTTGGAAGCCAAATTCGACGTCGGATGATACGTTTGTTGGGAAGCTGAATCACCAAAAAAGATTTTGAGAGAGATGTAAAACAGCTTAAAGATAAATGATTTACGATTTGAAATCCTGTCCGGATTGGGTGACTTCAACGCGTCTTTGTAGATCCTGGTTAATAGTCCTTGGCTTACAGGTAAATACGCCATTATATATATATATATATATATATATATATATTATGGGGGCAGATGAGTACGTGTGGTAACTGGGTTCGCCCTAAATAAGTTGGTTCACACTGACCGCTGAAAGTGACCCTGATCCGTTTATATCTCACAACACTCGGGATCACCGAATGTTAGACTGTGTGTGTGTGTGTGTGTGTGAGAGAGAGCGCACGCGCACATATACATACATACGTAAAATGAACTAAAATCAGATCTTACACACACACACACACACAGAGACACAGGGGCGCGTGCGCCCGCTCGTTCCAGCCATCGGGAACAACATAACATGCGATGTACAAATCGCCACGCGTCGGTGTTGAATTAAAACCCACGATGGTTAAGTACACAGTATCATAACGTACCAATACCGAACTGGTTGAGTATAAACTTGTTTCTTGGAGATCAGCTGATAAGCTACACACATTTATATATACATAATGATATGACGTCATTATGGACAGCAATGGTTGACGTTTTGACAATAAAAAATTCTAAGTACACATAATAAATTAACGAATATCATATATATATATATATATATATATATATATATATATATTTACCATGCAGTTGTCATCATCCCCAATACGCGTAACATGCAAATATTGCCTGTGCGTGTGCATGTCTGAGTGGGTATGTGTGCCTGAGTGCGTGCATACATGCGCTCGCGTATGTGTGTGTGGGTCTATTTCGAACGTGAACAGCAACAAGGAGCCGACAGAGTTAAATAAATCACAGAGACTAGCTTGGGACAACACACACACACACACACATTCATACACACATGTACGCACGCGCACACGCATCGCCCCCCCCCCACACGAATATCGATAACAGATGTGCTAGAAACTTTTTACTACTAAAGATATCACTTGGAGACGAAATACTAAACAACGACAAATACTGTCGACAAACAAACAAACAAACAGCCTGTAAACCAATAACTAATTGGTGTCGGTATTCCTATACCTATCACGGATAATATTATAGGCCATTCAAAGTTGAAGATGCGCAATGTAGACACCGGAAGATAACCTTTGACAGCTAGTGGGTCCATCATTCAGTCGAAAATCTATCCGACCGCGGGTTGTTTATAAGAGAACTGCTCAGCGAAAACTCGAGAGTTCTTTGGGTCTTTCCGGCCGCACGCACTCCTCCCCGTATAGAGGCGAGGCCGGATGTGACGTCATAACGAGTGTGTTTTCTTCAAATCGTGCGCATCAAAGACGGAATGATGATTGATATCGGGTCCGGATTTAAGATTTTTTTAAATAAATCACTGTCATCATACTCTTTTACCATCTTTCGATCTGAAATTAATTGCCAAATGTGTTTTCGAAAAAGACCCCAGACATTTCAGGGTCAATTCTCTGGGAACATCTCGGTGAAGTTCTTTGCAATTCTTGGCAGGAGTTCAAACAGTCTTGAAGGTCCTATCCTGGAAGCGTTTGTAAAACGATTAACCAGTAATAATAATAATAATAATAATAGTAATAATAACAACATTGTATCTTTTGAAGAAACGAAACGCCCCTTTCCAGCAGAGAATACTCAAGAGTGTGTCATCCAACAAGAAAAGGGTTTCAATGAATTTAAGTAAATTTGCGGATCAGTTGGGGGATCCTTTGGTTTGGGTATTTTAGTGGGGCGGGGTGGATTGAGGTTTGGGGGGGGGGGATTAGTAATGCTATGATATACACGACTTTTTCAGTTGGTTCGAAGGTACGTAGATGCCATGACGGCTAAAGTGTACAGCTCAAGTTCTGGTCACGTGATACTCAGTTCGAAATCGCAACCGAATTACGACACCGCCAGGTGTCGTCCCAAGCCTGTTGTGGTAATAGGGCCATTAGATTTATGATGAAATGCTTATCGTTTGTTTGTTTGCTTGTTTGCTTGTTCGCTTAGCCTCCTGTACAGTGCTGCCCTCTGTCGCCAGGGTAGAACAACCAATCAGTGAGCTATTGGCGACGCAAACAGCTGCTTCCGGATCATAGGCCGTCGTATCCGGGGTCAGCGCACGTGGTATCCAGAATCAAGTGGCTGGCAGACGGAAAGAGGGATCGAAGGATAAATTCCAACAAGAAACAGAACGCTGAACAAAGATGGCGGCTGGACAGGTCACGTGACAACCGGTTAGCGATGATCCAGAAGCCTCGTTTTGAGTTGGAGGGATTCTTCTGGATAGTGACGACATGCCACCGACAAGCTGATTGGACGGATTTGGTATGGCAGCAGTAACAAGCGAACACGCACACACACACACACACACACACACGGGTTTTGATTTTTACGGCTTTCACAGCTCGAGAAATTGTCATTTGGCGGAATTAGGCCATAATGAACAATGAACCGACAAACTACCCCCCCCCCACGCAGACGCACACATACCTATGCATCCGCCCGTATTTACACATTCATACACACCCACATACACACACACAAACACACATACACCGATACTTGCACACCCAAACACACGCCGGATACACGCTCTGCAGCAGAAAACAGACGGGACGCGGGGATTATACAGCAACACCAATAATAGTAATAATAATAATAATAATAATTAGTTAATACCTAACAATAAACCAAGAACCACGTAGTTCCACAATAGTTCTAATAAGTTCCTAGTTCTGTACATATGTCATTATTATCACAATAAGGTGGGTCGGGAGGGGGCGGCCCACTTTGGCAATCTTTCCGGATATGATGACGCCGGGAACGGGGGGGGGGTGAACGGCAGCGGAGTCTATGCCGCCCGCCCGCTCGCTCGCTCCCCCGAGTCCTTCCGGATCAGACGACGACGACCACCGCCGATCCGGAACGGGATGTCGGCGGTCAGAGCTGGAGCGCGGCGCCCTCTAGCTGGGCTCCCGATTGTCCGTTGCCCAGCTTGACAAAGGTCTGGCCCTGGCTGTGGTAGTGGACGACCGTGTCGCGGCTGTTCCTGATCGAGCGGCGCGGCCCGTACTGCTCGGTATACATCTCCATCCGGAGCCGGTGGTCAATGTCCATGCACCGGAAGAGCAGGATCTCCTTGAAGGGCGTCCGGAACTCGCGGTTGAAGCGCGCGTAGATGACCGGATTCAGGAAGCTGTTCGCGTAGCCGAGCCAGAGGAAGAGCGAGTGCAGCCACTGGGGGATGGCGTCCGGATGGTAGGGCCGGATTAGGGCCACCATGAAGAAGGGCAGCCAGCAGGCGGTGAACGCCCCCATGATGACCCCAAGAGTCTTCGTCGCCTTACGCTCCTTCGAGAACGACGTGCGATTGGGGGCTGCCGGGATCGGCTTGGCCGGGGCAGCGGCCTTCGACTTCCGAAACAGCCCGCCGAACAGCTTGTGCTCATCCGGACGTCCACCGCCGCCGTCGGCCTTCGGGATCATCTGGAGCAGACTGTCGTCGGCGGTGGCGCCGGCGGTGCGCGCCGAGCCGTTCGGGAGGTTGTGGTTCTCCTCGCGTTCCGTGTAAGCGGCGGCAGGTGGCGCCACCACCAATCCGCAGGTCCCGCCGCCGATGCCGCCGGGGCTGTCCTTCCGGATCGGGGTGGTTGATCCGGACGGGAGCGGCGCGGCGTGACCGAGGCAGGTGACCGGCATCGACTTGGCCTCGGCCCGGGCGATCCGGGACGAGACCATGTAGATCCGGTAGTAGATAATAATCATCACAGTTAGCGGGATGTAGAAGGCACCGATCGTTGCATAGAACTGGTAGCCGATCTCCTGGCTGACCGAGCACTGGCCGACTTCCGGTTCCGACTGCCAGCCGAAGAGCGGCGGGATGGTGATCACGGCAGACGTGATCCAGACGGCGCCGATCATCATCGCCATCCGCTTCGGCGTCCGCTTGATGGCGTACTGGAGCGGCCGGGTGATCACCGAGTAGCGATCGATGCTGATCATGCACAGGTTCAGGATCGAGGCCGTACAGAGCATGACGTCCAGTGACGTCCACGCGTCACAGAAGGTCTGCCCGAGCTGCCACATGCCCATGACCTCGTAGGTCACGGCGAACGGCATCACCAAGATGGCGACCAACAGGTCGGATACGGCCAGCGAGACGATGAGGAGATTCGACGGCGTGCGCAGCTTCCGGACGATAGCGACGGCGATACAGACCAGGACGTTGCCCAGGATCGTGCCGAAGATGATCAGGGAACAGGACAGCACGATGAGGCTCGCCTGCCAGACGGCGTACCGTTCCGGATCGCCCGATGTACCGTTCGTCCAGTTGCCCGGCGGCTCGGTCCCGTTGTACGACAGGCCGCCGCCACCGCTTGACGTCGGATCCGGATCGGGTCCGGAGTTAGCCGACCACGTGACGTCCGCTGTCCGCCACGTTGGATCCATGATGGCCGACGGCGTGACGTTATTCATGGCGTCCGGCGTCCGAGGGGCGTGTTCCGGTTGTTGTGGAGCACGTGGTGCGTGTTGTTGTTGTTGTTGTAATTGTTCGAGTTCTTGTCGTTGATCCTGATGATGATGGTGATGATGTCGTCACTGTCGTCATATCCGGTTGCGGAGTCCGTCCGGAGACATGACTGAAAAGAGATGAATATAGGAATTATATATCTATATCTTTTGGACAGACAGACAGACAGACAGACAGACAGACAGACAGACAGAGACAGACAGCCATACAGAGACAGACAGACAGACAGGCAGACAGAAAATTAAGATTCAAACGTAAACATCCATATTCCACGTGAAAACATCGCTAAATATACATATACCTATACAATTATATCATACATATCATACCACCATATACACAAATGACATACCAACATACAATTATATACGCAATGATAATATCATACATATCAACACAAATCAGACATACAATAACAATACCGTACATACCAATATACCATCAATTACATAATACGATACATACCAATATATATCAATACACATTCATAGTACCATACCTACTACTATACAGTTAAATATACAATCATAGTACCACAAATACCAATATACCACCATATACACAACCATAATACCAATACACCACCATGTACACAATCATAAGACCAGATATACCAATATACTACCACATACACAATAATAAATTATGATTGTGTATATGGTATTATGATTCATAATATTAACTACATTGTTTTAAATATTAATATACTTCTATAAAAACCACCCGTGAGTGAGTGAGTGAGTGAGTCAGTTCTTCAATCAGTCGTTCAGTTTGCCTACATATATTTAACGACATCCGGTATTACCATCAATGTCACATCAATATGGATATGACAAGATCCAGGATGAGCTGTTGTCATGGTTACATGGCTACAGATTGTTGCAACGCTGATCCGGAACGTGGGATATCCCATTACCATGCGATATACCACTTATGGTGTGTGTGTGTGTGTTTGCGCACACGCATACACACACACACACACACACACATTATGTGACAGTCTGTGTGAAAAACCACTCAATGTGCTTAAAAAGACTCCCTTCCAGGGCGACTCCTTGGGCTAACTGGTAGCGCGTTGGACCACAGATCACTACCACCTGAGTTCGAATTTCGGCTTAGGCATATCTGAATGGTGTTTCATCTTTGACTTTGCTCCATTACCTTTGGAGGTTACTCAGCCCAGTTAGCGTACCATGTGCACAAAAGTGGCCGTAAATCATCAATCATCATCACCACACACACACAAATCAGGTCTTGATATGAAGTCGCTATATTAGGTTGTGACTGTATGTGACCTTTATTCTTAGGTCAGAGGTGAAGGCCAACTGGTTCTCAGTCATCTTGTCAGCATGATGACCTCATTTAGTGGTATTTCCGGCTCAAGACAGCTCGGAAAACAACATACCTCGTATAAGACCAACCTTATATAACACTGTGAGGCTTGTATAACATTACAGTTGTATAACACTTAGTGTTTTCTAGACGTTGTATAACACATAAGACTTTTTAAATGTTAAAGCTTGAAGGACAAGAATCACTGTGACTGTATAACACCGCTACATTTACCATTCTCTCTCTCTCTCTCTCTCTCTCTCTCTCTGTGTGTGTGTGTGTTCGGGTGTGTTTTGTATATATATATATATATATATATATATATATATATGTGTGTGTGTGTGTATATGTGTGTGTGTGTGTGTATGTGTGTGTGTGTGTGTGCATTAGTAAAACAAGTATTCGTGTACAATGACTGTGTATATTATGTAAAAAGGTTCTGTTTAAGCGAACAGATAACACTATATATATAACACTACATATAACACTATATATAACACTATATAAACTAGGCGCTTTGTTTACGTTAATTTATGCAAATCATGCTAATCGGATGATTTTCTCTCTCATATGACGTCATCTTCGGAAATCGTGTCAGCAAAAGCCACGAGGTCATAGTTCATAACATTCGATCACAAAGACAGAATACAATATCGCAGTAAATGACTGGTGATTGCCGGAGAAGAGTTCTATGTTTTACGATACAGTCTCTTCATAGGAGAGGTCATCAACCGACAATGATCGTCTGCAGTCGGGTGGGTTCATGAACATGCAATTTAATATGGCCTCTAGGGGATTATTCAAACACAAACACTAATCAGGGAAAATATACAATTTATTATGATGGTTCAGTGGGAGGAAGTATAGCTAAATATAAATCAGATAATTATATATATATATATATATATATATATGATTAATGTTTTACAGCCACTTTTGTCCACATGGTAGGCTAAATGGGCCGAGCGTGGTCAAAGATGAAATACCCTTCAGATATGCCCACGCCGAGATTCGAACACGGGTCGTACTGATCTGTGGTCCAACACATTACCGCTAGACTACGGATGATGATGTTGATGATGATTGATGTTTTACGGCCACTGTGTGCACACGGTAGGCTAAATGGGGCGAGCGACCTCCAAATGTAATGAATCGAAGCCAAAGATGAAGCATCCTTCAGATATGCCCACCCCGAGATTCGGACACGGGTGGTATAGTAATATGTGACGCTACAGTTAGACGACGGTGGCGCCCCACGCTAGACCACTGTGTGGCTTGTTAATTATGATATTACGTGTAACAAAACTGCTCAAATAACAAAAGATGTATAACGCCACTTCTGTATAACAGGACAATGTATAACAATACCTAACCACTTCCTTTCTTTCCTCCAGACTAACTAAACTGACCAAAAGGAGTTATCCCCCGACACCAGAGGGCGCCAACCGACATGACCGTATTAATAACACTTCCGGTCGACGTCGTCCATTTTGTTCTCACCTGACAGAGCTTCGCGTCACGTGACGGCATGTGATTAGTCGGCCTGGCCGGTGCCTTTACCGTACAATGGATGATCCCTTATTGATGACGTCACGCCGTGTCGCTGCGCCGTTACGGATCGATCGGGATCGTGGCAAATGATTATCGATCCGGCTATTTACGGTAGCCGAGATCTACGTCACGCAAAAACCGGATTACGATCCGGAATATAGTCGGAAGACGATCACGGCCGTATTGGCGGGAAAAGGTAACAGAGCAGGCGGTGTCGTACTGAATAGGCGATTGATTCGGGATCAAGGCTTTTCCGGATCAAAACTTAGCTGAGAACAACACCAGTAACAACAACAACATACAACAACAACACCAGATATAATTAGTATCCGGAATATTAGACGTAGCGTGAAAAAAATTAAATCAGCAGCAAGACGTGACCTAATTAACGTGAACTTATTAAAGAGAATGACCGCTCCCCTTAATGACCTGATATATATTAGTGTCGACTGAGGATCAATTTGTATTACACGTCTGCCGGGACAGAGCACGCAATAGGACGATTAATTTGCTGCTTGTTATGATCCAGATTGCCGTGTTAACCTTTCCCAGCACAGACAGATCCGGGTCGTATCCAGGGCGATCCTGCCCCGCGGCCGCGTGCGTCCTGTTGGAAAACGCTAAGTCAGCACTTTGGAAGCCGGTTTAAAGGCGCTGGAAATGAGAAACATCGTGTGTGTGTGTGTGTGTGTGCGTGTGTGTGCGTGCGTGCTCGCGTGTTAGTAGCGGGCAAAAAGCACTGGCACAGAGAAACACAAATCTTGGACAGAACAACTGGACTGTTTATCAGGGTATTGCATACCAGAGAACGAGTGCCAGCACAACAACATCTCACCAAAGCCTGGGCGAGTGCGTGAGTACGTGCGGACGTGCGTTTCACGTACGCGTACGCGCTTACGTGTCTGGCTACGAACTTAAATCGGAACCGATTGGCCTCGATCAATTTTTCCGACAAAATTCCGTTAATTATTTCCAGGAAGCAAACAAAACAAACCTCGTTTAGCGCCCCCTGTCGGGCAAAAAGTCAATAAATACGGAGAAAACGTTTCTATGGTAACTATAAATCGGCTCAAATAAACACAACCTACAACTCAATATGGCAGTGTCGTTGTCAAGGTAAATACTAGGATATCTGTGTACTTTGTAGATAAGCTCTAAATGCTAATTAATAGTGAAACGGACAAATACAGACATATAGATATATAGATAGACGTGTAGTGAGATTAATAGATAGATAGGTAGACACGTTGATGACGATTGATGTTTTACGGCCACGTTTGTGCACAAGGTAGGCTAAATGGGCCGAGCGACCTCCGAAGGTAATGAGGCGAAGTCAAAGATGAAACATCCTTCAGATATGCTCACACCGAGATTCGAACTCAGGTGATAGTGATCTGCGGTGCAACGCGCTACCAACTAGACCACGGAGGTGTCTTGGTAGATACATGGACGGATATATATATATATATATATATATATATATATATTGATTAAAATGAATAGATAAATAAATAAATTAGTGTGTCTAGTTAAATAGATATAGATTATCACACACACACACACACACACACACACACACACACATATGTAGATATCATAATAGATGGGTGCAGATATAAACCTGTCTATTCATATTTATTTGTCTTCTATTTATCTCTCTATCTGTCTCATTTTGTCTATTTTTGTCTGTCAATCCGTCCGTCCGTCTGTCTGGCTAACTACAAAAACAAAAATGACACATGGCCACGTCACCGACCGTACGTTATGGGCGCCATCTATCGGATTTTCAGGCAAAACTGATCAATAATAATGACGTATTCTTTCCGGTAATATCGCCCGGTATTCGTGGCACGCTGCCACGTGACCTCGTATGCGACCCGCCCCCTCCCCAACGGCGACTGACCCCATACTGGATCCAGAACGCCATCGCCGCCAATCACGTGCCGGGAGATAAACTTCCTTACTGAATTTGAAATACTCCCGATAAGTCCCTCTGAAACGGCGTCACAAACACCGACACGTGATCACCACTCTTCAACATGGCGGCCGATCACTTCCGGCGCCGGGATCGAGAATTAATACGGCCGCGCGCGGGCATCGATCGGCACCGGAAGTTATCGGAGAGAATATGCATACATAATGAAGGCGATAATGGGTGAATAATGCCGGTGAGTTAATCATCGATAAATGTTTGCCCAGAACGGCCATTTTCTTTGTGCAGACGACAATAAAAGGCGGCACGTGGTCAATGATTACGATTTGATGAAGGTCACTAAGGTCAAATAAACAAATAAACAAACAAAGAGAAGGACAGACGGACGGACGGACAGAACCGATGTCAATGTGTCAGATAAAGGGTGATGCTATTTATATATTGTCTGGATCTGGTGCGACACGGATTGACAGTCAGGGACGCCGTGTACTGTTGATTGATCCGGAACGTTTTCCCCTGCTCTCGGTGTCTGCGTCACATAACTGATATCCATTGTGATTGGTACAAGTCTGGATTTATGTTCGTATGCGATATTTTAATAACCACACACACACACACACACATATATATATATATATATATATATATAATACCTAAATATAAACACACACAAATACACGCGCGCATACGCACACACAAACATTTACTCATTAGCGTCAATTAAATAGAATCGCTGGCATGAATTCACGTACGCACAGTTGCGTACAGACATATGTACATATACAAACAATGAATTTACTCACATAACCAGTTCAGAGGTTAAAAGTTCACGTGGTAGCCATTTTATTAAAGTATTATCCCACAATTAGACTGTTCCTCAGGCGAAATTGTAAGCGGACATAGGTGGCAGCACGACAATGGCCATTTTGATGTAACAGACACGACGCACACGTGACCGATCAAACAGACCGACGGACAGACTAACAGACAGACAATCAAAGCTCCATTATCTCCTTATAATTATAGGCCGACTCGCAGGCGGTCACGTGATCGAATCAGGGCCGACGTGGCTATCCAGAATGCCCGGCATATCGATATCAATTTCCGGTCAGCTGATCGGAGTGACGTGGCGCAGGCGCACCGAGCTCGACGATCCCGAACCGATGTCAGCGTCACCTGGCGCCTATCTGACACAACACACAGGTGCGGATACTATCGATGTCCCTTTGAGTGGAGGGGGGGGGAAAACGCTACCGTGAGGGTAGTGAAGATTTAGGCAGCGATCCTGACGTGGGTGGCACGCTGTCTGTTTAAGCAACCACAATTCTGGACACAGATCAAGTCCCGATGTTAGGCCAAAGACAATCCCGACACAGTTGCATATCCAGATGACATCCGACTGGCCCGGTATGCTTCGCATTCTGGTGGCGGGCGTCATCAGAGGGCACCGCTAAAGAGCTCCCGAAATGTCGACGAAAACCGGAAGCCCTCAACCTTCGCCGATAAATGGCCACCAGACGTCGCTAGGGGACGGTATCCGAAACCACCGGAAACGCATCGATCTTACGGAATAATGGCGGAAAGCGCGCCAAAAGTGGATCGTCCGCTCCGGCGGCGGGCAGAGATCGTTTGGCATTATTGACAGGAGCGCGCGCCAAAATCCCCCGCCGAACGATCGTACAATATGGCTGCCAAGATTAATTAATTCGCGATTAAGGCTGACCAATCAGAGCCTGCCAATCGCGGTCATCTCCGTACACCGTGGGCCATTACCGATACAGTGATACATCGATTATCCGAACATTTTCGAAAACGAAGAAGTGGCATTAAGGCAAGGATTCGTCATAATATAGCCGTTTATAATGGAGCGCCGTAATACAATGTTAATGTCGTTATGATGATGATGTCGTAAGACGGACGCGTTAATTTGGCGGCATGCGGTATTAAGATCGTATTACAGAGAATCTTACGAAATACGGAGGCTGTAATAAGGAGGCAGTAATGTTGCAACGTGTGTGTGTGCCTGTGTGCCTGTGTGTGTGCGTGCGTGTGCTTGAAATATAGAGGTCGTAACCGAGAGGTTACATAACATAACGTGAGCTAAGATGAAGGAGATAATGGCGAGAGACGTTTTGTAGTCGGATAAGGCGGTGGTCGGTTAAGGCGGTAGTCGGATTAGTAAGTGACCGGATGAGCGCTGCAGACTAATGGCCGCGAGACGAATGAGGTAAAACCTGGCCGTATAGTCTGGCGACATCCGTCAAAAATGGCTGCCACCGACGTGGTGGTTGTGGTGATGGTCGCTACCCTAATGCCCCCCCCGACGTGAGCGATAATCGGGTGAGCAGTAAGCCATTGTTGTCATTTTGCCGGTAATTAGCATCGACCGAAGCGTAACTAAACCAATTACTGCCGTCCGCCATCTTGTTACCCGCGTCGCCGACAACGCAGAGAGGAGCTGCTTGCCCATGCATCGCCGCTGGTGGCTCCGCCTGACTAACGGCGTCGTAATTAGTAGATATCGACACGTGATATATTAGTGGCCGTCTAACGGCAATTAATGGGGTTTAATTGGCAGTGACGTCATCGATATCGGGAGACTTTACGACGACGGGGAGCGTTGCGTTTCGCCATCAGACCCACGTCACCTCCCCCGTCCTCTTCAAGTGGCCCGCTGTAGTGAGTACCGAAACCAGAATCCGAAGCGTACGCGTGACAACACAGCTGGCTGAGCTACTCACGGCCTAAAGATACGTGCTCAGATAAAAACTACAAGGTAACCTAACCCCAACAACCACCTCCATTAACAACCATATTTGTAAAACGCAATGCCACGATGCGGCTCCTCTAATATAGGATTAGTACATAATTAAACCAAAAATTAATTGGGGTTGGGGTCATAAGGTCACACATATCACAATGAAAATCACTATATATATATATATATATATATATATATATATATATGATACCACAACAAAAACAACAACGTGGTCTAACGGTAGTGAGTTGGATCACAGATCACTACCACCCGAGTTCGAATCTCGGCGTCGGCATATCTGATGGGTGTTTCATCTTTGACTTCGTTTCATTACCTTTGGAGGTCGCTCGGCCTATTTAGCCTACAATCAATAATAATCATCAACAACAACAACAACAACAACAACAAAACTCTTTTCGAACTACTAACACTACTTCTACTACTATTACGACCATAACAACTATTACCACTACACCTTCCGCTACTTCTAACTACTTCTACCACTACAACTACCATTACGACTATTGCTATTGTGTCTGTTATAGTTCCTCGTGATCACGTGACAATAACATTATTAACTCGTTTAATGGCCCTGGGGTATTGCTATATATCGCTATCGGTGTATTTCCGGTGTTCTATTTCCTCCTGCCTATCGTTATAAGTTAATTAGTTATGTTATTCAAGACGGCAACAACAATAATAATATTATAATATCATATTAACGAAATACCCCCCCCCCCTTCTTACTACCATAATATAAAATGTGTTAAAATATTTGACTTGCATTGTTTGGCTTAAACGGAAACCGATATCTACGGGGAACGCACGCGCGCACACACACGCAAATATACATACACATGAAATCACCCTTCCCCCCCGTTTATACTTCAATGGATACATACAAAGATACGCACAGGCAGACAGACAGACAGACAAAAGGTATTTGTAGACTGGCTCCCACCGACTGATGAGTCGCCCAGACATATTTTCAGTGCATTTCTTTATATGTCTATACGTACCAGTTTATGGGTGCATAAACTTATAGATACATCCTTTCGTGGAAATATAGGTTTTTATCGATATTTCAGTCTTGTTACTCCGAGGCAGTGCCTTAACACACGGACAAGCACGCACGCACGCACGCACGCATACACACATACACCCAATAATAAAAAGACCCCGGAAAATCTGCCAAAACAGTTCATAATACGATAATTAGAAAACAGGTTTACATCCATAACGTGACGTCATATTAGCCAACAGTAGCCAAACATGATCCAGAGAGCTTTGGCTAAAACCCGGATTACGAAACGGGGTCAAGCCGGGTGATCACGTGCTTAGTGCGAGCGCATTCTAGCCTGGGCTTGATCCAGTTATGGGCGCCGAGTGTTTCATTCTCGCCCCGTATACGGTAAGTTGACAATTATGCGCTTATGCAACTTCCAGCTGCCGCGACTGGAAGTGCGCCGCCGCAGACCCGGATCGGCGATAATGCCGGTAGCGCAACGGCTTGATTTAGCACGTAGGCCGAAAGAATGGTCACGTGATTTCCGCGAGCCTTACTTGAAGCCGGTGATCAAATGACGGATGCTCCGTGGCGCCATTTTTAAAATTGTCGTGCGCTCTCCAATGTCGGCAGCCATATTATCACGTGGTCGTATGACCTTGATAAGCGAGAAACCACGTGATTTATGGGAGTTCTGCGCAGATGAGACGACGGTTCTCTATGATGTCATCGAATGCGATCGATTCGCAATAACGTCATATCACGTGATCGATTTCTAATGACATCACACGATCGCGGTGTAATTACGAAGATTGTCTGGGATGACAGGCGTTTAGCGTAATTCAGCTAAAGACAGCATCGCCGCTGACCACGTGGTATGAATAACACACATACACACACACACACACACACACACACACACACACAAATATATACAACACCCCCCAGAAATTCAGCTTGTTCGGCTTTGATGGGGACAAGAGAAACATTACGTGCTAAAGGTCACGTGTTAAATGTCAAAGTGACTTTATAATGCAAGGTCAAATGAAACGGCATGTTTTTGTTGTTGTTTGTGTGTTTTTTGTATGTGCGTGCGTGTGTTTGTTTGTTTGTGTGTGTGTGTGTGTGTGTTTGTGTGTCTCTATCATCTGCCGAACCGCTGACACAGTACTCATTAAAAAACGGTGCCACCTATCAGTAACCCTATTATCGCTCAGCCAACTAAACCGCTTCGGCAAAAATGGCGGTCACCGTACATCCGCTTCCGGGATATACGGGCCTTGGGTCACCATGGCAGCGATGCCGCCCCGTTGTCATGGACTACAAACCGGGCCGAGATACATATTAATACTAATAACATTATTGGTACTAATACGAATTATCCCAATACAAAAGGTTCGGGGGCAATATGACCCTCGCGATCATAGTACTGGCTAAATGAGATACTAATACTAGTACTACTAGTAGTAATAACACTATTGTTAGTATCATACACACGCATGAAGTATGTAATGTATTTCTACTACCTATAACAGTCCACACATCCGGTTTGAAGCGGCACACGTTAGTCCCAAGTTAAAATCGTGACCGGGCTCGCTCGCCACCGTTATGGAAAAGCTCGCCATTCTCGCGTCCTTGGTAACACGGTATAACATCGTATAACGGCGTTGAATCTCCAATCACACCGAGACACTCCCCGCTGCACTCCCTATCGCGCTCACACACCCTCGCACACACGCACTCGGCGATTCCGCACATACGCGCGTCAGTGCGCACGTATTCAGGATATACGGAGCTAGGGAGCCTCTAGTGTGCTCGTTTATTGATGAGTCGCCAATGAGAGGGCGGTGTAAAAGCATTCGAAACTAAATACGGCGAAATCGATGTCAATCTCAACTAATAATCCTCTATAAATATAGTAAGAATTATATATATATATATATATATATATATATATATATATATATATAATATAATGTGCAGCTATATGGGTTCACGGTGACTATTGTTATATAATTACTGGCTAATGGATGCTCGCATGTGACACAGAAATTAAACAATGCGCAGTCACTGGTAATTGGCCTATCACAATTCCCCTACATAGACACGCGCGCGCGCGCGCACGCGCGCGCGCGCGGACCAAATGATCGCATTTAAAGTGGTAAAGACTAGGTCAAACCATATAGCGAAGGTCGGACGGTACAGCCGAGTCGAAGTGCGCGGCTCCAGGCAAACGCGTGCGCGTTGAGTTGCTCGTGCATGCACTTCAGCGATGAAGTTTGAGCCGGCAGGATGTCTGCGCGCGTCGGTGATGGAACAGGACGACAAGAAATGTCTCTAAAAAAAATGGACCACGCCGGCAATCAGGCGCGTTCGTCCCGCTCCGTTTTGGCCCGACGCGGTTCGTGCACGCCGCCATTTGGCAACGGAAATAAGCCGGGCACGTTCGGCGTGAAGCTATTTCGCGGTTTTTGTCGAACAAACAAAGCAGAACACGGCTTTTGTGGGCCACTTGACCGATTAGCCAACTCGCGCATTGTCAACGGGATTACCAGTCGGCCGACTTCAAATCGTAACCCGCGAACGAACTGACAAATTGCACGCCGAGGACGACCCGGGCGCGGCAAAGAAGGGGCGTTGTCCGTAATGTGACAGATATTAAATTGGCCGCAAAAAATGTCCAATTTTGCCGCGAAAAAGGTGCTCTTAGTACGTCGTAACACGTGATTATGACTTCTGCGTGTGAGCACGCGCGCGCGCGCGGGCCTGCACAACACGTCAAGTTAGTCAAACAAGGATAATAAGACGTCCGAAGCGGAGCAAATATTCTTGGAAATCTAATTTGCCAAATGCCAAATACAAGGTCTGTTGTCGACAGATGCGACGTGCAAGTAAACGAAAGCGATGCTCTCCATCGTGGGCACGCCATTGGCCCGTTTCCATCACCAACAGCCAATCAGAGAACAGAACTTTGTCAATTTGACCCAGAGGACGCGAAATGATTAAATACACGATGCTGGTGACATGAAGAAATTGGATCAAGGTTTCTTTCATACTTTCAGTTTTAATATTAGATTTCCTAAGGACTTCAATATATATTCCTATTGAAAATTGTGTATATAAACCTCGAGCAATATGGTAACGTTAGACATTCTAAGCAACCTGATGAAGACTTGAATAGGTCGAAACCGGTCGTTGTTATTGGGTTGAGTCGTGTTGTATCGCTGCTATTAGTATTGATCTGAGTTTATTCTGATTTATGCTTATATAATGTATATACTATTCATACAGTGTACTAATAGTTTATTTTTTCATTTTAGGCTTAATCTTTCTTGGCCGTAGTGTTCGGCACAAAGCCTGGTTTGGTTTCAATGACAGTTTCTTGTTTATATTTAGATTATTCTCTTCCGGATTGTTTTTTTCTTTCATTTATCTCTGATTATAACGATTATTAATTATACATGCAATTAAAGCAGTTTGGAGTTATAATTGTTGTTTGAATGAAAGTATAACAATTCTGCCAGCGCCTTAAATACCTTTATAACACACACACACACACACACACACACACACACACACGAACGCAGATAAAATAATGCTTGTTACCATGTAAATAGCGTGTGAGGCAAACATCTTAAAACGCGAAACGAGAGAGAGAGACTACTGGAATATAGGAAACGAAATAAGAAATATAGGGGTGAAATAGGGAACAGAATCTGCCGGGAAGAAGGTGGCGTCAAATTCAGGGGGATCCTGAACAAGGCTGAATTCCGTGGTAGCCCAGCTCTTCTTAGTGCAACACAAATATATAATCTGCTAGCCTGCATGGTGTAACTTTGTCGTTGAGCTTTTTTTATTTAAGATACAGGTACAGGTTGAGTAAAAGTGTTAGAAGTGTGTGTGTGTGTGTGTGTGTGTGTGCGCGCGTGCGTGTGCGCGCGCGCGTTGTATTAAACAGCGCCAACCGTAATCTGTATATTTGGTAGTATCCCTGAGAGTGACCGCCCTCCCCTTCCTTACAAATCGGGTACTGCACACAGAATGGGGAACTAGTGAGATACGGGAAGAGGGAGAAAGGGTTAAGCCGCGAAACGGGGGGAACTATGGGAACCCGAAAGGGACAAAACAGGCTACAAAGATGAATGGATGAAATAAGTGATTTAACGATTAAATATAAAGGGATGGGCGAGGGTGGGGGGGGGTTACGGGGAATGAAGAACTGTTAGGACGACAGCGTGGTGATGATGGAGGTATGTAGAATATACGACGAATGATATTGATTGTTTTATATACCATAATATGATAAATTGTCAACGTGACAATATGGCTGCCAGGACATCTAGCTACAGGGACATTATATACAAACAAAAGCAACAATGGAGTTAAGGCGATGCGGCATTTATCTAATATATATATATATATATATATATATATATACACACACATATTCATAAGTCAGCCTACCATGATGGATGCTCACAGTATAACACATGTTTGTTTATCCCACCGTCTTTATTATATTCCATTGTCTTCCATTGACTGTCCTTGTAGACAAACATCCCTTATCATCCCTTATAATAGTTTATTGTCTTAATGGCTCGTATTATTTGTCTGTTAATAATTTATAAGTCGACAATTGTCCATATTTATTTCATATACGACTGATGAATCGTAAATCATTGTACGATTAAAAACAAATTGCTAATACCGTTTCTGCTGCCGCTAATATTACTACTACTATCACTACTACTACAACTACTACTAATACTACTACTAGTAGTAGTAGTATTGCTTACTGCAACTAGTTAGTAACACATGGCGTTGCAGGTATTAAGGCCTGGGTTCGAATCCCGTGTGTTAGCTGTGTCTGTGAGATGTTTCATCTTCCTGGCAGTGATGATGATTGATATTTTACGGCCACTTTTGTGCACAACGTAGGTTAAATGGGCCGAGCGACCTCCTAAGGTAGTGCTAAGCTAGACAAAACACTCACTCACTCACTCACTCACTCACTCACTTTTCTTAAATAAATGTTGATTATGTAAGTATACGTAGTTTACTAGAATGAAATGAGGCACTGGCACAGAGAATCTCGAATTAAAATTCTGGATTATCAATTAATCGACTGAATCTAAATCAGTGACCTTTATTTTTTAGAAATGTGTAACGTTTCACCAGTCCCGTGTGTGTGTGTGCGTGCGCGCGCGGGCGTGTGTTTGACTGTTTTATTTAACATGTATATCTATCTATCTATCTATCTATCTATCTTTTAATCTAGCTAATTATATAATTATATGCGTTCGAGCTTGCGTGTGAGTTTGCATGCATGCATGCGTGTGTGCGTGCGTGTATGTGTGCGTGTCTATTCCATGCATCGTGCGTGGGCGAAATATTCCATTTATTTTGCTAATATTCCCTATCGACATCTCCCCGGGATCCTGTTATACGGCCCCCTCTTGTTATGGACGGTCTGGCTAATGACCGCTCCATTAGCAAGCCAACGGAATCTCTTACGGGACATTATGGCGGCAAATATGAACGCGTCATGCAAATGGAATCTCTTCTGGTACACGCCAGTCTATAAATAGCTTCGGCCATATTAAATATGGCAAAAATTGGACGAGACTGGAAACAGCAGGCCGAAAAGAAAACAGGCCTGACAAGACATGCCGTGCGCGTCACGCGAATCTAACACCTACGAGGAATTGCCACCACGGGTGAAAGATCGAGCGGCGGGCGTCTTCGGGATTTGATCCTGATGGTGGTATTGTGGCGGTGTTGGTGTTTTCTCCTTCCCTTCTCGCCGAAATGCTATCTTCACGAAGCTGGAGCTGCGAAATGGAAGAGGATGAGTCGCTTTTCAAGTTCGGTTGGCAGACGATAAGCGATTGGCGCCGTGCTGTTGTAATGGCCGTAAATGGCCGGATGACGTCCGAGGGGCGGACGATGACGACGGCCTGGTGTCATGGCGGCCACTGACATCGCGGCGGGATGTCGTCTGCTCGCGCCACGGACGCCATCTTAACGGCGAAGAAGCCGCGTCGTCGGCCCCGATGAATGGCGGGAAAGAAACCTGAAAACGTTCACAAATCGGACAAAACCAGCAGATAGAGTAGTGCGATATCGAAGGAAAACCGGTCGAAAAACTGGCCGGCCATCTTTTTTGGTTATTCAAAAAGTGAAATCCGAAACGAGAGAAACGGGGAATTAATCGAATAAACAAATCCGGCTAATTTTTTAGCCGGGATTTGTTGACGAAGTCGGCGGCGAGAGTCATCGGAAAATAATTATCCTCGCGAGCGAAGCGAGTCGCTGATTGGTCGACGAATATTAATTAAGGCTAACGATCCGGATTGCGGTCGAAGTACGAGCGAAAATGATGCAAGACGTTTGATGATAAATTGGCTTTCCGGCGCAAAAAGTGCCGAAACCTGCCAGGCCGGCTTCAGTCTTTTTCCCCCCTCAACGCAGTCTCACACCACCTCCGCGAGCCCCCCAAAACCCACCCCCAACAAAAAAGACACACACGAAAAAACGAACCATCGATAAAAATAGCCACCCAAAGAAATTTCCAGCGGGAAAAAAATTACCACCGGAAAAACCCATGCACAGAAAACTGATGGGAGGTTTTTTCCTGGCTCTTCCGAGAAGAGGTAATAAATTTTCTCGCGTTTACGTTGTTTCCGAGAATAGTTTGAGTACAATGTTAATACCTGGGATAGGTAATCAGGGACTGCTCGCTCGAGGGGGCTGGCCTCGGGCTGCCCAAGGGAGTGGATTCAATCCTCCCGACAGCTGGCAGACTGCCCGGGGTTGTCCATAAATGCAATTCTCTGCAAACGGGTGGATTATCCCGGGTTTTGGGAGGGGCTTATCCGGGGTTATTCACGTTGGCATCCTTCTAAAAATGGGGGATTAGCCATGGCTGTCGGTAAAGGCGTCCCAAATTGGGGATTACCCAGGACTGTCGATAAAATTACCCCTCTATATAGTGATCTGGAACTACCCAGGGTTGTCTATCAAATTGTCCCTCTACGAATGAGAGATTACCTAGGGTTGTCCATGGAGACAGCCCTCTACAAATGGTGACTATCTGTATGGGGTAGGGTGGGTGAACGTTCGCAGCATTTCAGCGATAACACAAGTACTAAAATGGAATGTTGTCGGTTCAAATCCACCAACAACCTGGTAGTATTTGAAGCTACCATACCATAAACGACCACCTGACTAACACGGATAATTAGCCTTGACCAAAATATGACGTCATCAGAGTTCCAGTGTTAAATTAAGAATATAACAAATATATTAATTAAATAAATTATTTAATTACCAAGTATCCATACCAAGTACCCATACCAAGTACCCATACCGGTGAGATTCTTCAGAACTATCCTTTAGTGCAGTTAGTAATGCGCTGCACTAAATACTTTCAGGCCGTGTGATCGAATCCCTGTTTTACCCGCGTCTGTAAATGTTTCATCAATCAATAAATGGCATCGGCCTGGTCATCTTGTTTAATTTCGCTGATTGATTGATCGACCGACCGACTGACCGACCGACTGACTGACTGACTGACTGACCGACTGACTGACTGATACCCGTATATCTCCTCTTTCATAGTTTATGACGAATTGTCCAGGTCTACCCAGGATTAACAGCGTGAAGAGGGGAGGGGGGGGGCCTGGTGGGAGATCCAGATCCCGAAAGATATCAACAATACCGACCGAGTCAGCGATAACATCTCGCGTGTTTGAGGCCACTCGAAGCGTTCCGGAGACATACGGCGCGATAGCCGCGGTAGCTGGATCTGCCTCATCCGGGATAAGTTCTCGCTTACCGGTCACTGACCCCTCGCCAACGGTCACAGACAGACCCGAGATCCAGAATAGCCCAATTATCGGCTTGGATAAACCGATATTACGCCCGATTTTGATAACATCCCCTAATCTGATCTCAATACGTTTATCTGATAACGAGTTTCTAGATGCGGGCGTGCGTCTTGCGTACATGCTATGGGTACGAGTATGTGTTAACGAGAGCTTAGTATGTGTTGAAGGTATAAATATGTACGCGATGTAGGAACATACATGTATGTGATGCGGATAAAGGGGGTAGGTACATGCCATGGGTATGTGTGTCTGTTTGTTTGTACGGGTTAGGTATGTGTTGATGGTATGTGGATACTGGTGATACCGATTGGTACGTGCATTCCCGTTCGTGATGTTGACGCGGTAGGTGTATGTGTTGCGCGTACGGGTAGATGCATATGTTGTGCACATGGGTATGTACGAGTGATGTGGGTACGGGTAGGTTACATGTGTTGTCGGTATGTGTATGCACGAGGGAGGTGGATTCGGGTATGTGCGTGTGGTGTGGGTATGGGTAGGTGTACGTTTTAAATGATGACGATTGATGTTTTACGGCCACTTTTGGTCACATGGTGGGTTAAATGGGCCGAGCGACCTCCGAAGGTAATGAAGCGAAGTCAGAGACGAAACAACTTTCAGATATGCCCACGCCGAGATTCGAACACGGGTGGTAGTGATCTGTGGTCCAACACGCAACCGCTAGACCACGGAGGTGCCCTGTACGTTTTAAATAGAAGTAACTATATGTACGTGTTATGTGTATGGACAGATGTACGTGAGCAGCACATACGTTTATAAAACTGCCCTCGATTGCGTTAACGGTCAAATGGTAGGGGGCGAGGCCAAATCTTCTGGATGGATTCGCTTAGTCGGGACCAATCTGGATCATTTCCGATTAAAGTCTAGAAGACATACGGGCAGCATTAGTGAGGCATGTACGTCGCGTACTCACAGCGATCTAGTGTACTCACGTTGCAGGTTGCGTGTACTCGCGGACGGCGTACACTGGTCAGCGCTCTCGAACATCCCCGCTCGTCAGTTAATCGAATCCCGTACACCGAATCCAGTACGGCATACTACCAGTGTTATTCCGGATCCGTGAAGCACCCAGCTGCCTCGTACAAAGGATGTCGGCGGTATCCAGAGATTCGGAACCTCGGGCGAAAGAATGGAGCGCGTGCAGGGAGCAAAACTCGGCGTATCCCGGGATCCTGAACATTAGCTCCGATATCCTTCGCCAGTATTTTCTTAGGAATCTAAGTAGTTCCGGAGATGTACCGCCGATCCTGAAGAATTTCGCTTTTAGATAAACGTATTAATGGCCGACAGGGCTGAGAATTCTTAGGTACGTTGATGGAGGTCTACTTTCCGAATATTTGTTGCTTTTGATATTTTCCCGCCAAAAAACATCCTTCAGGATACACGCGGCCAGAAATCCTATCGCTTGTTTACTGGGTCGCCCGAGGAAGCATCGCCGGACGGAGATTTGCCGCTAGAGTGCAGCAGTGGCGCTTTAATGGAAGCGAGATGAGGGGTCAAGGCCGGGACCGATCCAGAATTTGGTACACGCCTCGGAATGAGGCGCGCATCAGTTATCGTAAATAGAAAAACAACAAAAACGAATCGTTTTCTCACCCAGATGAACTCAGGATCAGACACCTTGGGGGGGGGGGGGCGGTGGTGGGGGATAGGAGGAGGGGGCAACGGGGGGGGGAGTTGGTTCATAAGTGATTTACGAGCTGCGCGCGCAGACTATAATGGCACTTAAGAGATGCTGCTTAAACTATATTCCAAATTCTATCAAAATATAAACAAATTGACTAAAATAAAACATTAAATCAGTGAATACCGTCATATATATATATATATATATATATATATATGGATCGATGGATGGCTGACCAACAGCAGACATATAGGTTTGACCTTTCTAACAGACAGAATGACCTTTGATGTACACGATTAAATCCATGAATGAAAAGTCTGTATGTTTGTATGACTTAAAAGAAAATAAATACTGATTGACCGATTAACTGCGTGATTGACTGGCTGATTGATTGACTGATTGCCTGATTGATTTATTCCTGATGATCGTTTGCCTGATCGATTGATTGGCTGATTGTTTGCTTGCCTGATTGATTGATTGCCTGATTAGTTCGTTGATTGACCGATTGCTTGATTGCTGGATCGATTGATTGTTTGTCTGATCGTCTCAACCACGCATACGAGCAAACGGGAGGCGACGTACTGGAGGCCGGATCCAGAAGGTCAATTAAAATGGCTGCCAACGGTTGTCGGGTGATGTAATCCCGGGAGATGAACGGGGATAGATCCACATGGTTCCAGGGAATGAGTGCACGGTCAAAAGAGGGAGGGGGAAGCATGGGGGGGGGGAGTTGAATGATGCGGGATCAAGGAAGGATGAGGGCGGGTCATACGGTGAGAACTAAATATCGGTGAGTTTGGCGGGAAGATGTAAACAATTTGTTTACACAATGAGATAATGAGCTGGGAGGTTATCTACATCGATTGGATACAATGTACTCGAAGTCTGTACCGGATATCATCCGACTACGGTTTAATTTGGCACGTATGGGGCGCGCACGTAGGCATCGTAGATGAATACACGTACTCGCGCATGCACGTGCACGGTCGGGCAAGCACGCACACACAGATCGATCGATCGATAGATAGATAGATAGATAGAGAGGGAGAGAGAAAGCATACCAAGTATATCACTGTACCACGATTATAGTCCAGTACCAGGCATACCAGTCAGTCAATCATTCACAGACAGACAGACACACAGACAGACAGACAGATGGATGGACAGACTAACATACATACATACATACAGACAGACAGACGTAGGCATGTTACGTTGTTGATGACCTAAGAAGACCATGTTCTCTCACCACCTATTATCCCCCAATATTAGATGTTTCTATACAACGTGATTGATGGCGCAACACGAGAGAGAGAGAGAGAGAGAGAGAGTGAGAGAGAGATTCTGAGATAAGATCGAGAAAACAAATCTCTTTCTGTCAGAGAGAGAGAGAGAGAGAGAGTGAGTGAGTGAACAAAATCTACGAATATATCACCAAAAGTCGACAAAATTACTTGACACGACCTAGACAGGGTACGATTTATAATCGAAGCCGAACGGCGTTTGGCAATTCCCGATTCATTATATCACCGTGATGGAGAAGTTGGTGAGATGGTTATGTCGGTCGGCGTAAGACACACACACACACACACACACACACGGAGAAAGAACATAATTCTGCTATCGATCCCTGATGAATCACCCACATTATGCTAACACGGATGCACATTCACGAGTGAAATTGCAAGCACTCACGCAAGCACGCCTTTCCTACACCCCCCCCCCCCAAATACATATATCCGACACACTTGCAGCTTTAGCATTATTTCAGACGGACTCTCTCTTAAACGGAATGAATACCTTTGAAGCCGACAATTTATCTGACCAATAATAATCCAAACGACAATAAATAATATCCAGAAGGCGTCCGCATCCGGCTCTCGTCTAGTGGCGCCACCTGGTTCGCCATATCCCATCCACGTCACGTGGGCCATTGCGAGAGGGAGAAGTCATTTGTTTTGACAGAAGCGCTCATAAACTGCTAATTTATATCCGGTGAGCGGTTTCTTCGCCGGTCCGAATCCCGCCGAGTCCCGCGCCGTCCGGATCAATCCGGAACCGGGCACGTGACGGCCGGAGGGGGGGGGGGGCAGTGGAGGCACGTCGGCGACGGGCGATATTTCGAGAATGCTTTCGCCGTCCAGGTTATCTACTATCGCCAAGCCGTATCGCGCTTCTTTAACCTGGTAGCCGGACGCCATGTTGTGCACGTCATATTCGGAAATGGATGGCCGGTAGACTTTTGTCTTAGCTCTCGTATTATCTACGAGCTGAGCGGTGGGCATTTTTCTCTGAGTTCGGGCTTGCCATTCGGCGTGTCTGCGTGCCTGCGAGCTTGCACGCCGCAGACCCATTCCAAGAGATGTGGACGAAATGCTTTTGGTACGATTTCGTTCGCTGGCGGAAAAAAGCATCAACTTTAAGTTCGGGATTTTGTTGCATCGGTGTTTATGTGTCACCGCAGGACTATGTTATAGGAACGATCCGGAATACAGTGCCGATTGTTGGCAATAAACAGCCTTGTTTATATAACAGACTGATCCAGAAGTGTTCCCGGATACATTACTCTGTATTACTGCCGGCAGTAGCCAGGCCGGGTCTACCGTAGATTGTCTCGGGTCAAGGTCTTTGGGACGGCACGCACGCATGCACGTATACATACCCGCATTGGCGGCATAGTAACGCGTAGGTAGACACACTGTTCATGCACCAGTAGCACGGGTTTGTGACACCGTTTGAAACACAATGCATTGTTGATATCCAAATCGTGGCTTGAAATAGGACTGTCAGTGGCGTCTTTGGAATGTTTCATCAACCAGTAAAAGGCTTTGACGTGTTGGTCGCATTTCTGAACGATGACCCTCCAAATTAAACTGAAATAATTGCTGACTGACTTTTTTACTCAGTGCACACACCAGTGGATATTTTTTATTGGCATATGTATACATATTCTGAAGGCGACAAGGTGTATTGTTTATACTGACAAAATGACACGATCTAAAAGTTGGTTTCTTAAAACAGCCATCACCCCCCTCTCTCTGTTTTATATATATTATATATATATATATATATATATATAACCTGATATAGGTATGCAGGTAGTTAAATTTAGAAACTCGTTCCATAATGAGTAAACACACACACACACACACACACTGCCTAAAGCATCACATCAGGCAACCATATCTACAACTACTTCTGGAAAAACGCCAATCGCCTATATATATATATATATATATAGTAACACACACACACACACACACACATTGGGGGCGCATGGCAGGCTTCGGTAACAATTTAAATTTAACAAGCAATTATAATAAAATACCTATATCAATCGTATCTGGATCTATTCTAGTTCTGTAAACATATCAGATCTGGATATATTCGGATGAACGACAGCTGGTATCCAAAATTAGCGCACGACCTCTGGATCAGTTAGCGGCGCGTCGAGTGATCCGTACGACAGTTATATAGAGCTAGTTATGTAAGATGACCTTCTCTGGCTGTGGCCAGTGACCCGATTAGGGTCAGCGACCCAATTCGGGACGGTAACCGAATTGGGACCTAGTGACCTAGTTAGGACTGGGAAAAATAGGTAATCCCGATCAAACTAATCAATCTACTCGTAAATGTAACGTGATGCTCCAAATGCCTGTGCCATCAGCCGAATCGTCAAGAAACATGGGAGCATATTTATTTCTTGTTATTGAAGGTTTTCTGTCAGTATTTGGAATCGAACCCGGGACTTGTCAGATTGGATATTCTAATACCGTTTTAACTATAACGTATACAAGGGAATGGGATTAACCTAGATTTCGCACCTGTTAGTATCCGTATATCACCGTATAACAGTGTATAATACCGTACAACAGCGTATGATAACCATGTAACTCGGTCAACAACAGTTTGTCTCCGGATAGTACCGTATAGCGCCGTGTAACTCAGTCAACTATCGTAAAAGTTTCCGCATAACACCGTATAACATTAAGTAAGACAGTGTAACGCGATATACCGTCGTCACATTGGCCCAAGCCACAAACATATACCGGAAGTCTTAGTAGTTTTCAAATGTGACGTCATTCACTATTTATCGCTTAACTTCCTCCATCCGGATTGATACTATTACATAGTACTGTAATAAGACAAAGTTCTGTTAGCTTAGTATTATATTACGGTAATTTAATACAGCAAAGTAGTATACTTTAATTAAACTAGACTAACATGGTACTATTATGCTAATTATGGCGTAGCACTATTAAAATATACTGAACGTATTATAACATAACGAAAAAAAGTATTAACAGTGTCTACGCTATAATAACAAGACCATACTAACCCGGTACTAAAAATATAACATTTATAACAACATACTACTAAACCGTAATAGCCATAATAACATAGTACTTTACTACAATAACACAACAGAATTTTGTTGACGTTGTCCGCCATGACACGACATCACGTGATCACAATCAGCAGGGCGCGGCCATTAAAAGCCTCGTCATATTTAGATTGTCATGGTTCTCGTCAATGGCTCGGAACCCTGCTGGTTCCTTGACAACCGCTCTGTGGCAGACAAAGGATCCACCTAATCGTGTGGGCAAAGGTGTGGGCGCCTTGTTCGCGGGAAAGGCCGCCCCACTGGTCAGAAAATGTGCTAAATTTGCTATTGCGTGCGCGTTTTATTCTTCGAGTTGTTGAGACGGCCCCTCTCGAGATGGAATCGACCAATAGCGAGGCGGGGCATCGTGCGATGATCGATGGTGGCGCCACCGTTCGGTGATCATGTGTAACGGCAATCAGATTAATCGATGTTGTAAAAAAGAAACAATAGGGCTGCTCGGTGGATTTAAGGATCTTTTTAATACCAACCAGCCAACCAACTGGGATTCGAACTCTGAATGTAGGTCACTCGTCAATGCGCATATTATTCTATAGCTGCGGGGCTAGCTATAAATAGGTAGCCAGGCAGGCGGACAGCCAAGTTATCCCTAGGCCAAAACTCACGCATACACGCACCCACACAGGCACGCACATCCATAAACATACACGCGCACACACCAAACATAAGAGAATCACAGCGCAAACAAACTCCGTAAACTAGACTATAACCAGTGTGTCGGTATACCGAGGTGTTTGCGTTACTCGGATAATCAATACTTGACTGTATGAGGTCACTAAGAACAATCTTTTAGTACGGACAAGATTAATGTTATTGTATGAAAATATCTCATTATAGCCATATTTACCTAAAGTGTACCAAGCAAGGAGGCTTATTGTTGGAAAATAAACATGATTGATTATTATAATATATATATATACTTCAAATAAATATATGTGACTATGTCTTAGCATTGCGCGCAAGCACACGCGTGCACACACACGCCAGTATATCATAGTTTATGTTATATATATATATATATGAGGAAGTTTTTAAAATATTTGTGACTATATGTGTGTGTGTGTGTGTCTGTGTGCGTGTGTGTGTGTGCGTGCGTGCGTGCGTGTAAAATCCGAGCATAGGCAACAGTCTGTCGGCGCCTCCCTTTGGCGTGCTTGCGTGCATGATCAGTGGCTGGCCTAAATCCCTATTTGTCGACCCAGAATGGCCAACAACTGACAGGTTGTGTACACTTCGAGGAGAGGCGAGTACACAGAGTGTAACGTCTATAAACACATCAATATCTGTCTAAAGCTACCGACTAAATCCAGAACGAAAGCATCCCCCCATCACTCCCCGTAAACTACTTCATCATCACCCCATTCATCATCTGATCCAGAGACGGTTGGCTCACTAAGTGTCGCTTCATTATGCGGTCATTATGTGAGTGGGGACGAACCGCGAGGGCACGACTTAACGCTAGGTACGAAACGCGGCGACGTCGCGGTCGGTCGTTATGAAATTTCGGAATCCTCTCGTTGATCCTGGAGGATTCCGGATAGCGCGGGCACCGGAAGTGATTGGCAAAGGCAGGCTTTCGCATCCTATGGGGTTTTGGTGGGGCGATATAATGAGAATGAACGGACGAAATTCGAGATGCGCAGCGCCTGTTCTGGATTTTCGAAGCTCGTCTCGCCCTATCGGATGTCAAGGTCGTTCGTTAAGGTCACTCTTCAAGGTCATTCTTCGGGGTCGTAGCTGTCGCGTTCTTGCTGTAGTAGTAGTAGTTGTTGTTGTTGTTGCTGCTGCTGCCGTTTTCCATAGAAAACAGCAGCTAATAATAACGCGTAAATAGGTTGAAATATTGTGTCCAATAAGTGTGTCCAATGTGAACCAGGTACGAAATGTTACTGGCCACAATATCATAGCCGTTCCCCCCCCCCCGTCACACACACACACACACACACACACACACACACACAGACAGACAGACAAACAGACAGACAGTCATAGATAGACAGACAAATCATCTGTCTTGAGGATGTACTATTTACATCCAGAATGTCAGATAGTGAGACATATCGTCCCCAATCCGCCGGACACGGTCTGGAGTGACTAATTCCATCAGCACGTGATCCGGACGTTAATGTGTTCGGGATCAGACGGAATCCTGAACTGAGTCCGACTGCCCGATAGATAGATAATTGCAAACAGTAACTAGGTCAATTATTGCCTGTGATGAAATACAGTGGGAGGGGGGGGGGGTTACGTTGACTGATACATATATACTTGTACAGGTGACCACGCCCCCCTCTCCCCCTCACATACGGTGCGTTGGTTCTAATTGCCAAGTACGAAAAGCTGACGGTCTTGGACACACTCACTGATGAACAGCCCAGATGTAGTAATGCATGCCATTCTTTATAACCATATAGCTTTACAGATTTTGGAAAGTACAGATATTTATGGATATATCGGTCTTAGTACTCTGAGCCAGTGCCATTACGGAAAGGGTAGCTAGCTAGCTAGCTAGCTAGATAGATAGATAGATAGTGCCAATGATTCGTTGAGATGTCTTCGGGAGATAAACTGATCTTTTGTAACATCGGCCAGTAACCTTTATATGCGATCACCAGATGGCGCTATCACAACTACATGCGACATGATCGACGTATCACATTGTGTTTAGACACGTGACCTGACGACAGATTGTCAACAATAACCACACAGATGACTAAATCTCCTTTTATAGGTCTGTCTGTCTGTCTGTCTGTCTGTCTGTCTTTCACTCACTCACTCACTCACTCACTCACTCACTCACTCACTCACTCACTCACTCACTCACTCACTCACTCACTCACTGTATGCTTGTTTGTCACTCACTCACTCACTCACTCACTCACCGTCTGTCTGTCTGTCTGTCTGTCTGTCTGTCTGTCTGTCTGTCTGTCTGTCTGTCTGTCTGTCTGTCGACCATTCAGATCCGTCATTACCATCACCAGATGCAGAGAACATCAACAAATTGTTTACAAACTATCAAAATCTCCAATTTGCCGCACTGGTCCAGAATGTTCCGCATATCCTGACTAGAACAGCCGCCAGGAGGGCGCCACAGAGCAGCGCATTTTCCACACATGATCCAGGCGCCGTCTGAGTGCCAAACACTCATATTTCCGCTCCGCGGTGACTCACCGATAACTCGCCCTGGACTCAACCGTCGTTGAAGTGATATTCAAATCGAGTCATATCCAATCCGCACCCAACCTGCGGCCAACCTTAGCCAATCGTGTAACCCCCGGACTGCCACGATACAACCGGCCACCCAACCGGCAGCCAGCCTTAAATTGACCCATGATCAGCCGCCATCTAACCAACCCGCAACCTGAAACCAACCCGATATCAACCTCCAACCTTCATCAACCAGTAACCCTAACCAAATATCGATAATCGTTTAATGATTTAGTGCTAATCCAGGACAAAGAAGATAATTGTCTGACCTGTTCAACGCCCCCCACCCCCATCAGTTCTGTCTTCCCATGACCCCCCGTCCCAACTGACAGTATCCGCTCAAGAAATCTTCCCTCGCTGTCAGCTCTCGCCTACCTCCAAATATCAGTTTCCCAGGTTCCGCCCCTCCATACCTTTTTCATGCCCAACAACAACCTCCAGCCCCTAGGCCTTTTCATTTCTCACCCCCCCCCCTTACACCCGATCCCGACGCCCCATACCCCCTTCTCTCCGTCTCCTTTCCCACAAACCAACTCCTCCTTTCTGGATCTTCAGGAATGCTAATTTCCGTACAGAATGGACCAACTTGTCAATCAACCTGGATCTGTCAATAATATTTGTGTTACACTTGGATATATATATATATATACCGAGAGAGGGAGAGAGAGAGAGAGACGTGTATGTGGACATATATATGTAGCATGCACAAGCATAAATACATACACATGTACATGTTAATATCTAGACGTGCACATACGTAGGCGTGTCGAGATAAACAAACATGTCTATAAAGAAATATAGACATGTTAAATGGTAGATATGGAGTCATGTAGATATATAAACATGGAGATAAGCAGACATGCAGATAAGCATACGTTTAAGGCGCGTATAGGTACGCAGATATGTATAAATCGCGATAGGCACGTGCAAATGCGAAGACATGGAGATCCTGAAATATTGGAGACACCTACATGTCTGGATGCATAGATATGTTGTTATATCTAAACGTGCAGATATGTAGATACAAATATATGTACATGTAGATACCAATATATGTAGATACCAATATATGTAGATACCGATGTATGTAAGCATGTACATAAATCAACACGTTGTTTACGACTACCAAAGGAACAAACATCCGGCAAATACAGATATCAGCCAGATTCGAACCCACAAGGTCGAGTTTTGGGAGCGCAACGCCCGAAAATTAGAGATCTATAGTGGACTAATTATGAGCTTATATAAACAGACATGCCGATCGACATGCCCGATATAGAGATATGTAAATGGGAAGATATATATATATATATATATATATATATATATATATGTTGACATGTACGACCACCCCGTAGACGTGTATACGGCATGACAGCAGACACGTCTGTAACATAATTTGTTCGTCAGCGAACCGATAAATTTATAGCAAAAATGGTAATTACCTCAGTAAAAACAATGATCGGGAATATTATATATACAGGTGTGTGTGTGTGTGTGTGTCTGTATTGGCATCGGCGGTTCCCTGAGGGGGTACCGGTAGGGGGAACTGTCATGTTTTGATTGACTGACTGATGGATTGATATATTCGATGATAGATCGATCGATCAATCGATTGAATCAGTCAAATGTTATATATCGATTTTCTCTAAGGCGTACAATTACTGTAAAACGACCGATCTTAGTTTTATGTCATACGAAATTTGTCGTGTGATTGTGTGTGTGTGTGTGTGTGTGGTGGGGGGTATGCTCGTGTGTGTTTGTGTATGTATGTATGTATGTATGTGTGCGTGCGTGTCTATGTGTGCATGTGGATGGCTGTGTGTGAATGGCTGTGTGTATATATATATGTGTGTGTGTGTGTATGTCTACGTGCACGTATGTGTGTATGTGAGTGGCTGTATGTATATATATATATATATATATATATGTGTGTGTGTGTGTGCGTGTGTGTTTCTCTCTATATGTGTGTGAGTGAGTGGCTGTGTGTTTATATTCACGAATCGTGAATATACTTCATTAGTGGAGACGCTTAATGCCTTACCAGTCCCCCATAACTGTGTGTGTGTGTGTGTGTGCGCGCGCGCGTGTGTGTGTACGTGCGCACTTTAATGAAATCGTATCCCATATCTTAATCCCTGTATATTACATAGACGTTGAAATTTGACGAATGACGTGTACATATACACTTTTACCAACTTACTTATCCCAACTGTATACTCACTTACTTACATACCTAGGTGCTTTATAGCTAATTAATTACTTTATTAATTACTTAAATTGCATTCTACACAACATATTACGGTACTTTAAACGGTCGTACAGATGGTTTCCTTCAAAATTGGGAGAGTGAGTGAGTGAGTGAGTGTGTGTGTGTGTGTGTGTGTGTGTGTGTGCAGAGAAGGAGAGAGAGAGAGGGGGTGGTGGTGGAGGTACCTCAGGTGTTACGGTCACTGATTAGTGGTTGGGTGGTCATTGTCATCACGTGATAGCACCTGGGTCAGAGGTCACTCATCCGGTTCTTTATGTGTCCGAGGTCCCTGAGAAACGAGCAAAGGCCGGGAAAGGACATCAAAAGGAATGGAAGGATGGGGAGAGGGATGGAGTGGTGAGTCCCCGGTGATACACGTGTATGACATGATGGCATCAGGAGACATGAGGGAATGGCAAGGACATGCGATAACGAAGGAGTGGGAGGTGAGGTTGGTGAGACAGACCGGCATGGACATTTAAACATACATATAACCCATATATAACACACACACGGACGGACAGACAGACAGATATACAGATAAACACGTGCGCGCACACACGCACAAGCACAAACACACGCACAAACATACACCCACACCCACACCTATCCTACAGCGATCCGGCCAAAATACACATTCCTCGGGACAGCTAATCGAATCACGTGACCAGATCGGAATACCAAATGTCGCATCAGCGGGCGTTTGTCATTCCGGTCTCGCGTGGCGCCGAACCCATCAACGGCATAGAACAGTGTCTAACGCGGTCATCGGGCACCGTCGGGACCGGTCATTGACAGCGGACTTTCGCGGACTCTAATTAACTGGAAGGCCAAGTCGGCAACGAGTCCATTTACATCACAGCCCAACGCCCCGCGGTGTATCGCTCTCCGTAATACGCGCCTGCGCAATCCATTACACGAACGGCTCCTTTATGACTGGTTAATCACCTTCGTAGCTCGTGTCTTCCAGTCCATTTTTCGCCGGGCCCAGGCGTCGGCCAATTATCGCCCGCCGCAGACCGGAAGGCGAGAAATTCGCCGTACCGATGCGCATGCGCGTCTCCCCGAACCCGCAACCGTCTGCGGCGGTATACGACCGAACCCGGACAACACCGGCCGACAAGGGCGTTGCGATCACGTGTTGCGATCGGAAGCCGGCAGGCCTAGCCGGGGCCGAACCGACGACCACTACGGGCATGCGCACTTCGGCGCGAAGGGAAATACACATCAATGGCGCGATGTCAATAAGCTTTAATTAAAGGCGACGCCATCTTGGAAGCGGCACAAAACAGCCATTAAAGGCAGCTGATTAAAGGAAAATGGTCGACCCGAAGCAGGTCATGTTGATAATCTGGCTGATCAATACGTAGAAATCATTCCGCCATTATCGACCGCCATCTTGGCCCAGACAATGGCTAACCAACGCGCAGGCGCGCGCGCGCGCGCGGGCGGGCGTACGGTTTCTGTACGGCGGCCTTTGGTTGACCCGCAGAGGGCATCTGGCTAAATAACCTTACAGCGGTCGTCTGCGCGTACGCACGCCTTAAAGTCGGTTGCTCGTGCGCGCAAGCACGCACGGACGCACAAACACATACCCACACACACACTTCTAGAAATACATGGAGAGACTGGATCATTTGGACAAAGGAGCGATAATTGCTATGAGAAATACGTCAATATTAGCCATTAATGTGTCGGAGCTGGGCACAATATGGCGGAAACTGTTGACACAACATGGACGATGATTGGACACATAATTAATATATATATGTAATTTCCATCGCGCAGACTAGTAGCCATTTTGTGACGTATATAGAAATGGCTACCATCTTGTTAGCGGTCAAGGCCGAAGTTGTCAAACGGTGTAGTGGTGCTCGGGTCACAAATAACGAAACATACCAACGTCTCTTAGGGTGTTCTAACATACTGCTTCAAAATAACTCAACACCTTCGGCTGGATAAGTCTGATTAGATCGGAACGAAGCTAAAACACGGCCATTAATGACCCCTATCTCGAGACTAGAGCGATCTCGCCGGGAGCGGACCAGGGGGGGGTAAATTTTAGGGAATGGGTGAGGGGGAAGAGTGGGTTTTCCAAAATTCTGTTCCTAAAAGCTCACCTGTCCAAGGTTGTTTTATGGAGCAGTTCCATATTTATAATTACGTCATAGATGGATGAATGAATGTTGTTTAACGACACATCGGCACAATTTAGCCATTCAGTGTCCTATAATTAGAATTACTTAAAATATATATATATGATATATAATATATATATATATATATATAATTAGAACTTACTATATATATATATATATATATATATATAATATTTGAAGTTTCACTGTAAAGTCCATTACAATGGCCACTCCTGCCAAGAGGACTTTATTAAACCCACATTAATAATAATAATAATAATAAAATTATTATCACCATCATTATCACCATCATCATCATCATCATCATCATCACGATTTAACATGTAACAATTTCCACCACAACAACATGTCTAGCATTAACCTGCACGTTGTACCGATTGCCCTATATGTACCCCCCGCCCCACCTACTGAAGACCGAGCTAGGTTTTATACCTCAATCACACATAAATCATCCTCATCATGATCTACCTTTCGTAATGGAGGACAGTTCGGAACAAAAATATCGCGTGGCGATATTATAAATAAATCCCCCCCCCCTCCCCCCCGTTTATGGCACAAGCTAAAATTAGGTATAAAGACTTCCGACATATCGATGAATATTTAATGTTCACGATAATTAAAGCAGAAATATTTAAATGCGCAGTTTTCTCGGCTGCTTACGTATTCCGATAAAACGTTGATTTCCTGATGACTAAACGACAAAGCGTGCGTGCTAATGCACGCCCCGCTTCATAAATATGTATACGGGTACGGAAATACCCTGTCTTCGGAGACTACCCGTCGGTGCCGCACATCAGTTGGTCATTAAAGGCAGGTAGTCAATTATGTGGGGGTCTGGCGTCGTGATTGGCTTAGATGTCGCTGTAAGATCGTTGACGTAAGGTGGTCTCTCAATACAGGGTTGGTTGTATTATTTGCGGTAGAGCAGGCTCTGAGGGCATGCATGCATGCACACGTATGTACATACATACATACATAGGCATATACATACATACATATATACATACATACATACATATATACATACATACATACATACATACATAGGCATATACATACATACATATATACATACATACATACATACATATATACATACATACATACATACATACACATACATACACATACATACATACATACATACATACATGCACATGACTACACACACACACACACACATATAGACATACATACATACATGTATGCATACACATACATACATACATACATACGTACATAATACATACATACATAACTACAGACAGACATACAGACATAAATACAGACACACAGACAAGTCAAATCGGCCATTCAGTTAACGGGCTCACTACAGGCAGCTGTCGGCAAACGCGTGCGCATATATGCACATACACAGAAATGCAAGAACCCGGGAACCAATTATTAATACGCTGTTGATTATTTCAAAATATTCCACGCATTACGTCATCAGCTAAAACTCGCCAGTGAACGGCCGTAGTTCAATTCGTACTGAATTGTATTAAATTTGGTAGGGGGTTAAATAACCCCCTCACATTCTCTCTCTCGCCATCTGTTAAGCCACACTATACCAATAGAGTGACATAACGGTGACCGTTTACATAACCTATTTACCACTGATACAGAGAGCTCTGTGTTAGACGACTACAACAGAATGGCCAAATGTCTGCCACCATGCACATATAAATGCGTATATACATATACATAAACATACCTACATACTTATACACATACATACATACTTACATACATACATACATACATACAAACACATATATATCTACAAACAAATAAAAATACACATGTACATGCATGCATACACACATACATAGAAACACACACACATAAACACACACACACACACACACATATATGTATATATATATATATATATATATATATATATATACACACATAAAACGTGTTTTTTCAAAGAACCACACTCACCATTCATGCATGCACAACCACAACTCCAGCTGCAGATGATGATTTCCCGCCATTCTGAGTCAACGCAGCTGTTGACTCAACGTTCTAGTTGACCCGATGACCGTTACCCCCCCCCCTCTCCTACAGAAAATGGCGGTTTCCTATTTAACGATATAATCTCCAAATCATTTATGGCTGGTATTAATGCATTGCCAAAACTAAGCTGGATTAGTAATCGTGGAATACAGAAGGGTCTTCGAATACAAGTACCGCTGTTGTAGGATGGGGTGCGATGTCGCCGTGACATACAGGTCACACGCTCGTAATATATTTGCGAATATACAGTGGATTCGGCAAATACAAGCACCGTCAGCGAATACAGATACCACTGTGAGAAATGGAGGTATTAATGTGGTCAAATACAGGTAACATAGACGGTAAACATAGGTAACGATGTCGCAAAATGCCTAGGAACACAGTTGCCTCATCCCCGAGCTGCGGTCGTTTCATACAGGTAACACTGTCATATTATAGACTTATTTCACATGAACGTCACATTGTCGTGGGATTCAGCTATCACACAGTCTTCAGATACAGGTAGGACTGTCTTCATTTACGGCAGTCGTTCTAGACAGGTATCACAATCGTCCAAATATAGGTTTCGTAATCGTCCCGTACAGGTGCTACTGTCATGTCCCATATACATATATATATATATATATATACATTGCAACGGTCACACACATACACATACAGTCATTACGTACACGTGTGACTGTCGTCTTTTACTCGAGGAGATGATCACATAACAACAACAAATCGATCCGTCAATAAATTGGATATTGAAAAAAAATCGCCACCAAATCAATAGGACACCAAAGGCCGAGTTAAGGCGATAATAGGGCGAGATATATCTCTTGATGCCTATGTGGCTTTCACTACTGAAAAAAATATGCCCAACTCCCATAATGTTGTCGTATAGATTTATGAAGAGGTGGAGAATTATATAAACTACTTCATGAATAAATAGTGTTCGACACACACACACACACACACACACACATATATATATTGTGTGTGTGGTGCTTTATTTAAGGGTCTAGTAGACTTAAACTGACATAGAATTATACACATAACACGCACACGCACGCACACGTGTACTTACCCGCCAGAACATGTGTTGTTGTCCACTTCCGTAGAATCAATTCGCTGCCCTCATAGCTCACGACGAATCGTCTGCAAACGAGATAAACCGCCAATAAGCAGACGATAGCCAGGCCACAAGCAGACGATAATAATCTATTAGATTTAGCACATAACTAAACTCTGGCCAACGGACGCAAACGATCGATTCGAATCAACGCGCATGTGCGTTGACCGGTTCACACGCTAGCGCCACCTGGTCAACAACAATTGCATCACATTGGGGAGGGGGATACGGTTGACATCACGTGATTCGGTGACGGACGCGACTGGATGCAACGGTAGTGAGACAGGAGGACATCCGGTATGTTTTCACGAACTCAAGATGCGATACATACATGAATATATAAGTACGTAATTATGAGTATTAATATGGGGATTACCTATAGGTGAAAACGCATAAACATGCACACACATACACACACACGCACACGCACACATTTACCTTCTTCGATCTGAAAACCTTCTCAGAAGACTTACTTCCAACAAATGCCATACCCACCTCGAGGCCGGTGCGCATGCGCATTTCATCCGACTAATTACCGAACGGGGCCAGTCTTATTTAGGATCAGCCTAAAACCACAAATCATCCACTGATTTTCGCCCACAAATCGTCCCCGGTTACGTTCGCCCTGGCCCTGACGGCCTGAGGCCATTTGAAGCGAATAATCGTATGTAAACAGCGTGTTTATATTACATGCATTATACGGTATTGATCACGTGATTGTGTCGGCTAGGCGCCATTGTAGTGGAGAGAGTTTAGAAAATTAATCGTCTGCCGCGAGAATAGACCGGCCGATTGACTGATGACACACGAATGCGCGGGAACGATACGAAATATGATGGCACGGTTTGTCGCGGTACGAACAGTAGTCCCCCACCCAGCCCAATATAACTGTGCTGGTACTAGACCATGGGGTACACGATGTACCACATACGATGGTATGATGTGGGGAAATATCCGATACGGTGGGGGTGATTTGTGGTAGTGTGATATGTGCTGACAGGTAAGGCGGCGGTACGATAGGTGTTTAGGCCGTATTGGATTGGATGTCATGCGGTTCTAGCCAATACGATGCCGGGTACGAAGCGGCTAAACATAGCAATGGGAAATACTCTGGTACGACTCTGGCAGGTCGCTGCACCAGATGTACCCAAATATATTCTGGTACGAAATGTCTCAGTATTTTTGGTCGTTCTCTCACACATCCAACGTAGCCAATTAATCGAAGAGCCGGGCAGGTCAGGATCGGATTATCAAGGTACCACTGTAGCTCACCCGGTCACAGGCTACCAGCTAAATTCCGTAACGGGTCACCGAAATTGACCCGCCAAGACTTGTAAGCTAACGCGCTATTGTTACAAACCGTCTTCGCCGCCAAGTCGAGGTGACTGCGAGTTTGCCGTAGATGTCAAAGGGATTAAATGACACATGTCTGATACGTGTCTGATACCTGTCAGACAGGTGTCATATTGAACAATGGCATGTGACAGTATTGGGCGGAAAACTGCAGCGATTATTTATTTATAATGTCTCGATGCATAAAAAGATTATTTGTCAACCGACTATTTGACGAACTCACATGTCAACATATATACATGCATAAAGACAGACAGACAGACAGACAGACAGGTAGACAGATAAAAAATGTATGTGGACATACATACATACAAACCTGCACGCACAGACAGAGAGACAAAATAAACATTCAGACAGACACACCCATACATGTACATACATACAAACCTACACAGACAGACAGACAGACAGACAGACAGACAGACAGACAGACAGACAGACAGACAGACAGACAGACAGACAGACAGACAGACAGACAGACAGACAGACAGACAGACAGACAGACAGACAAAACAAGCAAGCAGACACAGACACATAATCTACATACATACATACATACATACATACAAACATACACATTCATACATTCAGACAGACAGATAACACAAGCATGCTGACAGTTAGACTTATATACGTACATACAAACCTACAGACAGATAGGTGGAATGGCAGGCAGTTACGCATGCAATCAGACATGTATTCAGATAAGCAGGCATATCAGGGCAATAACCGAGTATGATGGACAGACATGCAAACAAAACAGACGGACGGACGGACTGACGGACGGACTAACTGACATATCTGAAAACAGTCCCCCTCACACACATACACACACACACACGTCCAATGGTTTATAAAAACGTTCTTGACATGAAAGATGATCAAAAACTGTCAGTCTATTTATAGTAACTTACCTCAATAAATATCTGTTGGGGCGCCATATTGGCCTAAAAACATACCTCGTCGAAAGGTGGGACTTTTTAGCGGGGAAAAAAATTCACAACATCGTCTGCCTAAAATACACATGAAATACACGCCAGATACACGCCAGATACACAGCTATTATACATAATTAGACGAGTATTTTCCAGGTGAAAGTCGTTGTAATTATTAGCGCCAGAGGGAGCTCGTCGGCCGGTCTAAATATAGGTCATACCGACCGGAACCCGGATTGGTTCCGTTCAAAACAATAATGGCGCCCACCATCCGGGTCAGCAGGAAGATACAAAATAACGAATGCTCCACGCCAAACGAAAAAGGAGATCTAACGAGCTCGGTGCCGGAATTCGCAGCGCATGCCCGGGAGAGTGGTTCGAGGGACAGGCTCAGGTGATCTTTTCAGTAAGAACGAGCTCACTGTTGACCTTCAAACGAAGGAGGTTCAGTCGGCTCACCTTCAGGGAAAGTGGATTCAACTGATTTTCAGGTGGAATGGGCTGAGCGGAACGTTCACGAAAATGGTTTTCCGGCCGATCCTCAAAGCGAGTGTGCCCAGCTGATCTTCACCGAGAAATGTTTCGGTTGAATAAGCAGGAGGGTATCCGTTGACCTTCAAACCCGAATGAGTACAGCTGACCTCGAAGGAACTGAAAATATGCTCTGCTGGCCTCGAGAAAAACTTCAATCAGATAAGGATCGGCTGATCTTGAAAATGTCAGCTCAGCTGACATTATTGAACTTGTACTCAACATTCAGCTGACCTCGGACATTCTGGCGACCTTGAGCAATCCGTTCACCTTGGACATTCGATTGACCTTGGTTATTCAGCTGATCTTAGGACCAGCTGACCTCGGGTATGCAGCTAAGAGTCGGCTGATGAGCGTTCGGCCAAACTTATGCTCATCTCTGATGTCGCGTCCAGCCGACCTTGAACTCAGCTGACCTTGAACTGCCAGTTGGTCTTCAGCTGCGGCTGCTGATGGTGGCTTGAGCTCAGCTGACCGGAGCGAAGATATAACATCGATATAGAGTGGTCATGTTAGACATTCTATATACCATAACTCATCTGGCGGCCATGTTTGTCACAAAGTCAACGGGCACAATGGCTGCCGGATATCCGGTAACCATCATTAGTCACGTGATTCGGCTCAAATAACGGATCACCAAAGAGGCGGATGACTCCAGGCAACACCCATCACCTACTATTCACCCACCGACCAGCTCTCACTGCAAAACCCACTTCACGACGGTGTAGTACATGGCCACCCATTTCCTTACCACCCACATTGTTCTGATTATGTAATCTTCTACCACCCACCTCAACTATTTGCCACTTACTTTAAGCCAACTTCTTCAATGAACACCCACTCTTCAACCACCCACCTATCTACCACCCTCCCTTGACCACCCAATTCTCCAACCATTCAGCCCTCTATCATCCACCTTTGGCAACCCAAATTATAACGGCCAATCAATCTACCAACCATATCTCTAACCACCCACCTATGCAGCACCCACTGATCGGCCATCCACGAAACAATTGTCCACAAAGCGATGACGTTAATGCCGTCACGTGACCAAAATCTGTTGTTGTTCTATTATGATGTCATAAGTCCGCCGTAGCGCGCGAGCTGTGTATATTGGAGAGTGATCGATAATTATTATCGATCAGCTAATAATCCGATCGTATATTGGAGATATTGCATTTGACCTTAGACAGCTTTTGGATAATAATAGCTCGTGATTGACAGACCGACACACAGACGGTCAAATGAACGGACTGGCCGACAGACAGACGGAGGCACCTATACAAGCACCAGCGTATGCGCACCCGTGCTTGCACACACACACGCACACGCGCGCGAGTGCATTCCTACATTCCGCACATTCATAAGTGCATCTAAGCATGTACGCGTAAAAGCACACACGCACATATCCAGGCAGTTACACGCACGTATCGAAGGCGAAAACCCTCCTTCATATCCATGAAAGCACTCACTCACGCACAC
This sequence comes from Paralvinella palmiformis, assembly GCA_025642065.1. Classification (NCBI taxonomy): domain Eukaryota; kingdom Metazoa; phylum Annelida; class Polychaeta; order Terebellida; family Alvinellidae; genus Paralvinella; species Paralvinella palmiformis. Next base: position 146,116 of record JAODUP010000198.1, on the reverse strand, counting down.
ACGCACGCACGAACGAACGCACGCACTCACGCACGCACGCACACACACACACACACACACACACACACACACACACACACACGCACGCACCGCACGCACGCACGCACGCACGCACGCACGCACGTATGCAAGCATATCTAACAATCCGAATACACGCACGTACAAACACGCACGCGCGCACGCAAACACGGACACACACCGGTGGTATCCTAACCAATTTAGCCAACAAACAACCATCAATGGAGGTCCGAATCGATCGACAAACAACTTTTGTCAGATAAGAAGATTATCGTCTGCTGCGGGAACAATGGGGCGCCCCAAGCCGGCCATTATGCCCGCCAATCAACAGGTGTGCATTATTGTAAACATTTCGCCGGCGTTAGACACCTCGACGTGATAAATAGCGGCCTTAGATCGCCAATAATTGTAACAATATCCACACATATACGGCGCTTGACCGGCCGGCCGATCGTCTGTTTTGACAAATATCTCGCCGTTTTTGTCCGCCAGAAAGTCGCTTTAATGAGATATCGCCGACCCCGCCCGTTGCCGTCAACAGTTCAATCAATGGCGGTCGTTTGGCGCCATATCGCGGAAACGTTTGTCAATGGCAGACGATGCTGAATGAAAGCCGGGCGAATATCGGCCCGTCGTTCGGTGTGTGTAGTCGTCTGCCGTTTTGACGTTTGGAGTGCGGGTGGGTGATTGAATCGGTGTTTGTTTCGGGGCCCCCGGGGGTGGGTCAGTTGGATGGGTGGCGGGGCATTTAGTGACCATCGGCAGGCGTTCGTCCTGCGGTGTGTCGACGCATGTCTTATTCGACTGAGTAGAAAAAGTCGCGTTTCTCTTTTCAGTCCCCTGACTAATCGTTCAGATGGCGCATTTCTCGATGACTTGCGATACTCTGTGCCAGTGATATTTCAACCCCGCTAAAATGCGCTCGCACGTGAAATATTGATACTTTACGTCCGCATTTGCTAAATTGGCCGGGCAATCTGCGACTATAATGAGGGGAAGATGAAATATCCCTCAAACATAATAAACCAGCCAGGATTTGAACAAAGATGGTAGAGCTTTGTGGCCAACCACGCTATAAGTTAGATCATATATATATATATATATATATATATATATATATATATATATATATATCCCCAATATAAGTATTATACGAAGTCCAATTATATCTGGATATAGCGACCAGTAACTAGGCTACGTAAGTCCTGTTTCATTTCTCCCGCACACAGAACCACCACCACCACCACCCAGCGACACCATTGCCCCGCATACCCACTCCCCACATAGCTCTATATCACCAAGCTATATCCAATAATATATATATGGTATATTCATGAGGTTAGTACCTAGTTAAACACGGAGATTGCCGACTAATGCCAGAGATTGTCGACAGGATTACGTCAAGATTGGCTGGCTAACGTGTCTGGATCACCTGGATTAGCTCTCTCTCTCTCTCTCTCTCTCTCTCTCACACACACACACACACACACACACACACAAACACACACACCGGTTTGCCTGTCAGTGTCTGGCAAATCTCGTGACAGTATCTCAGACTTTGACAAGGGAAAATGGGTCACGATTCAGGATTTGGTTTGTCATGACATCAAATTATAATGACGCGATGTAATAGTTAATACGGCTACAGTAGTCATGAACTGTTGCTGTGTTTCGCCCAAAAATATTTGCATACAATTTCTTAAGATAATGAGGCACAGTGACCGATGAAATACCATTCAGACGGGATTGAGACCAAGGTGCTAGATCTATGTGACCATCCGCGCTAACCAGACCACAAAGGTATAGGCATCCTGTTGTGTTGATGGAGATAGGCCCCTCTTCCGGATAGGACAACAGGGACGATCCAACTGGGCTCTCCTTTTTGGGCGCTATGCGAGCCCCTCTACCATAACTAATGTGCCCCCCTCTCTATCACACGCGCGCGCGCACACGCACACACACAAACACACGCACACACATCTAAGTTGGTCTGGAAACAGCATTCCCCCAATAGACGTTTCTTGTAGGATGTGTGTAAGTGTTGGGGTACATGCATGTGGGTGTGTATGTAGGTGTAGTTGAGTATGTGAGGGCGTATCTTTAGAATGTATTGTTAGTGGCCGGTTGCTTGATAAAGAAAAACCACGTGACTGTCATCCCGTCAACAGAACGATAACAAACGTATCGATAGAAACACTTCCGGTTCAAAACGTTTGGAGTCATGACACCGGAAGCAGTCTTACTTCGGTTTCATTTAGCGATATCTACCTATAACAGCCGATGAATGGCCGGAAGTGGCGACGGACTATTCGAGAACGTTCAACCGTAAATATGGTGAAGCCGCATGAACGTCCAGCGAACTCATGATCGCCGTGTGTCAAAGGTCAGCGAAATTGTTGCCACCGCAGACAAGACCAAATGTTATCATCTTCGAATGACCGCTTCGGCCACCAAATGACGACTCGCACGTGACTAAATTACACGCGGAGGGGAACGCTGGCAAACAGTCATCGCTAATTCGCGAAAAACGCGGATAAGAGAAGTGGAATAGCCATAGTCTTTACTGTATCTCTATATCTATAGCACGGATATTAGCTACAGTGAAACCTTGTATATAGCGTCAACAATTTATCAACGGAACGCTTTCCGTATGACGTCACCACAATGGCGAGAGGCGCCGGGCGTCGATCCCGATTTCTTTTTTCCATCAAACTAGGACAAGTGAATCTGTCCGGATCTCACACGAATCCGTATTTGGATGAATGGCGAACGTCCAGGTGACTTTGGCCATGTGACGTTCGACAGTGCCGCTGCTCGGTGCCGAAATGTAGAGAGCTGGCCACATTGGACAGGTGACGGCGACGAAGGGGACGATTCGGTACCGGCCATCTCGTCCCAGCCACCGTAACCGGTCCCCAGTCGATTCGGTCGTCCATATTAGATCGGCCGCCCGTTCGTCAGTCCGTCTGTGAGTCCGAGCGTCCGTCGGGCCGACGACAGCTCGTGCGACGGACGCCGACAGAGGGCGCTTAAAATGGCCAATATATATTCAGAGAAGCGCTAATCTGCCATCGTCTGGTAAAACCCACAGACCGACCACGACGCCACCTGGTGGATTACACTCGCCGAAGCAATCACTCGGAAAAGTTGTCCTAGTTAAGAGCAATTGCCCGTTTAAATTCGCCATGATGATGATGATCATGGCCACCATCATCATCATCATCGTCATCATATTCATTTTTTATTCATTTTAATTAGTAAATGATATCCTTCAGACTCCTTCTTCGGCTATAACATTGGGACTTCTCTTGCCCCGCGGTTGTGCAAGTCCCGACGGGGCCGAACGCTAGATCCAGTTATTTAGTTATTCGAATTACAAAACAGCATCGTGATATGTATGTACGCGTGTGTGATTATGTGTTTGCGTGTGTACGAGCAGTATGGAATAAGGCACTGCCATAGAGAACAAATAATCGCGAGTACAACGCATTGGCGATTCATCAGGGGACTAAACCCAGAGAGTCGACCTTTCGTGCTGAGACCCGTAGTATCTCGCCAGCTTCCCCGTCTCACCAACTTCACCCAAATAACCCAGTCTCATGGGCACGGTAAGTACATCCATCAACGTTACACCCACGTTGATACTGTTTTTGAAACGTCTGCGGTCCCTGAAACTAGCCATGCACACAAATGTGGAAAGACACAGGGGCACGCACGCAAGCACACTAGCACGCAACCAGACAGCTTCCGCCAAAGGTATATCGGCCTATATGTTTATGGGAACTTCCAGGACTCAACTCGCACCAATTATTCATTTGACAAGCGCGCTACGACCTCGGCCACGCGGAATCTCTGGTCACCGACCAACCACGAACTCACTTACCCGAATGAAAGAAGTGACGTAACATCGTAATCCCTACGTCATCGTCAGGTCGGCGCCGTACTTCCGGTCAATACGACAATGTTCTTTCGAATACGGCCATCCAGTATCCAGAGAGACAAACAGACGGACGGACAGATAAAGGGATGCGTTCTTCTAGGCGCACGTGCCCTCGGCTACCGTGTCCGCTCGCTTCTCGCCAGATGACGTTTCGTCGGCGAACGCCGGAAGTCCAGTAACGGCGCGATATCCTGTGCACGTGCGGCGCGTACGAATGCGCCCTCTATCAGTGAACGTCCTTGCCCGTGTTTTGCCGCCGACCAGTGACAACTGTCATGGCGGCCACCTGGGCTCACCGTCAGATTAAACCGATTGGTTGGATCTCCTGGAGGCTAGTCAGCTGTGACGGGCTGAACACAGGTGCACCTAGAACAGCCGGAATACACGAATACACACTGTCAGAGTAGCCAGATACACACACGTGTGTGTATACAAATGGCTGGGCCAATCGGATAGGCAAATGCGTGGACATTGTGAGGGCGAAATGGACAAGTCGAATACACAAATACGCTAATAGAAACCAATACGAACGCCACAAATAGAGCAACTGCAGATACACAGATACACCTGTGAAACAGTTTGATACAGAAGTACACAGAAGTAGCGAAAATTAGTATATTCAAATACACAAATGCACGCACAATATACTGTAGTAAATACACACATAGCCCTAAACGGTGTAGAGAAATACACAATTCACAAGCCTTGAAATACAAACAGACGCCTAGCCATCCCCGAGTCAAATACACACGAAGACACACCAATGCATATATGGCATATTCAGATATCCAAATGTATCCATCCCATACCCACACATACGCACCGGTATGACACACAGAGCCCCCAAAACCTGACTTAGCTCCACGCCAACATATTCGGACGAACATACACATTCACATATACACACATATAAAGGTTCACATACATACGCATATACACATTCGGATACCTACGCAGATACAATCGCGTAAACAGTTATGCCAAATACAGAGCGATAAAGCAAGCCCCCCCCCCATAGATACACAAACAGGCAAGCCATTTTAAATACACATCCACAAAATATACCCCATTACGCCTCCCCCCCCCACTCCCTCTCATTATATACACCGGCGAAGCATCTTCAGAAGACCGAGGCAGACGATAACCATCTGGTGAAATATTACAAAGATGAGCCATTTTTTCTTCATTGTCTTTATAGTGTGGTATATAATGTGATGCCAGTTGGCACTGATATTCTAACCAGAGCTAACCGGTTTAATTAGAAATGTTATGGTGCTAAGCGGCTTGCTAGAACTAAGTAGATCAAGACTGATTGTGCTAAGCGGCTCATTATACAGCCACAATTAATAGATATATTTGAATGACGTTATATATATATATATATATATATATATATATATATATATATATATATTCTTCACTACGTTTTATAATTAAATTATATTATATATATATATATATATATATATATATATATATGCTACTTGAATAAAATCTCCCTTCTCCCTCTATCTCTCTCTCTCTCTCTCTCTCTATATATATATATATATATATATATATATATAAAACCTAAGCCAGATGCATCTGTGTACATGCACGCATCCATGCACACAAAGACTTACACATTGATGCAAAACTACACATACACTTGCGCGCGCGCACACACACACACACACACACACACATATATATATACGTATATTTTGAACAAAATTTGTATGTATGATGATGATGATGATTGATATTTTACGGCCACTTTTGTGCATATGGTAGGCTAAATGGGCGGAGCGACCTCCAAAGGTAATGAAGCGAAGTCAAAGATGAAACAACCTTCAGATATGCCCACGCCTAGGTTCGAACACGGGTGGTAGTGATATGTGGTCCAACACGCTACGGCTATACCACGGAGGCATATACATATATATATATATATATATATATATATATACGAGGATACACACACACACACACACACCCACACACATAAATACACACAAACACACATACACACACACACACAGACCAATAAACATGTTATACAATGGTAAATCGGCTGACAGCCAAATCGGTAAACTTTAATATAATCATTGCACGATAACACGGATTAGTGACATAATAGAGCAGAATTGATGACGTCAGTAACCGCGGAGGCCATGTTCGGCTAGAAATAAGCGCGCGGGTTGCCGTAACACCGATATTACAGCAATCAATGAGGTAACACACACACACACACACACACACACACACACACACAGAGAGACACACACACACACACAAACACACACAGAGAGAGAGAGAGAGAGAGAGAGAGAGACAGACAGACAGAGAGACACCGAGGCAAATTCCAGAAAGGGAGAACAGATCCAAGCCGTCTTAGACCACTACGGAGATGACCTAATTCCATTTATGTTTACAGCCGTTGCCGTGGTGCCGTCAACACGGTCTCGTAATCAAATGTGACGTCAGAAAGGGATAAGCGAGTCCAGTTTTCGTGACGGTAGACATCTCGGTTCATGATTGCGTCAGAGAAAACATATCTACCGGGGCCTCGAAAAAATGGATACGATTCTATATGGGACGAATCGTCATAGTACGCAAAGCGATTTGTTCTGGATCGAAAAGTGACTGATGGAGAAGAATATAAAGTGGAGGGTGACGTCATATTTCGATGACGTCACAACCGGGGCCGGTTCGGCATAATAGCGCCCCGTAACAAGTAAAGAGTGTGGTATTCGGCCACGTTATGAAGCCACATAACGGCCATTGCCACATGGACAATTTGTGTGTTTGTCAACTCTGACATCATATTTTGGTTTGACAGCGAACCTGGCTGACAGCACGCACACACTCACTCACTCACTCACTCACTCACTCACGCACGCACGCACGCATACCACCACCATCACCACAATAAAGAAACCGGTGGAACGTTATATCTTCGTAGTGAGACAAGTTGGTCCCCTGATGATTCGTCCTCGTCATGTTCTTATCGCGTCTTCTGATTATCCGTGTCCATGCTTTCGTCAAACACTATTATACATGTATACATACAAACCACCACACTCTATACACACAATACACAACATAACCCCCCCCCCCCCTCCCCAACACGTACAACCACTCGAGATGGAAACAGTCCGGATTCTGGATGGCCGGTAGATGGCGCTCACAGACAAGCCAACCGGAAGTCTGCCCCGATTCTATCCATCATATCATATTAATTATTGGCATTACTCATTGGTCGGTCGGTCTTGTGATGTGTGAGCGATATTAGGGCAAGTTCTGTAGCTCAGCTGTCAGGCGCACAACGATTGGCTGCCGCTGTTCCATGGAGCCTCGTTTCGGCCACCAATCATCCGAACGGTGGTTAGTCAGGTGACCGTCTGGCAGAACACGGATAATGCTATCGATGACTTGATGATGATCCGGGGGAGATGTGGGCCTCATAGCCCTGACAGGCTTATGTCAGGGCTCAGTGTACACACAGCCCGGACGGGCGGACCTGACGGTGATTTAAGCCGGATTTGGATATAAATTGCTACCCTTCTGGAGCAGGCTGGATCCCTAGTGTATTGTAGTTTGGGGGCTAGTTCTGATCTCTACGGATAGATAACTGTGTGTGTGTGTGTGTATGTGTATGTGTGTGTGTGTGTGTTATGTGTGTGTGTGTGCATGTGCGTTCGGGTGTGTTAGAATCAAAAATTGTGAATACAATCTCTAGCAATTGACAAAGGACACCGAAACCAGAGAACCGACCTTTCATGCCGAGACGTTTAATAAATCGCCGAATAATGGCGTGCATGCGTGCGCACGTGTGTGATTGTACTTGTACCGGGTATCCGGAGCAAGAGTGGGTGCCGTACTGGCCACGTGACACTTCATCAGCGGCGACACCTGGCGATCTACCCCATTCCTAGCTAATTGCCCTAACACCGTCGCCATCAAGAACGATTCCATACCAGATGGCGCTTCAGTAGCGTCTCTCGGACAATCGTGCAGTAGAGCAAACGCGTGCTTTTTGTCTTCCGGTCTCCGTAGATCACGTGACCAAGCCCCGCTAACAGACGATAATCCTGGCCAGAGATCCGGATTGCCGACGCAGACGTGTCCAGTATCCGGTCATAATTACGTCACGAAGAGCCGGGATATATCGGTGCCTGGCGACCTCAACTCATTCCTAACGGACGATAATGAAGGCAATCCAGAACAATAACAACAGAACGGCGCTCTAACCATTGAGCTATACGGATCAGTTACGCGACCCGTTCCCTATCCAGATCGGGATGCCAGTTGATCCCTTCTGGATGAGAGGCAATACATTGTCCGATTCTTCCATATAAATGGCTGACGAAGTTCTGGAGAGAGGAAGCCCCTAAATCTCCAATATGACGTCACTAGAAGGGAATTGCCCAATCAGAAAAAAAAACACAGACAGCAAGTTTAAACATATACGATAACGCTGATTGAGTGGGTGCGTGTGTATGTATGTACGCGTAACACACACACACACACACACACACACACACACACACACACACATAAATGGAAGCCATCTTGTTAGCGGTCAAGGACGAAGTTGTCATACAGTTCAACACGGCATCCCTTTTGCATATCTGGGCTTCACTCGGCAGTTTCCGCACTCCTCAAAGAACAAACAGAACTATTTCTCAGCAGATTTGCCGATGAGACTTATATTTCCGGTGCTACTTTTGCCGAAAACGTGGTTGTCTAGCTGAGTTTATGCGGCGACGACAAACACCAGAAATATTAAACGATAAAATATTAAAAACGTGATCAATACACACATTGAATAAATATTAGTTATCGTATAGCAGATATACTGTACTGGTCGAACCTCTTATATGTAGTGAATGACCTAGATAAGTGTGAGCATGTGCAACGTATAATTCGGAACGGATTTGACCCGCGGACGAAAACTTCGGGGAACGAAAAAAGAGGTGTCCGTATTATGCGGGGACGGAAGTGAAATGTAAAGTTTTTGAAGTTTTACGGATCACTTTGGCGCACATGGTAGGCTACATGGACCAGAGCGATCCCCAACGGCAATAAGATGAAGTGGAATTAGTTCTCATTAAGGCTCTGGATTCATCATAATTGGGATATTATTATACGATGTCTTTGAATGGCTACTGGCAATAAGGACGTTCTAAAAAAAGTTATTATTATTATTATTATTATTATTATTATTATTGTCATGTTCACCTGCCAACATACAATTATTAACACGTATACAGTGATACATACACACATACGTACATACATATATACGTACATACATACATACATACATACATACAATACATACAATACAGTACAGTACAATACAATACATACATACATACATACATATATACATATATACATAGATATACATACATACATATATATTTTCCGAACAGGGACGATTATTCCGGGGTTCCCGCCTTTGAATCCCACCAAGTACTGCCTATCTCTGTGAGATGTTTCATCTGAAGATGGTATTTTATAAGTTTCCTAAACAAAACACGAGAGCCGTCCCCGCACACGAACATACCCCGTTATCTATATATATATATATATATATATATATATATATCTGTATGCAAACACACGCACACAGGTACGTAGACACGTGTACACACGCAAGTACACACGTACACACACACACATACACCTTCCCCCGCACACAAACAAATTAGCCCCAAATTCAATCATTGCCCAGTTTAAGGTACCACCCAATGAGGACAGTGATAGTCAGCTTTTCACCGATCAATAATGTTGGAGAAACATCCCGGAATAGAAAAGAAAATGGCGGAGCTTCCGGCTCTGTCGGGGAAAATGGCAGCATCGGAATGATAGCCCGGGGATATTACATATTGGGTGAACATATTGTATTTTCTCAAAATGGTCGCCATGCTGGATTACTGTTCGATGTTTGTCTTATTTGGGATTTCACTGGGGTAATCGCTTGAGTAGCTAGGGGGCGCCATTTGCCAAATAGATTGTGACCGGAAGTGGATTGTGACCGGAAGTAGATTATGACCGGAAGCCAGCTTGTTGCTTATTGAGTTTCTTGCGAACGTAATTTCATGGGAAAATATTCGATTATGACTGGCTGGGGGCGACGTGCACGTACCTACAAACGGACGGGAACATACGCACGCGCATAAGCACGGCCACGCGCGTTCACGTGCAAACATATTCGCACGCATGCATGGATCAACGCATGGTAGCACGCATTCATAGGAATGAACAGGTAGAAATGAATCTGTTTAAGTGCGTGCAGTGCGTAAAAGTGCACTGGAACAGAGAGTAACGAATCACGGATAGAGCTTCTAGACGATTTCACAGGGAACTAATTTCACAGGGGAAAACCTATCAGTATGTCTCCCACAAAGTCTGTTCTGTTTATGATATCAAATTGGGAGCGGATCCAATAATGGAGATAGTTGGGGGGGGTATGGATGGGGGGAGGGGTGTTAGGGTGTTTTCTAATTGTGATAAATATTGAAATTTATTTAATTGCAGTTATTAACTATAAACACCCATGCAGATCCGCCTTTTGTTATAGCGCGCACATTACGTCGCGGATCTGCCTCAGATCTAAGACCCCCCCCCCACTGCAGATCTGCTCCATAGCTCATTGTTATAACTGATAAGTGTGTTATGGCAATCATTGGAGAAACATTTACACACACACACACACAACACACACACACACACACACACACACACCATAAAACATTAACTATAAATCATAAACCATGGTAGTATCATCCCCCCCCCCCGTGAAATAGCTCATTATTACATGTCAACATTTTAGGTTTATAATATTCATCAAATATTAATTATTAAAGTTATTTATATCTGAGAGCCGACTATAAAACAACAACTCAACGTACCTAGTGGCATCCAATAAGAGGCCTCTTCAAACAAAAGTCCCAGTATATGAGTGTGCGTGTGTGTGCGTGTGCATAGATCTGCGGTCGATAGTATTGATAATTGATCAATAACGCCACAGAGAGCCCGATAGCTAGTGAAGTGATTGATTGAAAGTTCATCAAACCGGAACCGGAAATGATCCAGTGTTATTGTCTACTGCCATCTTGCCAATATGGCGGCAGTAGATCACGTGGTTAGAGGCAGCTATCCAGTGTGTGATAATTGGCGACGCTCTTCAAAAAGTTTCTCGTTTACGTTAACGTGCCCGGACTGGCGTTCACGCACGCATGCACACACACAGGCACACACGCACACACACATGTACACGTATTCTCGCCCGAACATACATCCAACCTAAAAACGAACTACCCTCATTGCATATAATTAATAAGCTGGACTACTTGGATGACGATCTGATTACGTGATGACCTATTTATCAAGTGACCTATATACGCCATTACGTCTAATAATAACAAAATTGTTATTTATATTGCGCCATTTCGATTAATAACATTCAAGTGATCTTTGACATATATCTGATGACCCAAATTAAAAATGACCTCTCAGATTTCAATGCGTAAAGGTTAATTACTCCCGGAAAATGGCGGAACGAAACCGTATAAGCCGCGGGCGAGTCCGGGGGGGGCGGTATGGTAGAGGGGTGACAGGGGCCCGGAAAATATCAGTACATTTAGGTCAATAACGCAGCTGGAAATTGCGCAACATGGCGACATTATAATCGATCAATACCTTCATAGTGGCTGAGGCGCGATAGTGGGGTTTAGTCGGGTGGGGCTTGAATGGGAACATATTACGATATCGATACATTAAGTATTATCACAAGCCGATTTACAAGCCGATATTTTTGTCTCTGCGCCGAGCCACGTGGCCCAGAACGTTCTCGATGGCGCACATAAACGTATACAATAGAAAATAAAAAAAGGCAACGTTTTAGCCACGAAACAGATTGAAGGTTATTGTTGTTGTTTTGTTGTTGTTGTTGTTGTTGTTGATAGATGTATTCGGGCTACGAAACTGGTTATAGAGTGAGCCGGTCAAGTCGTTTGTTATTCTGGGGCCAGATATTATGATTCTTCGATGATGTTTTTGTGTCTTAAGCCGGAAAATGTGAATTGTTCTGGGTTGGGTTTTTTGTTTTGGGGGGGGGGGAGGAGTGGGGCGTCCCCCCCCTCCGCGCGCGCCGAATGGTGCAGATGTTGTAATTCCGACCGGTGCCTACTGCTAACAGGCACGTGCACAAACGCACAGACGCGCGCGCGCACGCACACACACACGCACGCACACACACAATCACACACACCGAGACACACACAGACACACACACACTCACATACACATACGCGCGCGCGCGAACACACACACACACATATATATATATATATATATATATATATATAGACAGAGAGAGACACAAAAACACATCAAGAATGTAAAACTAAACGCTCCCCTGATAACGATTTCGCATTAATTCATTACGTATACCTGTACAGCGAGGTGTGAACATTTTCCCACACCATCATCCGATTTTCCCACATTTGTCCCACATCAGTCCCACCAGATCTCCACCGCCCTAATGCCCACACATCAGCACGGTACACGTGGTGTCAGTTAGTGTCAGGGTGCGTGTGTCAGTATGTGAGTAATGTTACCTGTAACAGAAACTAATTGATATGTTTTCTCCTTAAATTCTCTCTCTCTCTCTATCTATCTATCTTCCTCCTCCTCCTCTCTCTCAGTCCCAACCCTAACCTCTCCTCTTCCCCCACCCCCCGTGATTTTATCTATTTAGCATCTGACATTTACTTTCAATCTCCATTTCCGTTACCTAACGTATATCGCTCTCAACTGGAGAGGATTGGGCCTAGTGCGCATGCGTGTAATTTGCATACTGCAGATTATATTCTAAATGCACTCTAGATACTCTACTCCAGTGCTTACACTAATCTGTCCGCGTACTCTCCTCTGGATCCTTTACATCAGTGTGTACTCCATATTGTACGTTCCTTTGTACTAGCCAGTACACCATTCTAAGCTGTTCTTACCCATGGTACTCTAGCAGTCTAGTTCGTACTGTTATCTGTACTCTGATGTCTAATTAGGTACACTTGTAGGTACTCTCGTATGTTCTAATGTATTTTAATTGATGCTATAGATTGTACGGCTAACTATGCCGTACTCTAATCTACTCCCAACGGTCTGTGTTGTACTCCGGCCTGTACTCCAGCGAGTACTCTAGTCTACTATCAACTCGTCAATCCCGTATTGCATGCTTTACTCCACCCAATACTCCAGTCGGCATTCCAGCCCGTACTCTAATTTGTACTCACTCTCTCTCTCTCTCTCTCTCTCTCTCTCTCTGTACTCTGGTAAGCAATCAGCCCTGAACTCCACTCGCCACTCTATCCCAATACTCGGCTTTCTACTCCACTCCGTACTCTGTTCGGTACTCCTGTACTCCACCTACTTCCAATAATTTTCCGACAGACGGCCGGACAAATGTTGACAACAAACAAAATAATAAGATTATGACATTTTGCCGTCATTTATTCTCAAATATTTTTTAATAAATCTGTCTATAATAATATTACGATGATCATATTTCATAATTTCTCGACGATATAATTAGAATTACCGTAATTGTTCTCCAACTTGTCGACAATAATATTATAATTATATTCATAATTTTAGTTCGTGTTCGGACATTTTCTTCGCCAACGACGGCTTTTGTCGGCAATCGTCGTATCACGTGACTGGCAGCGTAACCCGACCACGTGTCTGGTACTGCACCATGATCACGTGACTGGGACCGTATCACGGCCGCGTGACGGACGTGGGAACCGACCGGGAACTGATTTCGCGAGGCGATCGCGAGGCGGTGGGATGGGTGGGGGTGGGGTCGGGTCGCGCACAAACCAATCACGTGACGAGTATTGTAAAATGAGCGCATAGTACAACCGGATATGGCGACAGCGATGCATTTTTTACTCAAGTCACGTGAGTGTGATACGGTCAAAAACCCACTATTTTTAGACTATATGTTGACTGACCTTCAGGTATTTGTATAAATATTAGTTCATTTGTTTGTGAAGGCTATAGTGTTTATATATTGTTCGTAGAAATGAAAGGTTGTTTGTTTGTTTTTTTTTATTTGTTGGTCTGTCTGTCTGTCTGTTTGTTTGTTTGTTTGGTGCCCTCTATGCACGATGTAGTAACAATTTCGGGTTATTAATTATTAATACGTCTATCCGTGACGTCATCAAGGTGATTTGGCCAGGCCTAGGGAACTGATATTGGACAAATCCTGTAACGTGTCTATATATATATATATATATATATATATATATATATAAGTGTGTGTGTGCGGAAATTATAATTACAAGGTGTCCCGTGATTTACGTCACACATAAAGAAACGATAAATTTATGATCGTATGACGTCAACCCCCCCCCCCCCCATCACTGACGTACAGAATTACTCAACCGTGACTGACGTATAGTTTCGATTCTTAGAAGCAGCAACAGTATCCTCCCAAAATGATGTTTTTCAGGTGTTTTTATTTAAAATTTATTTCTAACATCAAAACGAAATAAATAACAACTTAAATATTATTGTTACGCGTCACAGGTTCTACGTGACGTGTTATTGTGATAAGAATTATGGGATGGAGCGATATGTTAAATAAAACCACGTGACCCGTCCGTGTCCGCCCACGTTCAGGGTTACGTCATCGAACTACACACGCGAGTTTAGAGATATCGCTGCCAGAGCGTGTGAACACGTGACCTACACAGACGCGCTGGTCTCCCGCCGACCGGAAGCCGACGATCGGCGATAGCGTAGCATCGGTCACGTGACTGGCGACGAACGAATCCACCAACAGGCCAACAGCCGCTAGGTGGCGTGAGTCGCATTTATCGAGGGATTAATTCAATTAAGCCATTTGTCGGGGAATAACTTCCGCCAACTTCAAGCCAGACTAATCACATGACCTCGATCGTGAGATCTTATTGGACAGACGGCGTTGTCGAATATATACGCCTATATACACCCGTTTACATGTCCCTAAGTTGACGCAAATACACTCATCAGCACATACGCCCACAGACACCAACACACACGCGCATACACGCAGATTATCAGGATTACACTTGTAATCACCAGCGTCTGATTACATGCGAGCGATAATAGGCTCTGCTCCATATAGGTATAAGCCGATTGTTGGGGGGGGGGGAAGACGGGGCGGGGGGGGGGGTAAGGCAGACGGGGGCGGGTGATTCAGACATGGCAGACAACCGCCATGTTGAGTAGGGTGTCGTCTGCCATATAGCAGCATAATAGCACAAGTACAGTTGTACAGTGTACTGTATATGGGAGTGTACATTTCTCGCAGCACAAGATGCGGTACAATAATAATACGAATAATGCTAACACATCAACTTGTACACCATGTTGTACACCAACTTGTACACCATGTTGTACACCAACTTGTACACTATGTTGTACACCATGTTGTACACCATGTTGTCCTCTGTGTTGCAAGCCAGTCTGTACACCATGCGGCAGACCGTCCCGTACACCACATTATTCACCATTCTGTACACTGCTGTTGGCAACATTGCACACAGTATTGTGGCACACACGGTGGCATATATCACGTGGTACGACCCGCTCAGCACAATGATCCACGCTGAGTTGTCTCCTATGTACATTGAGGGCGCCTCCGTGGTCTAGCGGTAGCGTGTTGGACCACAGATCACTACCACCCGTGTTCGAATCCCGGCGTGGCATATCTGAAGGTTGTTTCGTCTTTCACTTCGTCTCATTACCTTTGGAGGTCGCTCGGCCCATTTAGCCTACCTTGTGCACAAAAGTGGCCGTAAAACATCAATCATCATCATCATCATCATCCTATGTACATCGAGTACATCGAGTTATTTATTAGCTGTACACTCTACCCGAAAACATACTGTACACTCTATTGTACAGGTTATTGTACACTAATCTATCGGTGTACACCAGAAAATTACCTTAGATTCGTAGCAAGGTGAACTTGATGTGAACTAATTATAAAATGACGTCATATTGCACTATAGCTACGGCTGTACATTTTCCGGGGGGGGGAGGAATTGACAGACAGACGGACGGACTGACCATCCACCTTTGCGTACATATTGTTATCTGGTTTGTAAGCGTATTTGCGCGCTTCTACTTTTCTCACGCTATAATATACACCCACCTTATCCGCGCATAAACACACAAGCACGCGCGCGCGCGCACTCACACGCACACACGAACGCACGCACCACGTTCCGGATAACGTGGCATATATTATCCTTTATCGGGATATATCACAATAAAGCTACTTACCCGACGAGAGATAGTGAGATGAATAGAGTTAGTAAGACAGGATTGATCCAGAATCTTATACGCTCTGGCTATAATCCGACTAGACACACCGATCGTACATCGTCCACAGCCGGCTGTAGGGAGCGGCAAAATCCTGGCAGCAATATTTCCGGATCTCCTTTAAGAGTGCTCCACACCCAGAACGCAACATCCTCTCTTCCGGATACTATAGAGGCGGCGGGCGATGGGATTCCACACGATTTGATCTCGAAGAGCGAACGATGATTAGGCTAAATGGCGGCGCTATCTGATGAATGATACGTTCAATGAAGGCTATAGATCCAGAACGCAAGTGATCAGTGAGTGGTCAGCTCCTGATAGCAGGATAGAGTCCGTCCGGATCATTAGTCATTGGCTAACACCCGTATTCCATATATCACGGCTGTCGGTTTTAAGTAGGTCTTCCGGATCAGTCGATATCCAGAACAGATGTCGCCGGCCGCCGTCAGTCTGCAAGAGGAAAAGCGAAACGATGTCAGATGATGCCTATATGACAGATGTCATCTGTGTGACTCCGACACTTGTCATGCAGATCATATCTTTACGAGACATCACAGTTGTGGGGCAATTGACATCTGTTTGATACTTGACATTCGGGTGACAGGTGAGATTATCTGATGGTGTGTATGTGTGTGTGTGTGTGTGTGTGCGCGCGAGAGAGAGAGAGAGAGAGAGAGAGGATCATGACCAGCCAGCAACGTCTAATCAATTACAGATTCACCTCAGTTCTGAAAAGGCTGCTGCTCGGGACTATTACGAAACATCGCAAGTTTAAGTGTTCCGGATAGCCACTGCCCCATCCCAGGGGCTGCTACGTCTGGATAATACCTGGATAGTCAGTCCGACGTGATGATTATGCGGCCATGTTGTGGGTCAGTCGGGGACGCCATCTGACGGCGATCCACAGATTTCTGGCTTGTGTTAACAGCTATCAAACGGGCCACGGACAGTCGCTATCCGGAAGGGCACAATGTATGGAGTTTGGCACCTCGACAGATCCGGAAAGTGAATCCGGTTGCGATTCGTTTACAATTTGAACTCAACGGCATCTTGTAAACCCATTAGTCTGAACCATCCCATTAAACAGGCCACGCTAATGGTATACTGGACGGGGGGCAATAGGGACTTACGGCAACTTTGTACTACAACTGCTTCGCATCGTCAACATTTTGATAACCGCACTATTTCATCCCACTCATATTTCGTACTATCGTTATTGACCCACAGAAGAATTTTTGACCGATTAAACCATTTTATTTCATCATTGATGCCCGGATGTGTTTGGATTTGTTCCGTACCATCAACAATTCGTTCCATTAACGTTTCGTACTCGTGCTTGCTTGTTTCAGCACATTCTGAAAATCATTTTGCACTTTTCTTCCTGGCTAAGCCTTCCGTACTGTTACGGTTCTTCCCGGGAAGATTTCGCACTACTATCGCTTCGTTTTACCAACGTTTCGTGCACCAAACATTTTGCACTACTAATATTTCGTTCCATTAGCGTTTCACCCCGCTGGTATCTTTCTGCTAACATCTCACACCGCAAACACTTTGTACCGAAAACGTTTCACATCTCCGATATTTCGTGCCACCAACACGTTGTACGGATAGCGTTTCGTACCGCCACCGGTTCGTACCGCTTGCGTTTCGTCCCACTAACCTGTCGTTTCGTACCCGGTACAGCTGTGGGACTTTCTTCTGATTCTCTGTCTCCATTAGACCGGTCTATAGACATATATATTGCTACTCCATTAGCCCCACTAGATACCATACGGCTGTCAGTTCCATTAAAGGAGAGTTATTCCTGTGAATAAGGCAACTTTGATAAGGCTGGAGCCTCTCATTATCGCTCTCACAGAAGGTGTCAAGGTCGTCCTAATACCCTCCATGCTATTAGCATCTCCGCCATCTTAGTGACACGTGATACCGTCACGTGATTGATGCGCACGCTCGCAGACGTAGATGTGGCTTTTAATGGCCGAAAATTGGGGAAGTTTTAAGCAAAATTATTGACACACACAGGCGCGCTGGCACACACACACACACACACACACACACACACACACATACACATACACAGACACGCATATATATATATATATATATATATATATATGCGCATGTATAATAGTATATATAAGTAATTATACAGAAACATACACAGACATATGTATATAGACTTACATACGTACAAATATAAATATATACATATATGAACACATATACGTATATAATCACACACCCACACACACACACACACACACACACACACACACACACACACACAAAGGGCATCTTACACGTACATATTCCCATACACAACTAACAGTATAGTTACCCTGAAAGCTGATCTAATACGTAACTAAGTTAAACAGTTCCCATGACAACCATATCTTGTAACTATGTTTGGTCGTTAACATATTTCGTCTTTATTTTGGCCGGTCGTTATTATGTGCGGTTATTGTATATATATATATATATATATATATATATATATAATCTTAGTCGTTGTTGTTAGGTTTAAGAGCTATGGTTAAAGATAGCGTTTCCAATGTCTGGTGTTGATTATATACGGCTATTGTTGTTGTCGTTATTATGTGTTGATGATATGTTGGTTGTTGTTGTTATATCGAAACGTTGGTTAGCTCCGTCTTAATTAACATTAGTTTCGTATTACAGGGAATATTCCAGAAATCATTCTCTGGTTGTTTTCTATTTTTATTGTTCTTATTGTTAAATGATAATAATAATAATAATTATTATTATTATGATTGTGGTTAAAACTGTTTTGTTGTTGTTTTCGTCTGATATGATATCGTATGGTTCAGTTCGTGACCTATGACCGGTGACCTACGACCTACCTATTTAGGACCATCCGCTGTTACCATTTTCTCACAGGGATCTAGAAATCGTGGATAATGTGCCGTGGATATCATCCTGTACAGTGGACACAACGTGTCAAGTGATCCTGTTGGGTAAACGCGTTGCGTCAAACGATCGTTCCCGTGTAGACACAATGTGTCAATGGTATCGTGTTGTGTAAATACGACGCGTTAAAAGAGATTTTAAAAGCCTGTTACAGAATCATGTAACATAGAAACATTGGGTCAGTGTAATATGTATTCAGTCATACTGTCTAGTGGTGTAGACCTAACAGATCGAAGGGATCCAGTCATGTTGACACAATGTGTCAATAGATCCAATCATGTTGACCCAATGTGTCAATACCGGCCAGTCATGTTGACACAATCTGTCAGCATTCCAGCCGTGTCAGCATAATTCGATGTGAGAACCAGTATTACAGATACAGCGGCTTGATGGATCCGGTCATGTTGACGCAATGTGTCAAGAGATCCAGCAATGCAGGCCTATCCAGTCGGGTTGACAAAATGTGTCAAGATATTCAGTAATTTAGCCGCAGTGGGAACAATCGGCCGGGGCAGTAAGTAAGATCAAGTAACGTTGACGGAGTATGTCACGGCCTCTCCGCAAACTGACACAATGTGTCACGGTGTATTCTCGACGGCGAGTACACGCAGAAAAATAAGTGCGCGGTCACAGTTGGCTGAGCGATAACAGAGGTATATTACAACGTTACCGATATACAAGTGTCAGTCGGACCCGTCGGTGCGTGGCCGACATGGGGCATCAATATCCGGTCACCTCCCTGCCGACTTCCGGAACGAGTACGAAGGGCTTATAGATGGATCCAGGTCTCGAGAGACGACAACATCCGGAACGGACCGGTTGAGGCCGATCGGAATGCTCCGTGGTTTGTGGCGGCGGGGGAGGGGCGGATTTGGGATGGCATGTATCGTCACGTGGTAGATGGGGATGCACGCGTCTCACTCTAACAGACCGACAGACAGACAAGGATTGTGGATAGACCAACGCACTGATATAGAGATGTGCGGATAGGCTGTCGGTCAGGCAGACAGACAGCCAATGAAACGGACGGGTGGATAAAAGCACAGATAGACAGACGAATGGATAGACAGATACGGTTATACTGGCATCGGAAATTGGGTGAACATCAGACAGACAGACAGGTAGGCAAGTACACATACATACATACATACATACATACATACATACAGACAGACATGTATACATACAGACGGACGTATGGACAGACATACAGACAGACAGACAGGCATGTATACATACAAACGGACAAACGGTCAGACAGACAGACACCCTACCTGGTTCCATTAGGAGTGTAGTAGCTATCCACTGATACAGATATACAGAGAGAGTGTGAGTGTGTGTGTCTCAGCCTAAACGCGTCCTATCTCTCACTAACATATAACTAACACTAAGGGGTACCCCGCACTGTGTCCCGCACACACACACACACACACAGAGTAGCCAGCTAACTGGGCCGTGAAGTCTACTATATATAGCCTCCGCCTCTAGCCCAGGCCATAAGGTGTCAGTGATGAGCCACCGGGGCTGTGATAGATAGAGATGGGGCCACGCCGAGCCACGCCGAGCCGGCAAAGCGCGAGCCACGTACGGGCTGGGCGGAAGCCACCCGACCGCCGAGTCGAGCCACGCGGTGGCGTCCCAGTTAGGTTTGGATGGGATGTGCGCCGTCGGTCAAACAATTGGAAATTAATTATACGACTGTGTGTGTGTATGTGTGTCTCTCTCTGTGTGTGTGTGTGTGTGTTCTCTCTCTCTCTCTGTGTGTGTGTGTGCTCTCTCTCTCTCTCTCTCTGTGTGTGTGTGTCTCTCTCTCTCTGTTGTGTGTGTGTGACGGGGCTCCGGTTGTAGTGACCTGGGTAAGGTGAAACTTCCGCTGATAACATTTCTATACAAAGATCAAATATAAACACTCTACTTGGTCTGTAGTTGTTGTTATGGGTACGGGTATGTATGTGTGACGGAATAGGTACGGGTATGTATGTGTGACGGAATAGGTACGGGTATGTATGTGTGACGGAATAGGTACGGGTATGTATGTGTGACGGAATAGATACGGGTATGTATGTGTGACGGAATAGGTACGGGTATGTATGTGCAACCGTATAGGTACGTGTATGTATGTATAACCGTATAGGTACGAGTATGTATGTGTGAAGGCATAATTACGGGTATGTATGACTGCATAGGTATGATTAGGTATGTTTGGCTGTATAGCTATATGGGAAGGTATGTGTGACTGTATATGCACGGGTAAGTGCATGAGTAAGTGCATGGGTAAGTGCATGGGTAAGCACGGATACGTGTGACTATATGAGCAAGGATATGTATTTGTTACTGTATATGTACGGGAAGGTATGTATGACTGTATATGAATAGGTATGTCTGTGTGACTATATAAGTGGGAATAGGTATGTATGACTGGACTGTATTAGTATGGGAAGGTATGTATGACTGTATAAGTATAGGTAAGTACGTGTGACTGTATATGTATAAGTATGTGTGACCGTATAGGTAGGCGTAGTTATGACTGGCTGTGTAAATATAGGTAGGTATATGTGATTTCATTGGTACGGATAGCCATGAGTGGTTGTATGGGTACGGTAAGGTATAGTAGCTGAGTGTGTACGTGCATATATATATATATATATATATATATATGTATATATATGTGTGCGTGGGTTACTATGGATATATATATATATATATATATATATGTGTGTGTGTGTGTGACGTGTATGCGTACGTCTGTGTATATGTGTATCTGTATGGCTATGTTTATATGGTATGTATAATTGTATGGGTATGTGTGTATGTGTGTATATGTGTATCTTTATCGATATACGGCTACAATTAATTGAACAGACATTTGGACATTGATGCCAGCGCCTTAACTATCTTTATAAAACACACACACACACACACACACACACACACAATCCCTCTCTCTCTCTCTCTCTCTCTCTGATACCACGTGATACAATTCTAACCGATCGCTGTCGTCTACTTCCGGTACCGCTTGACCTCAGATCGGAATTGACCCCCGCCTGTCACAAAAACACACTCAGCTATATATAAACGACAGTGATTGTATGCTTCCTGTCACGTGATGTGTGTGTGTGTGTGTGTGTGTGTGTGTGTATGTGCGTGTGTGTGTGTGTGTGTGTATGTGTCTGTGTGTGTCGAAATGCAAATGAAAGCCAGCACTAAATCAGTGTCGAAATGAGATATAGAATGAGATACCAGGTGAGAATGTGAGATGAATCCCTAGATAAATGAGTGAGATATGAGGTAAGATAAGAATTGAGATATGAGATGAAACGAAAGAAACTTATTATTATTATTATTATATATATATATATATATATATATATGCGTGCGCGTGTGTGTGCGTGTGTGTCATAGGGGAGATATAAAGATGAGAAAAGATGAGGATGACACAGTATGAGAAAACAGAACGGGAAGATTATGATATATTATAGTGGGGATAGTGCAGAAGGGGGGCGGGGTGACGTGATACGGGTGGTGGGTGGTGGGAGGGAGAGTTATTGAATATAGGTGGGAAATAAATGGCAGAACATCGAAAGGTGTCTGTCCGACTATTATCTGTCTGTCGATATGTTTATTCGTCTGTCTCTCTGTCTCTCTGTTCCTCTGACTCGCCCCCCACACCCCAGCCTAACAGCTCCTAACCGCCCTAGCCCCCCGCCCCACTCCCCAGCCAGCACCTTCAGCCCACTAAAGATCCGCCCATTAGCACCTAACTGTGTCCGTAATCTTCCCCGACACAATAACCTTTACCGAGTTATTTGTAATCTCTATAAATAACACCCTCGATCCAGGAACAACCATAAACAATGAGATATCCGTATAACAGCTGGTGTGACATCATAAACAATGATATATCCGTATAACAGCTGGTATGACATCATAAACAATGATATATCCGTATAACAGCTGGTGTGACATCATAAACAATGATATATCCGTATAACAGCTGGTATGACATCATAAACAATGAGATATTTGTATAACAGCTGGTATGACATCATAAACAATGATATATCCGTATAACAGCTGGTATGACATCATAAACAATGATATATCCGTATAACAGCTGGTATGACATCATAAACAATGAGATATCCGTATAACAGCTGGTATGACATCATAAACAATGAGATATCCGTATAACAGCTGGTATGACATCATAAACAATGAGATATCTGTATAACAGCTGGTATGACATCATAAACAATGAGATATCTGTATAACAGCTGGTATGACATCATAAACAATGATATATCCGTATAACAGCTGGTATGACATCATAAACAATGAGATATCCGTATAACAGCTGGTATAACATCATAAACAATGAGATATCCGTATAACAGCTGGTATGACATCATAAACAATGAGATATCCGTATAACAGCTGATATGACATCATAAACCATAACATTTCCCTATGACAGCCAAAATAACACAGGAATATTTCCTAACACAGGAACATATCTTGTTTGTATTACTGAATTTTGTCTCCATCTATTACAGCATAACAAAGGAATGTTGCATATCCCTATGACGACTGTATAACGCCATAAATAACAACATATTTAGGTAAAAGCCATGCACACATATTACATAACACATTGGCATATCTGTGTAACTGTGGCATAACATATCTGCCGATGACATATCTGTATAACAGCTGAGTAAAAGTTTCAAGGGTAGGGCTCTGTATAACGCCGCATAACATCTCTGACTATAACACAGCCGTATAAAAGTCGTGTAACAATGAGATTATTTACCTGTATAACATCTAGGAGTTTTGGATTGCGGAAGGCGTTATTTTCTTCTACATCTCCTTCCGGATCAAAAAATATCCAGAAAGAGGCCATGTTTGGCCTCGGGATATCGCCGCTGATTGGCTGGAGGTGACCGAGCACCGGGCGCCCTGTGGCGGCGAATCTGCTGTCGCTTCGACGGCGCGGATTATCGCCCGGAATTCGATCGGCGATAGATCCACATCGGCGCTCTTTGGCCGCCGGATGTTAATATTTTCGTTCGCCGAATCTAATCACCAGATGGCGCTCATTAGCGGCGAGAATTAAAAATGGCGTCTAGATAAACAGGACGGCGGCGGCGGCCATCTTCCAGTCGTGATGGCATATTTTCGCCGCTTTCATGGCCACGTAAATATCGGTCCCTAATGGAAATTCCTCAAGCCCCACGGTAGCATATTTGTTCCAAAATCGAATTTCGTCGGAACACGTAACTGGCGGGAGCCTTTTGAGGAACGGCGTTCCGCGGATGTCGTAATTACTTCTGTTAATTAAATAATTACGACTTTGGTTGTTGACACTGATGACGTATTAAGCCGACGTTGTCGTTGTGGTTTTTTCCTAGCTTTTGGTGACGTATTATGGCACTGCGTCATCAATAACTGCCAGCTTGAAAATGGCCGCCGGGATGTCCCCCCTCCCCACGTTTGTTATGGCCGCCAACGGATCCGGAAAAAAACCCGGCAGAATATTAGAGATTTCATTAAAGACATGTATCATTGGTTCTAAGCGCCGCTACAGTCGAACCTGGTCTAGCCGAACATCAATAGAGCGAACGTCTTTCTATACCGACCAGTCAGCCAAATTACTCCCCTCCTTGCTGATTCATAGCCATAACTTGGGATATAGACCAATTAGCTGCGAACATTCTGTAATCAGTTCACCGCCGATATAGGTCACGTCTGTGACCACCGCGTAACGTGACCACTTTCCTCAAGCACACGGCCTACCCTGTATGCGGGTGTGTTTGTGTCTATGATGTAACAATCGTAATTTTGTATTTACAACATGGCTGCCCCCGACCGACCGGAATTACATCGATCTCGGACCATAATTAGGTGACGCTTAATTAAATCGATCGTCTGCTATCGGAGACATAACCCGAATGATTTAGCATCGGGAATTTACGATCCGGAACTTAGTCCAACCCCCCTCCGGCTTGGCCAGTTCGTCTGCTTTTCGCATGCTCCACCTTCCCCCAGTCGACGTGTTTCGGCAGCGACCATCCTTGTTGTTGACGCCCGAAGATGAATTCCAAAGGATTTGATGCCAACATGGCACCCGAGGTCACGTGCTAGGCTAGAGAAATCTTTTTCCTTGTGGGGTACATCTGGTCCGAAGCTGGCGAGGCGGGATACTTTGATTTTCGATGAAAATTACGTAGGGCGACCAACTGGGGTGGCGCCATCTAGCGAATAGTCGGAGACTATTGAAACTCGGTGATTGGTCGAGAGAGCGGAGACTACTTCAATATCGCTTCATCTAAGGTTGAATACCCCTGATTGTTTGAGGGTATCCCTCTCTTTCCAGTGATATGTGTCTGTGGGCATACGTGTGTGTGTGTGTGTGTGTTCGTGCTTGTGAGTACGTGAATTCATCTGTGAATGCCAATCTGAGGAAGTGCATATATTTCACATATAGTTCACATATGTGTGTTTACGCGCACACGCACGCACACAAGCAGGCACACACACACACACGCGCGCGCGCACACACACACACGTACACACGAACGCACGCATGCAGTTCACCCTTTTATACACTCAGCCCCGTTATACCACACTTTCTGTAATATACGACATGAAAGCCGACCCTGTTGTCACGTGACACGGCCAAGTATGATGTCGAGTGACCGGATATCCGGTTGTATGAAGTCGGCCCTGATTGGCTGCTGTGAACTTAGCAAGCCATTCAACTAGAAATCATGTGGTTCTCAAATAATGCAATCTTGTAGGAGTGCTTGCGTTTGTACATGCGTTCGTGTGTGGGTGTATGTGTTTGTGTGTTAGTTTGTACGTGTTTGTGTTTTGCGGTCGTGTCACGCGCGTGCGTGCGTCTGTATCCCAATGACTTCAGTTTAAAAGCCACATCAGACGAGACCCTACATCTGTGAGCGTATCGGTGCAAAAACACCAGCGCAAGACTTACAACTCGTTATCACATCATATGGGTGAATTATCAGGATACCAACTTTTCCACCAAAGCTGTCTATCTCTCTCCCTCTCTTTCTGTTTGCCTGTTGTCTCCGTCACACGATAAACGTAAATCTACATTAAGAAATTGTATCTATTATCTACCGATAATAGAGTCCACTTCAGCACACGCATCAAGGTTTGCGCATGCGCATCTCCCGCACATAACCGCGATCCCGTATGGACAAATGCCGTTTACCCATAAATCCACCAGCAAACCAATCTATAGTCTTATTAACAACAGATCCATTACCGACACGGGGCCGACACATTACTTAAGTTCATTTTGGTCGATTTCCGGTTTAGTTTTTCTCGGCACCGGACGCCGACCAATCAGCTCTCGGCGTGCTATTTGGTGTGTTCGGACGTCACGCCCGTACTTCCGGTTTCCCCTCCGGACGAACCTCACCTACCCCGTCTGCGAACGATCTGGCGCGCATGCGCCGCACTCTCCGATCCGCGACCCGCCGCACGGCGTTCGAGTCGACACGTGATCCCCATGCCGCCATTACACTTCCGGTTTCGATTAGTTATTTCGTCTAATCGATGAGATGGCGTGTATCCAGATCACTTCCTGTGCTGCATGGTTTCGTAGATGATTTTGGGATTTAAGTGTCTCGCTAATTATTGGTCACGTGGAAAAATGACGTCACGAGAGTGCAAACAACAAGTTATCAGATCTGTTATTAAGGATGATGTGGATGCATTCGTCAAGACACACACTAATGACGACAGCACATGTAGCCAGTCTCGAAACAGGCCAGCATAGTCACGTGACAATATGGACGATTTGTTGTGTTAGTGATATTCACAGACAGACAGACAGACAGACAGACAGACAGACAGACAGACAGACAGACAGACAGACAGACAGACAGACAGACAGATAGAAAGAAAGACAGACAGACAGACAGACAGACAGATAAAGAAAACTATTTTAAGATCCAGCCATCTGGATATCAGATATACCACGTGGCTATCGTTGACAGATTGAACTGATCCGGAACAGTTTTTATGTCATCTCCAATCAGCCATTATCGGGTTTGTTCGTCCCACATCGGGATGTCTCCTGGATACATCGCAACCTCTTAAAGGTCGTCGGTCATCTGGATCATGCTTTGTGAAAATATGTCAATCCGGTTATTGGGAGTCCTGGATCCGTTTCAGTTCAGCTTAAGGTATTCAGGATGATGTAATGGGGTGGGAGGGTTGTAGAGTCTTCTGGAATCTGTCTTTCCGTGGCTCCGAATACATAGGTGATGGGGTGGCACATAATTCGATTAGATCATTACTCTGGATGCCGCTAGGTGGAATACGATTAGCCAGGACACGCGATAAGGGCGCCCTCACACGAAGGCTCGCTTCTGGGCGAGTTCGGGATCTCGTTTCGCGAGATTTTAATAAAAAAACTCGGATATATTTTGTGCCGCCATTATGTCTAGTCTCTACCCTTTTGTTATTATCGGTTACAGGGATTTGGGCCACCCACTCGGCCATTCAGGATCCCCGGGACCGGACGCTGCATCCCTTGTCGGCTTTCCGGATCCAGACCGGGGTAAACAGCCCGGGATGGGTTTCGGGATCGCGAAAGATGAAAGCCGGAATGCAAAACTTAATTAACGTCACGTCGGAACGAAAGATAACCGCCATTAATTTAGGCTATCCGAGTGCTGAGATCCCGATGATCCAGAATATAAACACATATCCGGAGGGTGGTGATGTAAGAGATATTTATGTGGCTCAGCTTGGTCTAGGCTGAAACATGAAGGATGCTAAATGAGGGCAAAGGTCATGGAGATGGGTGGGGGTTATCTGACACCAAAGAGAGGGTGTATTAACCCCCCTCTCCCCATTCTCCAAAATGCACGAATGGAGTGAATATTCTATTGAATGTGAATGTGTGTGTATGTATGTGTGTGTGTGTGTATTTTGGGGTTTAAATGGGTCAGCACTTAATTGAGCCCGAATATCCATCAAAAGCTTCCCGGGAGGGGGATGGGTGAGGGTGTTAAATCCCGGGGGGAGGAGATGGTGAGAGGCCGGAGAAGAAAGACAAAACTTCATAGTTGTTGACATATTTATGTTAATATATTTGACTGGGAAATATGGAAATTATCGAATTGATTTTATACTTAAAATTCACCTTATATATATATATATATATATATATATATATATATATATATATATATATATATATATGATACCTATAGAATTGATACCTTATAGAACACGAAGTATATCAGATACTACAGCTTGAGTGAGGGTTCCAAACTTGGAGCTCGAGATAGCTTTCTTTAAAAATACAAGCACAACACACACACACACACTACATGGATATATATATATATATATATATATATATATATATATATATATATGAGAGAGAGAGAGAGAGAGAGAGAGAAAGAAGAATCTTCATTTCATCTATATATTCAGTAGGCCCCCGTTATAACGCGGTCCGTTATACCAAGAAATCGGATATAACACCGTCAGACCCTGAACCCTGTTTCATGGAATCCAGGACAGAGCATTTTACGCGAAATTTCATGAACCGTTAAAATGTTTTGAAATAATTTGAACGCTTTTACAGTTTGTACTGCACTTGGTGCCAAGGGTCACAGGTTCGACCCCAGCAAGAGGTCGAAACTTTTCCAGAGATTAATTTCTCAGCTCACAACATCGTGGATGACTGACCACGTTAAATGGCGATGCCGTCTCCACTGAATTATTGAAAATAAATGGGGACATTAAAGACCCCCCGAGGACGTAAAATACTCTGGCAGTGACCACCCTCAGGGTATTTCGGCTCCATCTTTCCGTACTGCTCCCCTGTGAGTGGTGGTGGAGGAGGTTCCTCAACCACTCTAACATAGAGGCTGTGCCAAATAAGCGACAGCCTGGGGATTCTCCCCGAAAAACAAAACCAAAAAAAACTAAAACATATTGTATCAGTTGCTACCTTCATCTGAAAAAGATGCACTATTTCTGGCGGATGCATATCACCACTACAACATGGCTGTTACTGTTTGCGCAATTTTGCAGAAACATGGAGGTAATATTTATGTTTAAGTCAACGAATGATTAAACACTTACTGGGAACATTGATAAAATAAACAGTTGTATGAAATCTTCAAGGATGGTGCAAAACCCAGCCGATACACGGATTCCCCATTATCGCCCACCTGACCGTGCTCTTTCTCGCTTCGCAGTCCACCTATAACACGGTCAACATGTTGTGGATTCCAACGACCGTGTTATAACGGGGGCCTACTGTACTATTTACTAGTTTGGGCATCTCCATGGAACTAACTGGCAGCGCAGCTGGCCACATATCAATAGCACACCGGTTAAAACGCCGTGTCAGAAGATTGTTTCATCCTTCACTTCGCCTCGGTTATGTTTGGAGGTCGCTGCGCCTATTTTGTCTACCACGTGCACCAAAGTGGCCGCAAAAGAGCGATATTTTTTGTTTACTGGCTCAACTTTTTGGCGGATAATTCAGGGATTTATTCAGTCCATGAATCATTTAATAATTGACTGAAAGTGATTACACTGACTTAACGACGGTTACGGGAATGTCGGCGTAATCACTGACTGTCCAGGGTTACCGTAGCCATCTGAAATGGTCATTAAGCAGAGGTGGCATTTTACGAGTGGTTCGTTTCTTAGGAAGAACAAAGTGAGTGTCCACAAATCGTAGATGCCGGATTTAACTGGTCACTCGGGAGAAGCGGGTTGTTAAGGCAGGAGGTGCTCACAATAGGTTTTTGCCGTTTTCATATTGGAATGCATAGACTGGCTTTACCGGCGCATGCGCACTCACTGACATTAATATACTGGAGGAACATTTTTGCGTTAAATGTCGGCAGACACGGGCAGGTACTCTGGTTCAAATATGCACGCACGAATGTACGCATGCACGCATTACCTAAATCCGCACCACGGTCCAAATACCAGGCGATTTTCGGCATTTTTTTCGGTATATTTTCTTTTCCCGCCCGAAGCCCGGTTTTGAACAGTTACACTCTTCAGCACCAGGTGGCGCCACGCATCAAACTGTTCACCACTTACCTAGCGTGCAAATAAACACGTGATCAATCCCAACAGCCTCGGGTTTACCACACGTCAAACCATCTCCAGATCTAGTCCGCTAGAGCAGAGATCCCAGCATTCCAGAGATCCGGGCATCCAGGGATCTCGCTATCCAGATATCCCGGTCAGTGGTCGGCCATCTTTAATATTATCACGTAGTCGACGCAAAGCATTGTGGACCACCAATTAACGTGATTAGAGTCTATCTATGGGCTGATCTCTATGTAATTATTTACGGGAAGTTGGGAGGGGAGGAATCTTTAAGGGCCCCATCCAGAAACGTTCTGGATCGGCCAACTTCCTGCAAATAGGCAGCGCGGTAAGATTTCCCCAAATGCTCCTACCTTCCGGTTGGTGTAAACTGGTAGCGGACGGTGGTAAACATGCCTCCTTTC
Organism: Paralvinella palmiformis; assembly: GCA_025642065.1. Lineage (NCBI taxonomy): Eukaryota > Metazoa > Annelida > Polychaeta > Terebellida > Alvinellidae > Paralvinella > Paralvinella palmiformis. The sequence continues at coordinate 115,336 of JAODUP010000198.1, read as the reverse complement.
ATTACTTCCTGTCACTACAAGAGACGTCCGCTCGTAATTCCTGATTGACCGGAACACAGACTCGCCCGGCATTATTTGTTCTGGATCGGAGCCAGCAGCAGCGCCGATCCGGAGAATGGCGATATCGAGTTCTCGCGAGACTTTATCCGAAGAATAGCGGAATGTTGCAGGCTATCGCCGATTTCGGGCTATCGTTCCGCTTCCTGTGACGTCACAGAGAGAAATTGACATGACGATTCACGTGACAGCATAAAACGACGAACGGATAGATTGTCACGAGTGATGTAAGAATATCGGAATAAGTAAATTTCGCCAACTTTCGCCACTACGAAACGG
>JAODUP010000198.1:45000-112500 GCA_025642065.1 Paralvinella palmiformis | reverse complement strand
GCCTACATATGTGTCTAGGAGCCAATAACTAGTTGTTTATTGGTGATATACAGGTGTCTAGGTGTGAATAGGTTTGGTTAGGTATATATATATATATATATATATATATATATATTACGTATATTCAGGTGTCTAGCTGTTTCTATATGTGTTTTCAGGTACACAAATGGACCTAGATGTCTGTAGGTGTTTATATATATATATATATATATATATAACGAGTTTCGTTAGCAATATATATATATATATATATATATATATATATATATTACAAGGTACATGCTGACTGTGATTAGGTATGATGTTTAGTTGTTTATCGATCAAACAATAATATGACTCTCTCAGGTCACTTAGCAAAGATATAGGTCAAATATCTAGGTCGGATTTCCGGTCATGGCTAGGTGAGCTCTCTCTCTCTCTCTCTCTCACGTACACACAACTGGTCTTTAATCTCTGAGAGCCACGTGTAATCATTCTATCGAGAGACATATGTAATCAATCTATCTTAGCACCTTGAATGTATGCTATAATTAATAAATCAATAATACAGCCCATCCCCTCGAACTGACCACTTCCTAGATCTGTACAGTCGTTGCCCAGCTAGTGGCAGCCATTTTGTCCTAATTGCTCCAGCAGACGATCTATTTATCGCAACAAATCGCTGATAATGTTATCACTGAAAAAATGATATCACCCAAATCTATTTTATTGTAAATAGTTATGAAACCTTGATGTAAAATTTTATTATTAATATTAACTATCAATCGATTGATTGATCGATCGATCGATCAATCAATCAATCAACCGATCAACCGATCAATAAATCAACCAGCCGGCCAACCAATCGATCGATCTATCAATCAATCATCATATGTATGCATGTTTGTATGTAAGCATAAATTACTAAATATATACACACACAAACACACACACTCTCTCTCTATATATATATATATATATATATGTTTATCTGTTTCCATATCTATTCATTTATTTAATAAACTATTTATCCATTTAATTAGCTAGTTTCCATTTGATCAATCTACCTATCAATCTATAAATCTATCAACCCATCTATCTACCCGTCGCCCTATCTATATTATCCCAGCCTAATCACGTTTATTACTGCTCCTGTACCGGGTACGATATGTTTGCGGTGTCAGTGACCCGGTTGGCGATGGCTCGAAATCAATTGTGGCCGAATGTATCCTCAGACGAGCTATAAATAGACCCGTACGACAGACAGAAGTAAACAGCGACAGATGTTGCGGCTGCTGTAGATGATGATGATGATGATGATGATGGTGATGATTTGTTCACACCTGAATCAGGTGTGCGAAGACTGACCTGTATGTCTACCAGTATCTGCAACCTACATACATCATCGAGAAGTTCGGTTGGGTGGAGCTCGGTGGGGGGTGGGTGCGGTCAGAGGGCGTTAACTGGGTTGATATAAAGTTTAATTTTATTTGATGTCGGCGGCATCTGAACGATTTAGCACCCTCTGGAAACCAATAACAACAACAATAACAACAACAACACCAATACTAACAACAACAAGAAAAACGACACTAACAACACTAACAACAACAACAACAATAGTAATAAAATAACAAAAACAATAATAATCACAACGAAAACAACAACACCAATACTAACAACAATTACAACAACAATAACAACAACAATAATAATAATAACAACAACAATACTAACAACAATAACAACAACAACAATACCGTAAACACAGTCACCACGACAACCGTCAAGAATGATCAACAGTAATGACGAAGAACAAACAAACAAACAAACAAACAAACAAACAAACAAACAAACAAACAACTATATAAGTATGTCGCCACTCAATGTTATATTACTGATGGCTAAGCTGGTAGAGTGCCTGGCACTCAAGACGAGTACGCGGGTTCGGTGCCAGTCATTGTTATCGGTCCTTCCCCACTTCACTCCACTTGGCTCTGGAGAGCTGCATGAAGTGATAGGCTTTGTGCTGAGTAGCGGCTCGCGCTGCATACTGCCGGGGGTGTTGAGGGAGTGCGTATGTGCGATGGAGGGATACCACGACAGCCGGAAGTACTTCATGGCTGTAGGAAGTGACGTCATTAAACTATCGGAGTCGTCAGCGCGAGGTGGCGCTGTAGTGGTCAGGTGAGTCAAGCACGTGTCATTATATTAGCCAATTAATGGACATGTAGCCGGCATATTTTATATTAGCCACGAAATAGCCACATATTATATTAATAAAAAATAGCCACATGTTATATCAGATACCTAACTACACATTATGTAATCCCATATAATAGCTCCTTATAGTATTAGCCACATATAATAGCCAAACACGTAAGCCACGGGTAAAAGTAGCCACACAGTAGCCACATATTATAGTAGCCACGTTATATAATGACTGCATGGCAGCTAAATATGCCGAAATAGCCTTAAGCCACAAATTAGTCATATATCATACAGACTATATTGTCAAATATTAGCTACACAGTAGCCACAGATTGACAGAAAGCTACAACCAACGATATATATATATATATATATATATATATATATATCAATCAATCTCTATATTTAGATAATGACCGACAACCGATGACACATTGTTGACAGTTGACACCAAACATAAATAATATATTTATGAAATTAATACTTATTAACAGGCGGACTGTTCTGTTTAAGGTCATACATTACCACTGTACGCCAAAATTCCATAACGGGTGTACTCGTATAGAGGCGTTGCCGAGTACAGCAGCGTTGCTGGGTATAGCTGTACTGCTAGGTACGCCGGAGTTGCTAAACAGAGTAGGTTGGTAGGTGCATTAGTGTTGCTAAACGTAGCCGCGTTGCTAAGTATTGCAGCATTGTTGCTAAATACCATAGTACTGCGAAGTGTTACAGTGGTAGCGTGGTGCTGGGTACCACGGATGATCGAAAGTTTCATAAATTACCGAGTGCAAACATACCACTAAATACCACATTGTTGCTGAATAGCCTGGTACCGATAAACAGAGTTGCTAAGGACCTCGGTATTGCTAATTGGGAAATGTTGCTAATTATCCCAGTACAACTAAGCACCACAACGTTGCTAATTACCACTATATTACTAAATACACTTATCACGATATTGCCAAGTACCTTAGTATTTCTAAGTGCCACAGTATTGCTAAACGCAACAGTAGTGCAAGACACTCCAGTAATGCTAAATACCGGAGTGCTGCTGTGTATCGTGTTACTGCTAAATACCATAATGTTGCTAAGTTCCAAAGTATTGCTAAACCCCAGAGTGTTGATAAATACAACAGTGTTAGGAAAACACCGCATTGTTGCTAACTATAATATTATTGCTAAATATCGCAGTGTTGTCACGAATCACAATATTGCTTAATAACTCAGCGTTGCTAAGCAAAACATTGGTGTTAAATAAAGTGCTGTTGCACGAGTACTTAAAGATAGACAGATAATTAAAAGTACAATATTAATAGGTCATAAATACAAGAATATTTGTAAAAGTATTCAAAAGTACAAGAGTACAAGAGTACATTTCGCATTATGGTATTTCAGAAAGCTTAATCGTGAAAGAACAAAATGGCGGCTATTCACAACGCCCGGATGTAGCCTCAGCTGACGAACGAATCACTTTAATTCAAGTGACTTCCGTTTTCGGACAGTCCTCGCTAACCCTATACGTCAACCCCGCTAAGAGATTCTTTTATGGCTCGGCGCATCCCACAGTCACGTGGTTCCGCTTTCCGAATCGAACACCGATCAATATGGCGCTTCGCCAGACAACAGGTTGTTAGTAACTTTTGCCACGTGACCGGATCTGGCGATACCGTTGCCTTGAACTCGGTTTGTCCGAAGACAGCACGAATTTGATCACATTATCGCCCACAGGAAGTCTACTTAAGCCGCGAGGACTCGCTTAAACGGGGTTAACCCACGCTTCGGTTTACTTCCGGGTTTCGGATCTGGTTCTTTTTTAACTGACGCATGGGTCACCTAGTTAGTTGGATTAATAAGTGGTTGAGTCAGCGAGTGAGTGAGCACTGGCCGCACTTGGAACATATAGTCGTGGGGCGATCCCTGGGGAATTATCCCACAAGCATAAAAATGTGTCGGATTGAGCCCAGAACCTGGAAGATTGCCGTGCAGTACTCAAACCACTGCGCTCATCGGAGCACCCCCTAACTGGATTCATGAACGACATAACAAAATGAGAGAACGTTGACGAATCAGCGGTCACCGTTGTTATCTTACCCATGATGCATTCGGTAACCTGGCCCATGAACGGTCTAAATCCAGTTACGAGACATGGCACATGCGCACCGGGCAGGCTGGGCCAACTAATTTCCGTTCATGCGCGCTGTAATCATAAAAACTGCTTCGTCCGAATCGAGTCTAACTTACTACTTCCGGTGTTATCGTACCATCATTTACGTCACTGGAAAGGCACGTAACTGAAGCGACTATTCTTGGAGCGGAAGTCGGCTTGGGCGAGTTCTCTAACAATTGGCGAGTGGAAAAAGAATCGGCTTCCGGTCCGCGTCAGGCGACGCTCTGATTGGTCGGCACCACGACAACTGATCCGGAAGACGTCGGTAGACTCTACGATTGGCCACAACAAGCTCGAGCCACGTGACCACGAATTACCGGCGAATATCGGGGGCTCTCAGGCTGAATTGATCACGTGGTGTACGATAAAACGGAAAATGGAAGATGGCGCCACTTATAGCGTGAATAAGTAAGGTCCGAAGAGGGTGGGAGTGACGTCATCAATTCAGGGCGATATGATTCGCTTATCAGCTCGCTTCCAGACGATCGTTGTCCGCCATCTTTGTGTGATAGGGCAGCATCTCGCTAGAGGGCGCCGCTCGTCGGAAACGAGCAATCTTTCCACCAGAGGTCGTCGGGTCGATCGTTTTCGATTTTGGAGTGAATCACGTGATTTCGATTGTGTGTTACTCTATTTGTTTGTTTGTTTGTTTGTTTGTTTGCTTGCTTGCTTGTTTGTTTGTTTGTTTGTTTGCTTGATTGATTGATTGACTGATTGATTGTTTGTTTGTTTGTTTGTTTGTTTGTTTGTTTGCTTGCTTGCTTGCTTGCTTGCTTGATTGTTTGATTGATTGATTGATTGATTGATTGATTGCTTGTTTGTTTGTTTGTTTGTTTGTTTGCTTGCTTGTTTGTTTGTTTGCTATGATATGGACGTGATCTTGCGTCGTCATGGTGGATATCCTGGATGCCGTGAATATGACACTTGTACTTCCCGGATCACGTGACCTTGATGAGATTACCATTAGATGGGATCTTCTCCAAGGCGTCGGGGGGGGGCGGAAATCCACGTGACCTTGGTACTAGTGCTGCCACCATATGGTGTTAGACTCTAATATGCTACAGTTGTCAGTAACAGACTTGCATGGTCATTGAACCGAGAAGTGGATTTTGATGTCTGCACATGCCTGCTTAGCTATAAATATGCTATATATATATATATATATATATATATATATATATATAAAATATATATGGTGTGATCATCAGTAGGTCATTACTAGTTCATGATCATCATCACCATCATCATCATCGTCATCCACATGTAAAGTTATCATCTTTGCAAAACTATACGTGGCCATAGTGAACTGTCACAGACAGACAGACAGACAGACAGACAGACAGACAGACAGACAGACAGACAGACAGACAGACAGACAACCAGAAAGCTCCATCCCTTATTGCCAGCAGTGCATGGCCCCGAACCCGTCCCAGGTCATTGCGATGACAACACACATTCACAAACTAGCCATCCAAGACATGGTTTTATCTCACACGCCCACACTCTCAAAAATGAACCGGATGAGATACGGTTATAGATGAGCCATAGCGGATGAGCATTTATCTTGTCAATTTGTACCGTCGATCCAGAGATGCGCTTCGAATGAGCTGCGAACCAAAATCGACAGACCGTGACCGTCTGTTTCATCGAAGTACGATGTCGGATCCGGAAGTCATTGTTAGTCAATTTGTTCGGAGGCTGGGGGGGGGTGCGGGGGGGTAGCGAATTATAAGATTATGAATATGTAGCTATCGTGAAACAACGATAATATATATATATATATATATATATATATATATATATACCGGGTATATTCAATTTTTTATATTAATTATACCATATTAATAGTCCTTAAAAAATATATATCATGTTCAAAAGTGCTTTACAATACACGAAGTATAAAAATTAAATATTCAAATGATATGGTACTGTAAGATGAAATATTAAAATATACTCTTATTGGTGACTATAGTGTTATGATGTACTAATATGATAAGAAAAGACAACAACAGTACCAACAACGGTCAATTATTATAATATACTATGATAAGATGATCTCGATAAAATAAATTATAAACACGTTGTATTTACACATTATCGGGTACAGACTAGATTTATCTAGTACAGACTAGATTTTAGAGGTTTCTTTAAGGTCTGTATCGTTTTATTTCCTCTGATGTCGGCAGTCAATGCGTATCTGAAACCGATGTGCTGGATCCGTTTTTAATCAAATCTGTTGTCAAATGATACAGTCCGCATCTAATAGCTGTGCATTGTGGGATGTGAGAATCCTGCCAGGTGCACACATCTGCAACAGGTCTCTCAAATACACAGGATATGGTTGTACAATATCCCCCTTCGCCCCCCCCCCTCTCTCTCTCTCTATATATATATATATAACATCATATCGCATTGGATTTTTATAATATCAGTTTAATGCGTCGTGTTTCGACTGATAAACACCCCTTATGGAAATGCACAGCGAAGTGGTGTGTTTATTTTGCTAACATAACACGAAAAATTACGAAAATCCGTTTACTTGCTCGTCTACATTTCAAAGTAACCGGTCACAGTGCACCTTACATCGATTAATTACTTGTCCACGAGCACAGGTAAACATTGGAGCAGCCCGCGCATGCGCACATATACCACGTCTAAATAAGCCAAATCGTCGAATGCGAACCTCTTGGCTTGTTTTACTGACCGCTTGCATCGTGGGAGGAAAAAATCGACCTACTTTCTCAAACTACCGGATTGTATTTTCCCGGATTTGACTTCTTATTCGTGGCCGATTCATCAGATGACTAAATCATTAAGCAAATGGGCTCGCCGTGTCATCTAATTCGTAATATTACCAATTGATAGCTAGATGTATATCGGGATTTTGTCAAACGAACGGACTCCTTTAGGTTTTAGAGGCTAAAGGCCCCGGTTTTTATTTCGTTGCGGTTTATGTTACAGTACATGATGTACATTGGAGTGTCCCGATTTTGTTGTGCGTTTCTGTGGGTGGGTGTCGGGTGTGTGGGTGGGTGGGTGGGTGGGTGTGGGGGGGGGGGGGTGGGTGATAGCTCGAATTCGGTGTAAAAAACGCGCGGTCGTGGTAAATCACAAATCGGCATCAAAACATATGGATGAATCATCAGTGATGTATGTGTTTGTGCGTTTGTGCGTGCGTACGTGTGTGCGTCTGTGTGTGTGTGTGTGTGTGTGTGTGTGATTGTGTGACCTACTCTTTGTTTACACCACGTGACCTTGCTATCTCGTACAAGCACGCGCACAGTGATGGCACGTGACAACATTCGCCGGGAAATCATGTCGAGATTACCCGCACCTTCTATTGTCACGTGACCACAGGACGAGCACATCGCCGTTGACACGTGATTTAATTATCCGGGCGTATCCAAAACGCCTACACCGCGTTTCAAGGGTCGCGACCAGGTACTGGTTCCGGTGCTGCTCGCGTACACCGACATATTTATCCACATTGTTGCGCAGCAATCCGTCATTCACGTGACAGGAAATACTCCACACTTGCGCCACCTAGCCCGATCCCGGTACCCGGGTCAAGGTCCCCGTTTCCGCCAAGCTGAATGCCGGTGTCACGTGTACAGCGGTGTGAGCATGCGAAACAATAGCCATTCCGTCGAAGTCTTTTCGTCAGCTTCCAGTGAAATTTCAATACGCTTCCGTCTTAATGGCGGCCATATTTATGACGTAATAAAAATCCTAATCCTACATAATTCCACGTGATGAGACAAGATCAGGGACGAAATGCCGGGTCGTTGGCCGACAGTTGGTGCGGACGTCGTAGTTAGCGCAAGCCAGCTAAGCGAAGATTCAACCATATTATCGCCCACTATGTTGAGTACCGAGCGCATAAAATCATCGCTGAAAACACGTGCAGACATGTGACTGGGTTAAGTGCGAATCGTATTATGGCGGCACCCAGTCGGCGCCCACGAGGCAGGAAGTGCAGACATTCGCTTACCGACGGTGTTAGCAGTCGGGAACGGCGGTTGCTGTCACGTGTCCTCGATTGGTTGCCACCAGGGGGCCCCGTTTATTCGGTAGGCTTGTCAATCTCACCTATTATCGCTTCACATCCCGTCGTACGACATACTTAAAACAGGCCCTAATCGGCGCTGGATTACGTCATAAATTATACCACGTGACGAACTGCTTCAGTGGTTCGCTAACGGCGACGGTAGTTTGTAGGTACAAGTTAATCTAGGCCGGAATTACCCCTGTAACACGTGTAAATCAACACGTGGTCTGCGTCGTCCGACTCAACTGCCTTATCGGTGGTGGCAATTTACGTGACGGGGCCAAACGATTCGAACATACATCTATAAGTTGACATGCGCCAGGTGGCGCTGCCAGTCATGGGGAATAATTCGATATCGAACTCTTTCAATCAGTCGACTCGTAGATCGATCGCCAACCTCGTGTTTGTCGAGATTTATAGCTGTGTTTACGCCACCTGGCGACTGATGGACGAAACCGGTGAGTGACCACGTGTTCGTCCGCTAATAAATACATCCTCCATTAGACATTATTCGGCTCGATTGAGACAAAATGGCCGCCAAATAGTACGTTACGCCGCTATAAACTGGGTGACGGTTATTCGTCGGGGCGCGGGGCGATACATTATGCCGCCTGCGTAGCGGTCACGTGTCTCCGGACTATAACGCTGCGCCTTGTTCAGAATTGTCATCACGTGACCAGACTGAATGGTACCTCGTCACGAGGGGTGAAGGGCCCGTTCTATTATCATCCGATATTTGTTTCGCCATCCGTAGCCGTGACCGGTACTACTTTTTCATCGAGACCGGAAATGGCTTCCTCTCGATGACATCACGGAACTGCACTTATGGCAAATAAAATGATGCTGATGTCCTTCTTTTCCTGCCTGATAAATAGCGGAGGGGTGGGGGTGGGAGGAAGAGGTAACAGACATGCGCAGTTGAGTATGTTTCCGTACATGCGCAGCGGTACTATTTTCGTGACCTAATTTCGGGAGGGGGGGGAGGGCGTCTTTATACAATGTACGAGTTTGGTGAAGCGTCCGATGCTCGTCCCAATATAATCTGGATCCTCGGTTAGCGTAGCCCAGTTGATGTGGCGATGTTGTCTCGATACCCGATGGGTTCAGTTCCGCATGATGTTCGGTGCGTCTGTCCTGATAGCTCAGCGGTATAGATCTCGACTGGACGTGATGAGACAGCGGGTTCGAAACCACCAACCAGCTGATGGTGGTAGGAATCCATTCATGGAGGTCGATGTATTTGGGGGATTATATAACTTTGTTTGTGAGTTCTAAACTATATACACACATGGTTTAAGAGCACCCCGGGGTGAGTGGGGTATATACACCCATGGTTTAAGTTTATCCTGGGGGTGAGTTGGGTATATATCCACATGGTTTAAGGCTATCCCGGGAGTGAGCTGGGTAGAGTGCATATAAGTAATATCCCAAAGCTAAATTAGAACTGGAAACTGTAATTCTCCGGCATATTATAATCTCGTGTTACTAATGGTATATATATATATATATATATGTGTGTGTGTATGTGTGTGTGTGTGTTTGTATGTGTGTGTGTGAGTGTGTGTGTGTGTGTGTTTGTGTATGTGTTTATCTGTCCGTGTGTTTGTGTGCGTATTTGTCTATCTGTTTGTGTGTGTTTGTTTATATGCTTGTGTGTGATTATGTGATTGTGTGTTTGTGTATGTGTGTGTGTGTGTGTGTGTGTGTGTGTGTGTGTGTGTGTGTCTAGGGGGAGAGATGTTATAACTTGTTTATCTATCTATCTATCTATCTATTTATCTATATATCTCGTGTTAATAACGTTTCGCTTCTTCCCTGATTACATCAAGGATGTTTCTAAACTTGTCTACCCTCGGTATTACTGATAGCACTCAATGTCGTAAAACAGGGACGAAAAGATACTATAAAACACTACAAGGTAAGTGCTCAGCCAGTGGCTAAAACACGATATTTGATCAAATACATCAGTAGTAAGACTGGCCAAACAAGTCTAATTGAAAGAACAGACGTATAAAATCTAGTACACTAGTACTACTACCACTAATAGTAATATTTAAATGAGATATGTCGTAAAGTATCGTAAACTGTCAAGAAAATGGCGACAGCAGTGTGCTACACATATTGTGATCGATTTGTCGGCTGTTTCCTATTTATTAAAACATATATAATCGTAAATAATGGCCGTGATATTTACTACAGATTACGGTAACCTGATACTTAAAGTGGAATTGCCTGGCTTAAGATGCCGTAAACAGGACCAAATATCATATATATATATATATATATATATATCAGAAATATATTTTTAGATGAAGGCTGTGAAAACCAAACTCAAGTATGAAATAACAATTACTTCCCCCCCCCCCCACACACACACACGCCAACAGACATGTTTGGTCTGTCAGGTAGAGTACTTGAATTGTTTAGATCCTATCTGGAACAACGCTCCCAGAGAGTGTCTGTTCATGGTATTTTATCTGACATTCAGTTTTTGTTATCTGGTGTACCACAGGGTTCAGTTCTTGGTCCTCTGGTTTTCACAATGTATACCCGTCCTCTTGGGATCATTGCGCAGCGATATGGGATTAAATATCACTTGTATGCTGATGACACACAGCTGTATATATCACTGGATCCTGACAATGAGTTAAATTTCTCCTCTTCCTTGAAGAATTTAGAACATTGTATTGCCGATATCCGGCTATGGATGACTCAAAATCTTCTAAAACTAAATGATAATAAAACAAATATTTTATATTTGGCATCACCACATTGTGTTAAATCCCTAAAGACACCAGCATTACAGATGGGTGCATCTTCGATTACCCCTAATGGGTCAGTAAAAAATCTAGGGGTTATTTTTGACCAATGTATTAACATGCATGAACATGTCACATCAGTATGCCGAGCTGCCTACTACCATCTTAAGAACATCCACTGTTTAAAAGCATTCTTGACACAAGAATCACTTTTAACTGTAGTTCATGCCTTTGTTACATCTCGTATAGACTATTGTAACTCCCTGTTATATGGCATATCTGATTATAACATTAATCGCCTTCAGCGAATTCAGAATAGTGCAGCTCGCATTGTAACAAATACTAGAAAATATGATCATATTACCCCAATTCTTCAAAAACTACATTGGCTACCTGTTAGACAGCGTATCCATTTTAAGATTCTGTTAATAACTTATAAATCTATTAATGATATGGCACCAGAATACCTGTGTGAACTGGTTTCCATTAGAAAGTCATCCCGAAAACTCAGGTCATCCAGTCAGATACTATTGCAGGTGCCAGTGTCTCGGCTCAAGTCATATGGTGATTGTGCGTTTAGTGTTGCAGCCCCCAATTTGTGGAATAAGTTGCCGGCAAATATTAGAAATTCGTCGTCTCTTGGAAATTTTAAGTCTCTTCTAAAAACACACCTATTTAAGGTCGCTTTCACAGATAAATAATTATTATCTTTTAAATCATTACAGGGTTTTTACAGACATTATTTGGGGTATTATTAAATTACATATTATTTGTACAGCGCCTTTGAATGGCTCCTGCTAGTAAGGGCGCTTTATTAAATATACATTATTATTATTATTATTATTACCCCAGTTCCCCAACCCTCCTTACTTCCCCCCCCCCAAATTACGTTCATCTGATTGGTTGGAGAAAACTGGCTTTATGTGGATGCCCCTCTGGTGGTAGAGTTTGTTAAGAGATAGATTAGTAAGCTACAATAGTAAAGTTTGGTGTTCTATACTTATAGACAGATAAAATGACTTTAATCTGACAACGGGATGGCTTATGTCGGAAGATACGTCACCATCTCGTCGTGATCCAGAACTGGATCCAGGATCGCCGATGTCGTGAAGATGGTCAAGTAACAGACCGGTCTACATATGTGTGTGTGTGTGTGTGTGTGTGTGTGTGTGTGTGTGTGTGTGTGTGGAGACACATAATTGTGTCTGTGATAGGTCAAGGCCAGAGTAAACAAATAGCTCAGTTTATAAACTTATATCAAGTTCCGGTTTGATTATAATTAATGTGTTGTTAGATATAGGTCAGACTCTCGGTGATTGGCTTATTTGAAACACGCCCCCCCCCAACTTCTTCTGCTGTCTTTTCGTTTATCTATCTATATATCTATCTACCTATAGAGCGCCTCCGTGGTCTAGCGGTAGCGTGTTGGAGCACAGATCACTAACACCTTAGTTCGAATCTCGGTGTTGGCATATCTGAAGGTTGTTTCATCTTTGACTTCGCTTCATTACATTTGGAGGTCCATCGGCCCATTTAGCCTTCGATGTGCACAAAAGTGGCCGTACAACATCAATCATTATACTAATCTATCTATCTATCTATATGTTCCTCTATATACCGATCTATCTGTCTAACTCCCTAACCCTCAATGTATAGCTGATGTGTATGTGCGTGAAGTGCGCATGCGCGTGCGTCATATAGTATGAACTCTGAGATGGAACATTTAATTACTAAACACGTAAAAACATAATTCTAATCACGTGACTTTAACTGCATCAGAGCCGGAAATAAGCGATGCAACGCCGACGTCGTCCATTTTACGACAATGGCAACTGGATATTCTAATTACTTAGCATCACCCCCCCAGGAAGACAACATGGCGGCATTGGGGAAGAAGAAAGCAGAGTTTTCTAATTAATTACTAACACTTCCTTTGGTGGGAACATCTCACGGAATGGTTTGGCCATCTTCATCACGTGACTGGTTTGGTGTGGTTCGTCTCCGTGGCAACCTATTGCACACGTTAAGCTTAGGAGATGTAGGGGGCGCTACTGTCGAGGATTAGAGCGATAATATGATATCTTTTTCTGTCTTTCTTCCTGCGTGTGTTGTGTGTGTGTGTTGTGTGTGTATGTATGTATGTGTGTGTGCGTGTGTGTGTGTGTGTGCGTTTGTGTGTGTGATGCTATTTCCAGTAACCAGACGAAATGTGAACTAACCAGCCAATTCCCTTAACAAGTACCTCGCCGTCTGTGCCTCATCTAGTCATTACCTCAGTATCTGTACCTCACTTAGCGATAACTTCTCTCTGTACCCACCCCGGTGCTTGTCCTTGATCAAAACCCAGGTATCTGTACCTCACCTGGCAACTATATCAATGCCTATAACCTCGGTGCCTGTACCTCACTTAACCGACCTCAATCCAGCCGTCTGCACCTCAGCTGACCTTTTTCAGCTATCAGTACCTCAGGCTGGCCATGTTTCTGCCATCAAGTGCCCCCTGGTGTCCTGTTTGCCATGTCGCCACAAGCCGGATCCAGACGATAATATGGCGCGTGACCTGGAGACCGGATCTAGTATCGGCCACAGTCACGTGATGTGGCAAAGCGGCGACAATTGGCGATAATCCGAGATGACGTTATTATATCAAGGTATGTCTTAGAGCGACACCTAGCGTCTATAGCCGCACAAAGCCTACGGTAGGTGGCGCATTAGTGGGCTGTTAGCGGCGATTTTATACGTCATTCGCCCGAGGTGAACAATAATATATTGACGTCAATAAGACCGGAAGTGACGAGGTTTTTGCATGAGAACGACTTCCTGTCAGAGATACGGATCTTTGATCTAAGACGGAAAGCAAAATGTACACGTGACTAAGATCACGGGCAAGGTATGGTCACATGGACTACACACAGACAGACAGACAGACAGACAGACAGACAGACAGACGAGCAGCCAGACGGGCAGACAGATAGACGGGCAGACTGACGGATAAACAGACCGACAGACAGACGTAACGAATGGATCAGACAGAGTTCTGCGGACATTTTCGTGACATCACGCTTAAAACGTTCGTCATCCGCTATTTTCGCTCGAAAGAAGACGAGTAAATAATCGCAGCAAGCACGCCACCTGGTGGAGATCCCGGTCGTCAGAGTCACGTGGTCTAATAGTTGAGTGGAATCCGACGGGCGATAAATGGGCGAAATAACTCCCGACGTGAACCAGGATGACGACCGAATGTCGAACATTAACAAGTAATTATTGGTTATTTTCGACTGATCCCGAGCGTGTTCCAAGATCCAGGTTAACGCTTTATGGCGGAATAACATATTTATATTGCAGTTCAGAAATGATGAATTGAATAATAATAATAATAATAATAATAATAATAATTATGATGACGATGATGATGATGATGATGATGATGATGATGATGACGATTTATACTGCCGAATCATGTTTCCAGATTACGGATCGGCGTCGTACCCATATCAACGTTTTCTGATCGAGCACTCTACGATTTCGTTACATACATTGTGAGTGATCGAATGATTGAGTTAGCGACCTTGACACACACACACACACACACACGCACGCACGCACGCACGCACGCACGCACGCACGCACGCACGCACGCACGCACGCACGCACGCACACACACACACACACACAAAGAGAGAGAGAGAGAGAGAGAGAGGGAGATTATAGTCCACCAACTAGCTTGACCAATCAGACAGAAAGCAAACAGACGCATGCGCAATGACAGCCAAAATGGCGTCAATTGGTGCGGGATAAGGACACCAGCCATATTTCGTCCACCTCCTCCCACTATTTATCTCTCAACGTTTAATCATATCTTACGCTTCGCTGCCCGCCATAATGTTATTATTGATCGGTTACTAGGCAACGATCAGATCGAGGCTGCCACTGATCACGTGTCGCAAGATGGAGACCCTAGACTTGGCTCCACAATGGCGATGTATCCAAACGAAAAATAACGATTTTTATGTGTGTTTTTGAGGGAAATAACAAGTCTCAAGGGAACTCATTTACAGACGGAGCCTATAGCGGCTATGCAAGCCTCAATAGAAGTTATCGGATGTTTGTCGGCGTTTGAGATGTTCCCTGGGACATAGTTCAGGATGGCGTGGTGGAACCAAGCGTGTTACGACCTGAGTTCGAATCTTATAACTAGCTGGGCTTTTTTTCATTTACTTTGTGGCTGGCCAGTGATGGACGTAATTTGTAACAAACAATGGCATACCTCACCGGGAATTGAGGTCCTTGCTCAATTGCATATATTGGCATGGAGAAGTCATTTGTCCTATATATTATAGGGGGGGGGGTCTCAAAGAATTGATTAGAAATTGTTTTTCTTTGGCTTTGACGCTAGTCTGATTTAGCACATTTGGCCGAGGAGCTACTTCCTCGGAAATATGACGACCAGTCTGAAGTCTTTCGACTGATGGATGATCCATCTCTCACATCCAGGTAAAAATGGGATGCGAATCCACGATATGAAGGTGTGCATCAACGCGCGCCACCAAATGTGATATCATTATGAGAGTATATGTCTCTCTCTCTCTCTCTCTCTCTCTCTCTCTTATAATATATATATATATATATATATATATATATATATATATATATATATAACAACAGGTGTGTTACCTGAATACGATTTTATGATAAATGCTAATTTAGTGGTGATGATTTTGGCAGATATATATGTTCTATGTCTTAATGGACTGCATACTACATTCATTTATCATGATAATTACATACATGTAGAAATGTAACTAGGCACGCTGTACATATACATACACATGCTCACACAGGTTCACCATCACATGCGATCATTCATACGCGCATAATTAAACAGTTACGGAGATACACCTGTAGGCTGCCGAACCGAATCCATCTATCTCGCTCATCTTATAAAGCGTATTTTGAATCTTTTATTTAGATTCCTGATGAATCGTCCATATGTTGTTTTCGCCTATATCTGCGCCAACCCGTTGACACACACACACACAGAGAGAGAGAGAGAGAGAGAGAGAGAAGTTATTAAAGATATAAACGTTTCAGGAATCTGGCAAACGACCTTCAGATCTGATGGCAAAAAATATACAATAGTGGTATGGCTATATATCTTCTTGGGTGACTATAATATTAAAAACATCACCAACAACAACAACACCAATAACAACAACAACAACAATAATAATAATAATAATAATAATAATAATAATCACAATTAAATATCACACAAGGGCATCAAATAGGTAGCCTATCCCATAAAAAGTGGACCGTCTCAAAATATCATCCCATTCCGTGTCAATCAGTGGGTGGCCCAACGGGACAGGTGTGGTATTTGCCAACAACAGCAACAACTACCACTACAACCTCGACAACAATTAGAAAAGAAGACAAACATGGCGACCAGGGTCACGGAGTACATTGATGAAATAATCGACTGCCAGAAATCAACAAGAAGTATGTGTGTGTCTGTGTGAGAAAAAAAAGGAAGAAAAACCGGTTGACATTTCATCGAAAACCATTTTGTCACATTACGGCTGCAGGGAACAGTCACGTGAACGGAATAGATGGTCCAATCAGCGAGCCGGATTTTCACCTGGAACAATCCCAAACGAGAGGCATCGGGGGTGGGGGGGTGGGATGAAGACGAGGCTGATGGTAGACCGATGAAAAAAAATGAGCACGAGGTGTCTATTTTTTTAATAAATTTATTTATTTTGTACGACCGTCGACGACATTAAGGGGGATCCTGTCTTAGTGCGAAAAAAAACCCGTCGCGAAACTCCCCCCCCCCACACACACACAAACACAAGGAACTGTGACGTAGCACGTCTCGCGAGTGTACCGCCAGCGCCAGATCCGAGGCGAGATTTCAGCAATCTGTTTTGAAGGGATGCAAAGATCATTTAGATGTAAAAAGGGCGGAAGAAAAACAACGAAGATGCGAGTGAATATTTGAAAAGATGCCGTCTCTGGAAGGCTGTACGGCGTTTGATGTGAAAGTAGCGCCGGTGGCGTAGTGATATTTAATGGTAGGCTGTAAGGAAATAGTCCGGCGCCGTTTTGCGTTATTGTCGGTAATTATGGTGGATATGTTGTAGAAAATGCGATAATTTGTCATTGGAGATGAAGATGGTTATCTCTCTATCTGTGTGTCTGTCTGTCTTTCTCTCTCCCTCTCTCCCTCTTCCTCCTCGCTCTCTCTCTCTCTCTCTCTCTCTCTCTCTCTCTTGTGTGTGTGTGTGTGTTTGTGTGTGACACACACACACACACAATGTTAGCTTCAAAATGTCTAACAAGTACGCGGTCCCTAAATTCGATTTAATTCGATCCGAACCGAACTCCCCTTGTTTTAGGATATAATACCGTACTGCTGAACCGAACTTTCCGGTACCCACATCTTGTGGTGGTGGTGGGGGTAGGAGGGGGGGGGGAATCAGTCAGTACTATCCCGAGTCAATACTAAATACTGGCATTATCCTCCATTTTATATTTTCGTGATGTCTTCACGCAGGATCGATTCGACCTAAATTAGTCCGACAGGTGGCGCTGCGATCCGGAAATACGACAATACGTTAGATCACGTGACACACACGCACACTCACGCCAAGCTGGCTTCTTGAAAACTTCAAATGTGTTTTTGAAATTTTTTATCATTTGACAGGTACGAATGTAGAAATAGCGCCTGCCTAGTAGGAGGGGGTTATTTGGCCCCACCCACCTTACCCCAAAACATAGCAGCACAAATTATCATTCGAATGCTTAACACAAATCACTACGCCATACCGGCATGAAGTCACCAAAATGGAAGTCTGTCGGCAGATATGCCGAGTCAATATTAAAGAGGGCGACTATAAGAGGTCACGTGATCTGCCATCATGGCCGGGTAATGGCGTCATTCGCATTATCGAGTTATCGTATTTTGCGTCACGTGACCGCAATCACGTGCTGGTTGCCGATCGGTGAGAGTGGCACTGCGACGCAAACAATTGAAAATATTGAGTCATAGGAACCTATGGCTATGACTGCCCGATTTCAAGGTTAGTCCAGTAATTAGTGGTTAGAAACGAATGTTGCAACTTCCGGGTTCGAAGCCACCATCCATCGCTTGAGTAAAGAACATTTTGCTGGTCATAATTAAATCGTTCCAGAAGCGCTCTTTATAAGGCATTTGGGCTCCGACAAGGATTTTATATATTGGAAGCGGATATAGGTACCACTTCCGGTGAGGAAACATCTTAGCCGATCCTGAGAATGGTTTCCAAATGGATGTTTCTTGTTGTGCGAATTTGTGTGAGTGATAACTGATAGAACATCTCTCTCTCTCTCTCTCTCTCTCTCTCTCTCTATATATATATATATATATATATATATATATATATATATAATTTCATGACGTTTCGATGGCGAAATGAATAGAGCAATGCGATTCAAGCCTCCAGGTTGTGTGTTCAAATCCTACTCATATCTGTTTTTGTGGGAGTTCTTTCCCGAGTGAGACCCCCCCCCCTCTGTCGTATGTCTCACGTGTGACCTGTACCGAGGCTATACAACTCAACGCGTTTGTGTGTGTGTTTTTTTGTGTGTGTGTATGTGTACGTGCAAGGTATTTATAGGTTAATAGGAGGGCGCGCATTGATAATCTAAACATCCGCGCCCAGCTCGAATCGACCCGCCCCGAAGATTGTTGCCGATCGATGACGTCACGCCGAGAGCGCCGAATCCATACCGCGTGATCGCGTACGACGAGCGGTTGATGATCGGCGGGCAAACAATCGATATCAAACATCGATCAACCTTCTACGAGCGGTTGCAATCAATCAGCCGACAAAGCCCTGCCAACTCCAGATACTATATTTGTTGACAACAAGCTAAACATGGATATAACAGATCTTGATAAATGGGACTCTTCTGGATCAAAGGTTTATTAGGTACGAGACGGGACAGGTAGAGAGGTGGGATTGGCCTTTGATGTCTATATTGGACCGTCTAACACAGTCGAGGCCCTACGCCATTGTGCGAAGCTGGTGTTAGACGGCTCTGTTAGACACCTGTGTTAAATATCTTTGTTAGACGCCTTATACGTCTGGTTTTTGAGTATATGTTTAAAGCATTGTGTGCTGGCCACTTATGCTAGACATGTAAGTTTGACACCTGTGTTTGATATAACGGCCTTAGGCACCTGTGTTCGATGTGCGCTATGGACCTTTATTAGACACCTTTCTTAGAATAAGATATAGACGTACCTGTTTTAGAATCCCTGTAATTTAATAATTGCGAGATAATATGAGAAAAACCATTAGACGCCTCTGGTTCAATATTATATACCTGTGCTCAATATATGTGTTATATACTTATGTTAAACAATCTTGAATAACTGTGCTAGACGTCTGTCTTTCACACATGTGCGGAAACGTATAGCTCTATTATAAAGTGTCTTGTCTATCATCTCTATTAGACCCCTGTGTTAAACACTGGTAGACTGTGTAAATATATGTGTTATAAATCTGTGGTAGACACTGTGTTAAATCTGTTCTTAATTATATTCAATGTTAAACACCTATATCATAAGGATTGCGTCAATCACCTCTGTTACACACATGAGTTAAACATCTGTGTTAGACACCTGTGTTTCCAGATTAACAAGGGTCAATAGGACAAGAGATATAGCCCAGGTGCCAGCCAATCGGATCACGTGTAGGGATCCAGAAATCAACAGACGAACAATTGTATCCGACTTCTGGTTGTTACCCGATAGTCGCCGTGACGTATGACACGTGTTATCCGATTCTAGTCGGTGCTGAGTCCGGATCAGGGACAACAGATCATGTCAGTCCGTATCCGGATTAACAGTGGCGGATTTGATTTAGATTATGGACACTGTTCAGTGAATGGGACGTCGTTCAGGATCCGAGGCTAGGATGGAATTCTTCCATCAATAAATTATCATAATAGAATATTGCTGTGTGTGTGTGCGTACGTCAACCCACGCACTTCCAACCGTGTCACAGCCCACGCCACCCACTCAGATTCACGTACCGACACCCACACAGACGAGCCGAACCGTACGCACACACACCGGTCAACACACTTGTCTCAGATCGAACGATTCCATCAATAATTCACCATCCCATAATTATACAGAGCATCCGGATCCGCTATCCGGATCGGCCTCCGCGACCTTCAAACGCCAATGGAAAGATTAATTACAACGATTAGAAAATCCGGCCAAAACGACCTTCACCTCGAACAAACCCAAGGTCGTCACCGGTGGCTCCCCCTTTCGGCCGCCGGGATTGTTCACCTTGGTGGGGCTGCAGTAGGCGGAGAAATCAATTTTTAAGGAAACAATGCAATAATGATGTTGTGCTGGCTTTAAACTAATCGAATAATGGGCGATAATTTGATGGCAATAGATTATTTTTATATTGAGGACATCTGATGAGTAGATCGTGTTACAAAATGGTCACACGATGAGGGTGACATTAATTTGTGGTATTTAGCTGGCAAATTGACTATAAATTTTTATATATATATATATATATATATATATATATATATATATATATATGAACACCTGTCACAGTGGCTATTTAACTCAGGAGGTGTATAGATAAAGAACTGTGGAGACCTTTAGTGGTCCTTTAACACGGCGATGTCTCTTAATGTGGATGGTCGTTGAAGACAGGTTTCAACAATGGTTCCTAAAAGGGGTTTGAAGAGTTTGATGAAATAAATAGATATCCCCTTCTCGCTAACACACACGCGCACGCGCGCACGCACGCACGTACAAACACAGGTATGAAGTGGTGATTTCCATGTCAACATGTTCCGCTGTATCTCGCCCATTCCACGGCATGTACTATAACCTATCAATTCAACACACCAGGGTGTATACTACTTCTACTCACTCATTATTATAGGCCCATTAATACACGATAATCGGTCTCGGTGTGGCGAGCTGAACCGTCAAAACAAACGAAATAATATCAATCATTTCTGATGTCGAACGGGTAACTGCTGGTTTTCTAGTTGAGCACTATACCACTGTGCCATGACTTCTAGCTGTTCCCTCTTGGTATGGTAAATAGACATGTCTGTATGTCATAGTGTCTTATGTCGTATTAGATAACGTGTTACTACAGGATTTGGGTAGACAGACAGACAGGCAGACAGACAAACATCATGAGAAACGGACAGTCAGGCAGAAGAAGAGATAAAACGATGGACAGACAAACAGATAGATAGACAATGAAAGAGAAAAGCGGCGGGGCAGACAGGCGAAGAGACAGAAAGACAGATAGATAGGCAGACGGAAATATACACAAAGAGAAATATTGATATATATACATACATCCAGACAGACAGACATACATCCAGACAGACATCCAGACAGACAGACAAACAGATAAGTAATTAGACATCCAGACTAGTAGACAGACAGACTGGTAGACAGATAGGTAGAGATATATGTATATATAGACGGTCAGATGGACAACTAGACAGACAGCCAGATAGGCAGATAGTCTCTTTTCTGTTGTCCATTTAATCAATTTGATTAACTCCCGATTTCCACAGAAACATAATTAAAAGAGGTGATGGTTGAGGTAGGTGATGGATGAGGTGTATTATGGATGAGGTAGGTGATGACTGAAGTAGGCGATGATGACTTAGGTAGGTGATGACTTAGGTAGGTGATGACTGGGGTAGGTGACGACTGAAGTAAGTGATGACTGCGGTGAGTGGTGACTGAGGTAGGTGACGACTGAGGTAATTGGTGACTGTGGTCAGTGGTGACTGAGGTATATGATGACTGAGGTAAGTGATGACTGAGGTTGGTGATGACTGAAGTAGATGACTGAGATAACTGGAACAAAATTACGTACACTCCAAACCCTTAACATTACAGATGAACTCTAACCCATTATCCCTCTACTTTGTACCACGCCCTCTCCCACCTCAGCCATTCCCAAACTGACCCAGTTAAAATAATCGGCCATCTTGTCGACGTCCAAAGACTGTTAGTACAGTCTTTGTGCAGTCGTAAGACAGTCTTTTATGGACATATATGTCAATATAAGTAGGATACCTCACTGGGGGTTGAGAACAAAGATAAACCGCATTCGATCGGTAAGACGTACTGAGGTCATCTTCAGGGTTACTCAAGGTCATATACGTGATAGTGGTAATTGATAATTCCCCGTTCGTCGCTTTCGTGCGGCGCGCATGCGTCTTATATCCGTTCGTCCGTCCGTCCGTCCGTCCGTCCGTCTGTCTGCCTGCCTGCCTGCCTGTATGTCTCTCTGAAATCGATGTCTATCCGACAAAGAGAAACACTTGTTATATTTCAATCAGACCAACGACACGTTGCGGCCATCTTGTCGGTGTTGGCACCGTGCCAACTTATACCTTGATGAGCGATAATAGGTGTAATAACAATATACGGACACTGAGCACGTCGCATCGCCACTAAATACTGTCATAAGCCGATAAACGTTCGACGAGCGACATCTATTCACCGAGATGTATCGACCACAGCGCCACCTAGCAACCGGATCGGACTTTAGGTGCGAGATTATCGGAGAATCTCGTCCCGGTGCAACCACTGATGATGCATATATATATATATATATATATATATATATATATATATATATATATATATATATATATATACGTATCCCTATTAATGCCTGGTTAAATAGCTGCCGATGCCAATGACGTCAGCAGCGTTTCCGCTACCGGAAGTAAAATTGCGACGCGCAGCTGAGGCGCGCGGCGGGCTGGATGTGGCAGCGTCTGGCGAGCACTGCGTTCCCGATGCTTAATCGTATGCTGATGTATGTAAATAAGGTAATCTAGAGGTGTGGCGTCATCTAAGATGGCGGATGTTATAACATATTATATCAAATTATGGATGTTTAACAATAGTTCTCCTGCTAATCTACATACCTGCTGGTAGCGCTGGCATGGGTATGTTGGTTGGTTGGCAGGTGCCTTGCAGGTACGAGGTTGTTAAGAGGCAGGCATCGTGCAAGCAGACAGTTCGCAAGCGGTAGCTTCCTTGCAGGTGGATGGTCGGTAGGGATTTTATGCCTTGCAGGTAGATGGTTTAAAGGCGTCGCCTACCCTGACGGCATATGCCAGGTAGGTAGGCGGCGGAGAACTTGCAGGTAGACAGCAGGTACCCGGTAGAGGGCGGGTAAATTTGTGTACCGTAACTAGGCAGGTAGTCTCTGATGGACGTCTTACCTAAGAACGTGTAATCAGTTGCAGGTAGATCGCATGAGGTTAGTGCAAATAACAGATAAGCACACGATTGGCAGGCGGCAGGTATAATTAGCACGTAGACGGCCATTAATGAACGCTTTTAATCAAAATGGCCAGGCTATGGTAGCAATACGGAAGATCCTAAAGTTGTACCCAATTATCGCCCAGACAACATTATTTTGGGTGCCTCCTCGTCACATCTGGGGTACTTGGCCTTTAGATCTTGTTTATTTGGCCTTGGTACGGTCTGTACTTGGGTTCGTTCCTCTGACTTACACTTGACTCGTACTTAACTCGTAGCTGTACTTTTTCAATTTGACCCCCCCCCATTCTCGTACTTTCCCTCGGGGACGACGGGAAACATGGCGGCTGGCGGACTGAGGCACATGATGGGAATTAGATCCCTAGACGTGCGCGGTGCGGCCAATGTCACGTGACGTGTGGCGATGTTGTCAATTGTGTCAAAAGATGGAGCCACTTTAGCAGACACTCACGGCTTTGACGATCACCTGAGCCCTAGCTAGGCATGCTGTGTTGGCGTTATAGTGCCACGTTGGTGCTAGTGCTAGATTATTGTTAGTTTTATGCTAGTGGAATGTTAGTGCAGCGTGAATATTTTTCAATATTAATTATGTATCGATCGTATGTCAGTATTCGTATATTGTCACTGTTAGTGTTATTTTCATGTTGTGTTAGAGTTTTGTTACCGTTAGTATTTTGTTACTATTAGTGTTATATTAGTGCTATGTTAGTGTCATGTTACCGTTAGTATTTTGTTAGTGTTATGTTACTGTTATGTTAGTGTTATGCTACCATTAGTATTTTGTTAGTGATGTTATGTCTATATTAAGATTATGTTATTGCGCAATGTTTGCGTTATTTATAATGACAATAACCGTCAGGCGGCGCCACTGGACAGCTAATTATGTAAATAGACTCACACCAGAGCCCCCTAACGGCGATATTTAAGACGGCCTTTTTTCAAGTTTATTGCCACCTAGACTCCTACGCGCTTTCAGGCAACGTACTAATATAATATTTCCCCTGTGCTCCGCCAAGAAAAGTAGACCGCTTTAACTGCATCATCATCATCATCTTCATCATTTTTACTTTATTATCATTATCATCATCATCATTATTGTGGTCAACAACAAAATGATGATGATTGACGTTTTACGGCCATTTTTGTCCACATGGTAGGCTAAATGGGCCGAGCGACCTCCAAAGGTAATGAAGCGAAGTCAAAGATGAAACAACCTTCCGATCTACCCACGCCGAGATTCGAACACGGGTGATGGTGATCCGTGGTTAAACACGCTACCACTAGACCACGGAGGCGCCCCTCAACAACAAGAACAACATCAACACAGAAACAACAGCAACATCATCATCTTCATCATCCTCATAATCATCATGAACATTAATAACAAGAAAATCTTTGTTCATGAAATAATAATAAAAACTAGGAAAATAACAACCAAAAACAACAACAACAACACCACCGACAACAACAACAACAACAACACCGACAACAACAACAACACCGACAACAACAACAACAACACCGACAACAACAACAACAACAACAGCAAGAAAATAGACATATAATATTGTTATAGCAAAACCGAAATATAATTCCATAAACAATATGCCATGATGTAACGACACACAACTATTCGTCACGTGATCTCTACTGGCCAACCTGCGGTCACGTGGACGTTACCGATTCGGCGAAGACTGATTGTCCGCCAGCCGCTAGGTGGCATCGGCGACGTCCGGGATGAATATCAGCCGAGGGGACAAAACGCCGACCCGAAGTGATCCGGTCATGGGGGGGGGGTGAATAATCGATCGATGAACGTATCGATAACCCAACTGATATATCGATTGATCGATCGATCGAACGAACGAATGATTGATTGATTGATTGATTGACATCCAATCTGCTGCTAATGTAAACGGTGCCGACTTACCTTAGTGGGCGATAAAACAGGTGGTCGTCCTCAGATCGCAATAGTCCGAATACGAGTTCGTAATCTCGCCGCCAGAACCGAGCTCCTAACACGTGCAGTCACGTGTCGCCCGCATCGGCTGGAGGCTGTCAATCAAAGCGCTACATCCGGGTTAGCGGTGTCTATCTACGCCGTAATAGTAGGAGCCGTAGTAGTAGTAATCTGCCGCTAGGTGGGCGGCTGGCCGTGTGTGTGTATGTCTGTGTGTGTGTGTGGCTCCGCGCTGAGAAATAGTGCCCCGCTCTCAGCGATGGCCCTCTATCTGAAAAGAGCGTACAGATACATCTATAATACGATATGTCACGTGGTTCAATACACACACACATATATATATATATATATATATATATATATATATAATATCTAGTCGTGTATATATATGGAGAGAGAGAGAGAGAGAGATAGCGAGATTGAGAGATCAAGTCCTTACACCGATCACTGACCAATCTATTGACAACCAGAACGCTGAATGGCAGTACAGCGGCCGCACAAGGATATATCGACTTGTGGACAACATGGCGGACAACATGGCGGACAATATGGCGGACGATATGGCGGAACTGGATCGGAAAGTAGCGATTACGGATTAAAAGTGATCGAAAGTGGTTTGGTTAGTGAAGCGTGACCAGGCGACGAATGGTGGAACGGATAGACACCGGCTTCGATGGATCCTGAGAAAGATAGACACCTGTATAACTAGATAACCGTAGTGTTAGACAGCTCTACGGAAGGACAACCGTAGAAGTGGATGGCAACACAACTAGACAACAGTAGAGTAAGAGAATTAAAATGTCTATACAGATAGACACCCGCATATATATATATATATATGTATGTACCGTCAAAGATAGACACTTATAGAGATAGACCTCTAGCGAGATAGACATCAACAAGGATAGGTACATAAATAGATAACCAGAGGGAGAGAGAGAGAGAGAGAGAGAGAGATAGAGAGAGAGAGAGAGAGAGATATATATATATCAAAAGAGATAGACACCCAGAGAGATAGAGATCCAGAGACATAGACAGCCACATAAATAGACATCCACAGAAAAAGACAGCAACAGAGATAGCTACCGTAAGAGATAAACGACACACATTCACCCATTCACCCATCTAGCCACATATCCACACCATCACCCATTCATTGACTCACCCAGGCAGTCGCCCATATAGCTACCAAGAGAAATATGTATCCCCCTCATCCCACAAATCACAGCGCAAGTCGATCATGCATTCACCCAATCCCTGACCCGGTCTATTTACTCAACCCTCACCCAGCCCACACTACCCAGCCTGTTTACCCAGCCAAACTATGACAGATGATCTCCATACTCGGTGATGTAGAACGAGCTGGATGGAGGCGTGGTCAATGAACCGGGAATAACAAATATGGCCAATTAGCATCGAGTGTAAACGATAATATAACAGGAAGTGACGTAGAGTGGTTCGGGAAAATAGGTCACAAAATGGCAGAGGAATATAGATAATCTCTGTCTCTCTCTCTCTCTCTCTCTCTCTCTCTATATATATATATATATATATATATATATATGAGTGTGTGTGTGTGTGTGTTTGTGTGTGTGTTTGTATTTAGTGTTCGCGCGCGCATGGGTGTTTTGAGGAAGTATATCTCGCAATAAGAAAAGTTACTTCTCCATGTCAGTGCATTTCACTCACTCACTCACGTACGCACGCACGCACGCAAGTACGCAAGTACGCACGCACGCACATGCACATACAAACGCTATTACCAATATAGTTTCCAACACCTTACCAAGTGCTTAACGGCTAACAAGTCATCTATCGCGACACCTGGTGGCCGGTGTCCAAACTAACACTCTTTGACCTTCACCATCGCCGAACTTAGCATCCGGCCTACTATTATATTACCTGTAATATTACCAGTGGGCGATAATGAAGTAGTTATCGCGCTAACGTATCGTATCAATGCCGCCGGGTGTACACAGTATCATGTACCATGGTACTTCAAATAGTGTCATATCAGTGGCAGATTGGTACCGAGGGCTGCCGAAATGTAATAAAATCCTGGATTCGAATCCACCAAGCGACCGGCAATCAGTTCATATCGCCCATCACTCTCTAGCCAGACGGAGATTGGCCATGCTGGATTATGTGGGTAAAAGTTGCAGCGAACTTGGCATACACCCTGGTGCCTGATGACAGCATCCACCCGTACAGGTCTCTAAATGAGAGTATTCGAAATCTGCATGTTCTAAGGCCGTAAATGGGAGCTTAATTGGAAAAAAACCTTAGATGAGTTACGCTAAAGTCTTAGAAACCTCACCCAACAAATGATTTAAAAGCAAAGAAAAAACTCAACGAAATATTAAAAAGAAACATGGTTGGAACTCCTCGGCGAAGGTATCCCGGTTTGCACTCTCGTCTTCTATTCAGTACGTCAAATTAAGACGTCATCATAACGCGATATCTTCGCACAAGATGGCCGAACGTTGTCACGTGATTTTCTTGCCGGCATCGCCCACAATATTGGACGCATTAATAACCGGAAACCGCCGACGAGGCGCATGCGCAGACGACGAACAACGATCCGATGACGGACCTGAGTAAGTGGTGCTGAGAGTGGCGGCGGCGCTACTTAAGTAAGGAGCATTTCGGTTCCTTACCACAAATTGAGGAACCTCTCGACCAAGAACACCTGAGACCATGGAACCACCGTTCTCTGTTAATCAGTATTGATGGCTTCGCCAGAGATGAAGTGGAAAGCCATTTACACACGTGAACAAGATGGTGGCCAGAGTCGGTGGGCAGATCCCGGAGAACGACATCGGTACTTCATCGGCGACTCGTTCGCCTCTACTCGCCGTATTATCGACTGTCGGCCATCATTTCTAAACGGTCACGTCGTCGAGGGTTTTACTCGACAAATCCCGCCATTGGCGCCATCTTCGTGCCAATTCGTTGCATGTTTCTTGAGCGGTCCGACCCCATTATGGCCGGCCGACCAATTAGAGGCGAGCAGACGATAAAAGGCGCCAAATGTTAACTGCATCCCCCCGAAGACAGTGGGACCCAATCGTAATAGTCTACTTAGCATATGTAAATGAAGTGGATGGTTTTAGTGGTCATGGAGCGAGACTTGTAGGTGTCCGATGACGTGGTCGATGATGATGATGATGATGATGATAGGGCTGATAAGTATTTGAACTTATTTTTGTTATAGCGTCCTGCTATTGTCACCTAGTTGATATCAATATTAATTGGGGTTGGGGGGGGGGGTGTCAGCGTGAAGCAGCGATTGTGTATGCATTTGTGTATTGCATGCATATGTTTGTTGACGCTAAATCGCCACCCGCAATCCGTACCCACGCCAAACAGCGAAACAGGGAACAGCTCCCATACACAGATTATATTTTTTTAAATCGTCCTCTCCCCTGGATATTTTTTATCCCTTCTTTCCCCAAATCGCCCCCCCCCCCATTCCCTAACAATTAGTACCCTTGTACTCTGTCCATACACAGATTTCGAAGAAGCTTCGAGATGGATACAAAATGGCGCCCGGTTTGTAATCCATCATTTCACATCGATGGTATGACAAGTGTGTGAAGGTCATTCGGGACAGTGTCACCTTCGCCAGATGGAATCGGGCCAACATCAAAGACTGGAATTAATTATTTTATTAATTAGCTCGCGATAGAACTATCTATCGTGCGAGATAACAACATCATCGATAATTATCTGATTATCGGGGACAATCACATGGTGTGTGTGCGTGTGTGCGTGCGCGCGTGTGTTTGCATGTGCGTGTGTGTGTGGGTTCAGATTGGGTCGGGGGTGGGTTCTCGAGTGATTGGTATAACTCTGCCAATCAGCTCACCTTACTTGATCACGTGATGCGAAGTTGGCCAATAGCAGGCGGCCACAGGTAATCAACCAGGCGGGAAATGTCCCGCACCTCGTCCAATCATATCGTGGCTACTGCTTTCTGGATACGACTGATAGGTGTCCCGACAGTGTAGTGGCGAGTCATTGGGAGGTCATGTCTGATGTCCAAGATGACGTCACTAAGTTGGTTGATGGGACGGTAAGGATTAGATAAGACTCATCCCTTTATCTCTGACTTGACTAGTCCGTTATATCAGACTACAAATCTGGAGAGATAAGAAAAGACCACCACCCCCCTACCCGCCAATAGCTGCCCGTTATATGTTTATTATGCCGCCCAGGCTTACTTCTATGTGGCCAAATATATACACCTCAACTTTCACGGGGGCATCTTGCCGTGGTACATGGTCATTGATGTATCCAGTCGAGTGGGTTCCGAACGCATGCACTTTCGACTGGGTGACGCACACTTTATTGATCGGGCTAAATGACGGTCCGCTCTCACGGATCATGATCGATTCATGCTCTTCGTGGCTTTCGGCGATCCGGAACAGTCCAGGAGAGGATCGCCTTGTTTGATAAACAGTGACGTCATTATGTCGTAATTAAAGGCAATTTCGGTGCCATTGTTCGGCGGGCAGACGATCGGAAAATGGCACCAACAATGACCGGCCACGTGTGCCTTGTGATATGGCGTCAATTTGCCAACAATCGGCTCATTAATGCGCTTGTCGCTTCGCCAGCACCCGGCCGACGTCGTCAGGTGACTTCCGTCACGACTCGGAAGTTCTGCTCACGTGGGCGATAAAATGGCGTTAGTCAAACGAGTGTGCACATTGCACCTGGCGCTGCCTAGCGGTGGTCAGTATATAGTCGAAGCTCGGTTCGATGCTAACTTTGACTGTATACAGCTGGAAGACTCAGCCATGTACAGCTGTACACTGCTACACTTGTGCTTCTTGTATAGATCTACAAGCCCATATGTGTCCATTTTCTCCCCAATTCTGCCAGTCACGTGACAATCGCGGCATCCCAGTCTCTAAATGTCCTGCAACAAAAGCGCCCTCTGGTGGCTCCTAACGACTCAGCCACGTGATGGGCGATAATGGGAGCAGACGGCGACATAATCCCGCATTGTCGCAGCGGCACAGAGCGAGACTCGAGGCGAAAACCGGAAGTTAATACGGCGATGTTTTGTGAACAGAGCTCGCCGAATTATACAAGATGGCCGCCATATTCACATCCGGGTAGTTACGAATGTGGACTTCCGTTGACTCGGCACTGCGCGTGCGCTCTACACTTACCCTAGCCAGATGGTTTTGAAAGGAGTGCAATCTGCCAGCACTTTTGTATATGTGGTTATATGATTATATATTGATAGATAGACAGACAGACAAATAGACAGACAGACAGACAGACATGATTGAAAACAGACTGATATACAGACAAACAGGCGGACGAGTGCGAAGTAGCCATTTTGTGTTTGATCCCTTATAAATCATCCACAGGATATAGTCACACACACACACACACACACACACACACACACACACACACAGCGTAATACAAGATGGCGCCACTGGTCACCAGATTACATCCTTTTTCCCAGCGTAAGCTTTATCAATAGAGTACACCGGTCGGAGAGACTCGTATACTAGGTTCGGTTCGTAGAAACGTGTTTAAGGGAGCGGCCCCATGTTTGTGAAGATAAAATCCCCCCCCCCAGTTCTTCTTTGTTTGACACCATTTTTTAAATTCCAAGGGTGTAAGTCGGCTCTGTGAAAATTACTTTTACGTCTTTGGCTTTGTGTCTTTTGAATTAAAGCCCGTTTCTATGGCAACCAATCCAAGCTGCGACGATGATGCCGAATACGATGATAAGAGTGGTGTGTGCGTGTATTTGTGTGTTTATGTGTGTGTGCTTGTGTGTCTGTGCTTGTGATTGTGTGTATGTGACCCTCTCTCTCTCTCTCTCTCTCTGTCTATGTGTGTGTGTGTGTGTGTGTGTATGTGCTTGCGTGTGTGTGTGTGTGTGTGTGTGTGTGCATGTGTGCATCTGTTTGCGCGTGTGTGTATGTGTGTCTTTTGTGGCTGTCTCTTCCACTCCCCCTCCCCCTTCTCTCTCCCTCTCTCTCTCTCTCTCTTTCCCTCTCGCCCTCGCCTCTCTCTCCATCTCGCCCCCTCTCTGTGTCTAGTAGAAGTCGTTTAAGTAATGATAATGGAACAGGCGAATGTTCCAATAAGTTGCCATTTGTTCCACATCGCACCGCCCGAGGAGCATCAATGTTCCCAAGCCCAGGTGTAAATTGACATCGCCGCTTGTCCATCCTTCGGCCATTCAGAGTTATAATTTGTAATTGGAATTCCCCATTCATGCTTTCCATTGGTCAATGTGATTCCCGCTCATCGACACAATTCTTATTACCCCCCCCCCTCCCCGTACTCATACTGTCGGCATCAACGTTAAACCCTAGATTTAGGTTCGAAACATGTCAACAAAGCCCTTCTCCTGTTCCAACTAACAATTTTCTAGCATATCCACACAGAAAAACTAATGTGCCTCCCCCTCCCCACCCCCGCTCGCCCAACAATGACACTGATAATTCATCAATGATCACCTGCCTATGTAAACCGTAAATTTATCCATATCTTGCCCTCGCTCCAACTAACAATACATCAATATAGGTCAATGATCAGACTGTTATGTGGATATCCCCCCCCTCCCAATAATATCCACATCCACATCTGTCAATATACATAATCCACGCTCACACAGACACTTCGTTAGTAAATCGCTACCCGTATAGTTCTCTTTAATTAATACTTTACCATTATAACTCCAAATGAAACTGAGGAATTATTTCTTATACAATGCGCTGGGTTATAAACTATTTTTTTGTGACGATACGTGGTGGGGACGGTTTGTAAGTTTGACGGGATGTGATGGGGACGGTTCGTAAGTGTGACGGTATGTTATGTGGACGGTTTGCAAGTCCGATGGTATGTACGATTTGGAAGTGTAAAGTTTAATTGAGGGGGAGCCTGTTTGTGTGACGGTATGTTATGGGGACGGTTTGTAAGTGTGACGGTATATGGTGGGAACGGTTTGTAAGTGTAACGGTATATGATGGGGGCCTGTTTGTGTGACGGTATGTTATGGGGACGGTTTGTAAGTGTGACGGTATATGGTGGGAACGGTTTGTAAGTGTAACGGTATATGATGGGGGCCTGTTCGTGTGACGGTATGTTATGGGACGGTTTGTAATTGTGACGGTATACGGTGGGGTCCTGTTTGTAAGTGTGATGGTATATGGTGGGGATGGTATATAAATGTGACGGTATGTGATAGGGACGGTTTGTAATTGTGACAGTATGTGGTTTATACGAAAACGTGTGTGTGTGTGTGTGTGTGTGTGTGTGTGTGTGTATGAAATCGTTGATGGATACAAGTTGCGTGTTTGACCATGTTGAAGTGTGTACGAGTTTGGTGTAGCAGTGCATGATAAGTGGGATATTTTTGTATGATTGTATGTGATGGGTGCCTCTATCTCTCTCTCTCTCTCTCTCTCTCTCTCTCTCTCTCTCTATCTATCTATCTGTCTGTGTGTGTGTGTGTGTGTGTGTGTGTGTGTGTGTGTGTGTGTGTGTGTGTGTTTGTGTGACGATGAGGCAAAGCCACAGAAGTAATTTTATAAGTTGACCTATGAACTTGTATTTGTAGAATCCATGTTTATTTAGTTATTGGAAGTCACGTGATAACGGAAAATCTGGGTATTGATGGGTTATATGTGGGGATAACCGACAGACCGACCGACTGACTGACTGTCTGACTGACTGATTTATTTATTGACAGATGACTAACTAACTATCTGACAAACTGACTGACTGACCAACTGACTGACTGACTAACCGACTGACTGACCGACTGGTAGACTGACTGTCTGAGTAATGTTTGATTGATGGAGGGACGGAGTGTCTCATTCATTTACCCCCTCACTCACTGACTATCTGACTGACTGACTGACTGACTGACTGACTGACATTTATCTGATTCATAAATTGCAATCAAACTGATTGTTCCACTCGCGTCAACAGTTTATCACGTGACTTCTTTATTCTTCCATCTGGTAGCCCGAAGCTGTTGTTGATAATTAGCACCAGGAGGCGCCACTTGCTGCCGTCAAAATGTGGAGAAACCTGTTACCTGACAAAAATCTCGAAATCGTTTTGTTCTAAAAATCGACTACAATTTATGGCTTGCGCTGAGTAGCTACCGGAAATAGGCGATATATCGAATAATAATCACGTGATGCTGAGCATTTTTGATGGCAAATGAATAATATTGTTTCAAGACAGTGAGACAGACAGACAGACAGTCAGTCAGACAGACAGACAGACAGACGGAAAGGCAGACAGATCAGAGAAACTAGGCAGTAACACCCCCCCCCTTACACACAACACACACACACAACACACACACACACACGTACACATACACCTGGATGTGCACATTATCACGCACCCATACATACTCAAATTATATAAAGATTTCTTAAGATTTCTGAAGTATGATAATGATGATGATGATGATGACGATGATGAAGATGATGATGAAAACGATGATGATGATAATGATGTTGTTGTTGTTGTTGTCGATGATCGTGATATCGAATACTGTCCAAAATTAACAGGAAGCCAAATATTACTAAACCAGTTCAAAACTAAATCCCATGAATAAGATACGAAACTAACCCGTTCAAAACTAATACGAAACTAACACTTCATTCGTCAATCATTAAATTAGAAAGTAAAAGATTTCTCGGACTAATCTTATTTCGAACACGTTAACTTTGCATATTTCAATTTCCGCCCTTTGTGACCAATTTTAGCAAGCGACATAAATCCGCCCAATCGCATTAGTGCTTTTAGCGCCGTATGGTCAACTCGGGTAAGACCGAGCCGCTGATTGGCTTATCAATCGTTACCGGCTCATGAATATTAATAAGCGATTAGCGCAAATCGCTGGTTCTCGTGTGGGACGTGCCAAAAATAGCGCCAGTTTGTCGTGTTTTTGTCGTGTTTTAGTTAATTTTTTATATTTGTTATAAGTTGTCGTTGCGTTTTTGGTACCTATTATCAGACCGGGGTGGCTGCCTGCTGAGAAAAGGGACGCTCCCCAACCTTCGTTGGTTTCTGTCGCTTTCCGGTTAATAAATGCTCCCCACCGCAGATTTAATGGCGGCACTTGTAGATTGCCGCTTGTAGATTAGATTTTCGCCGACCGCCAAGCTTCTTGTTAACGTTTAGGAATGTCTGACCATACCTGTACGTATTCTGCGATAATAAATTGAATCTCTCTCTCTCTCTCTCTCTCTCTCTCTCTCTCACTCACTCACTCACTCACTCACTCACTCACTCACACTCACTCACTCACTCACTCACTTTGTATGTATGTATGTATGTGTGTGTGGGTCCCAGTATATATAGCTAACCCTGCCTGTTACTTTGTCCGTTTATCAATCAGTATATCATGTATTCATCTATCTATCTATCTATCTATCTATCTATCTATCTATCTATCTATCTATCTATCTATATGTTTGTTTGTTAATTTATCGCCATGACTGCTCTTTCTACTCGTCTGTCTGTGTGTCTGTCTGTGTATGTGTCTGTGTGTGACCGAAGTAAGATGTTTCTGGGAGAGACAACAGCGCCACCTAGTAGTTAATGACACAATGCGGCATGAGGGAATGATCAACAATGACAAGGACAAGGAATGTGGCAAATAGCGCCATCTACAGGGAGAGATCGGCGATAGGAAACAATAGCGAGCGATATTAAAGGGAAGTCACCAGGGTATAATGGCCGTGATGAAGATAGAGGCGCCACCTATTGGTGATGGTGATGAATAGCTTGGGTGGTTCGGTCTTCGACGGAGGGATGTGGTTGGGCGGCGTAGGTGGATGGGTGATTATTTTGTGGATAATGCAGATCGAGGTGGGTGACTATATTAATGGGTGGCTGGTTTATGTAGGTGCTTGGTTGCTTGGACGGCATAGGTGGGAGATGGGTGGTGTTGCTGGGTGGCCAGGTAATACAGGTGATTCGTTCTGTTGTGTAGCCAGGAGCGTCGGTTAACTGGGAGGTTGTTATAGTATAATTGATTGGTTGGGTGCTGTCGATTTGCATAAAATGGTGTACACACACATACACACACACACACACACGTGTACGCACATACACGCATATACTTACATACATAGATATACATAGATACATATATATATATATATATATATATATATATATATATATATATAATTTGTGTGCGTCATATGGGCGTGTTTCATATTCCATCTCGTCTCATTACTTTCGGATGTTGTTCGGCTCATTTAGCCTCTTATGCACACAACGGCGACCATAAAACAACAACAACAACAACAACGACACACACATTCACACACACACACACACACACACACACACACACACACACACACACAGGAGAGCACTGTTCTCCAATTAGTCCAATCTTCCTCGAGATAAAGTTTTAATTTCTCGAGCCAACCCTCATCCGTCCACCTCATCCGTCCACCTCATCCGTTGAAATTTCGCGACGCTTAACCATTTTAAATTACGTTTCAGCCAAACTAGAAGTTTCACACAAGAATGTTTGCTGATACTCTCGGCCATGTCGCGTCACCGTCGGGTGAAACGTGGGCTTTTCTTAATATACCCGAAGCCCAATTTCATAGAATTTCGCTGACATTTAGGGCGTGTGAAAAGCATAAAATAGCTTATGGATAATATTGTTTGCAGGTTATTTATAGACTCAAAATGGGTCACATTTGACGAGTACACGCACGCGCACGTGATGTTTACATGTCAATAGTCGGAACAAAAAAATTTGGGCGTTGAAACTGGTACGGAAAATATGAGGAAAGTGAGGAAATTCGATAAACCATTTATAGAAATGTCACGATATCGCGAATATGATATGCTTATATGTGTAATGTCCTATATATATATATATATATATATATATAAATATATATATATATAACTATTACCAATCACGCAAACACACACACACACACTCTCACTCTCTCTCACTCTCTCCATCATGCAAACACACTCCATCTCTCCCAAATTATTGGGAATTGTTGCTTTTCGAGCCTAACTCAACACCCTGGTCGGTATATGACGAACGCAGACAGATCAGTCGCCCACGACCCAAGATCCCCGATGAATAGATAGATCCCTGTCGCCGGGGCGTGTTTATAGTCCGGATCAATTTCTGGATCAGCGAAGCATCCCTGTCGACCAACATTAATCACAATTTAATATTTGATAATCATTCTCTATAAACATTGTTGATATAAGGTTTTATTTTGATGTTTATATTTCATCGAGTTTTCTATTTTCACGATCGATTGAGGTTGATGGACGAATATAATATGACCTGATGGAGAAACATGGATATGGTGATATCTGGAATGATTTGATAGGGTTCGGGGGGTGGCGATAGCGTAGAGGGGGGATTTGGTGGTAAGGTGGGTACTTGGTGATCTGCATAGAATTATAAATAGCTAAATAGAGATAATATATATATATATATATATATATATATATATATATATATATGTGTGTGTGTGTGTGTGTGTATGTGTGTGTATGTGTGTGTTAATGTGTGTGTGTGTGTGTGTTTATGTGTGTATGTGTTTATGTGTGTGTGTATGTGTTTATGTGTGTGTGTGTGTATGTGTGTGTGTATGTGTTTATGCGTGTGTGTGTGTGTGTGTATGTATGTGTGTGTGTGTATGTGTTTATATGTGTGTATGTGTTTATATGTGTGTATGTGTTTATATGTGTGTATGTGTGTGTGTGTGTGCGCGTTTATGTGTGTCTGTATGTGTGTCTATATAGTTTAACACAGAGACGTGTTATGTTCATGTTATACTGTTTTTGCAAATTTTCCCATAGATACACCTTAATAGGTGAACTTTGTCGAGTGCTTATTGTTAAACTTGGTGCAATATTTCTATTTGTTATAATTTATTATCTTTTTTTTGACGTGACATCCCTTCATCCGGTTCTATCATTGAGGCGCTCTAACTCTGTTTGCGGAGGATGAAGAATTGGCGATTTTAAAATTGTTGTGCGTGACTGTGAGATAGGAATATGCAAAGAATGGAGAACCTTCCGGCGATGCTCGATTTTATCACGTAAATACACACGCACGCATGCACGCACGCACACACACACATGCGCGCGCGCACACATACGAATATACGAATAGAGTATGATATATATATATATATATATATATATATATATATATATATATATATAATAATAGAGAGAGCGTGGAAAAATCTCAAAATGTGTAGAGAAAATCTCTAAGGTCACAAATGGGGAACCAGTCCACTATGAAAAACGCCAAATACAGAACTGTTTACAGTTGTCATGGCAACGCTGATTAAACGACCCGATCAAATAAGCACTGGATCAGTCGTTCGTCGCCACCTCTTTCTCTCTACTGCTGTCCAGTAGCAGAAGTGGTATATTTCGGAAGTTGCCGACTAAAAATAGAACAGCGAAATGCGACCGGAATTTACCGGATCCGGTTTCAGGATAATCAAGGCCGGGGGAGGACTGGGGGGGGGGAATGGGAGCGGGGAGGCGAACTGAGCTTTGGATGAAAATAATTCTTTTAAAACGTCACCGACTTGTCGCGATTCGTGCGCGGAAGTCGATTCTGACATCATCGAGTGGTGCGTATATCGGTTTCGTGGACGAGGCGGCTCCCGAAAGGTGACGCGCGGAATCGCGTGGTCCAAATCCAGGGAAGCGAATGGCCATCGGCCGTACGGAGCGAGGTCCTTGTGCGCGCGAATAACCGGAAGTGCTTTGTAGCAGGAAGTGACGAGACAAGGTCGGCTCGAACATGGCGACTTGTCTCTGCGAGCTAAATTCTCCTTGAAATGCGATAATTTGATCAAACCGGGAAAGGATTTACCGAGTTCAGCTTAGAAACACCCTGATGAACGGGCTAGATGGGCGGCGTACCGTGTTCTCGGGAGCGGTCAAGGTCAACTGTCGCTATCCGATCTCAAGGTGATCCGAACAATTGTTGATAGGGATTTGCACTCAAGCTAAGAGCAGTGTAGTAACACCACGGCAGTAATACTGCGACAAGAACACTGCGGCAGTAACGT
The DNA here is from genome assembly GCA_025642065.1 of Paralvinella palmiformis. Lineage (NCBI taxonomy): Eukaryota > Metazoa > Annelida > Polychaeta > Terebellida > Alvinellidae > Paralvinella > Paralvinella palmiformis. The sequence goes on along the minus strand of JAODUP010000198.1, from coordinate 73,927 downwards.
TGTGTCAGTCGTCTTGTAAGAGTAATATTTTGGCAGTAAAATTGCGTCAGAAATATTTTGGCCGTAATGTTGAGGCAGTAACATTATTGCAGCGAAGTAATATTTCGGCAGTAACACTGCATCATTTACATCACGGCCGTTGCACTTTTGACGGCGTTTTGTGTCAATGATTTTGGGACAGCAGCATTGCAGCAGTAACATTATGACAGGAGCGTTGTGACAGTAATGTTGTGGCAGTAATCTTGTGATAGCTGTTTTAGCGTACATACACATACATGTGCGTATATGTAAGAGAGAGAAAGTGGGACACACACACACACACACAGAGAGAGAGAGAGAGAGAGAGAGAGAGAGAGAGAGAGAGATTGGGAGAGAGAGAGAGATGTCACCTAAACCTTCAAACACGATTGGCCGATTTTGTCACGTGCACTTCACAATTATATGAACGCCACGTGACCAAAATAGCGATAACCTCGCTGTTTGTTAGTAATTTGCTGAGCGACAGTGGCGCCATCTGTGGCTAAGTAAGGGTCGAGTGAAGTTTGTATGACAACTGTAGCACAGATGTCGTACATCTGCTTCTAACTTATAGATGTAGTATATCAGTCGTAATACATCTGCAGTGTAGAATATGTCTGTAGTAGATATGTATTATACTTGGAGTACGTATGTGACATCTGCATTACCGATATGCTACATGTGTACTACATCTGTACTATTTCCATAATACACAGTATTTGCTTGCTATGATAACACTTTAAAATACCACAGATGAACAAGGTCTGAATATCATCTGTGATGTGATGTTTTATTTGTTTATGAGTGATTGAGTGATTAAGTGAGTAAGTGTATAACTTTGTCATTCATTCATTCATTCATTCATTCATTCATTCATTCAATCAGTCAGTCAGTCAGTCAGTCAGTAAGTTAGTTAGTCAGTAAGTTAGTCAGTTAGTCAGTCAGTTAGTTTTTCTGGTGGACGGCACATCTCTCTCTCTCTCTCTCTCTCTCTCTCTCTCCGTAGTCTAACTGGTACCGCGTTGGACCTCCTGAGTTCGAATCTAGGCGTGGACATATCCGAAGGGTGTCTCATATTTGACTTCGCTTCATTACCTTTGGAGGTCACTCGGCCCATTTAGCCTACCATGTGCACAAAAGTGGCCGTAAAATATCAATCATCCTCACCACCCCCTCTCTGTCTGTATGTCTGTCTGTCCGGTTATATGTTTGTCCGTTTGTCTGTCTGTCTGTCTGTCTGTCTGTCTTCTATTTGTTTATGAATACTTACTTTATCATGTTATCACAACAATGAGTATCATATATCAATGAGTAAATCAATTATATTAGTCATGTGACAACAAGACGCCATGTTTGTCAATAACCGGAAATTCGCCATCTTGGGTCGTCGGTAATAACGTGGTATTTATTACATTTTGATTCGTCCTTGACACAAACATCGATATATTGCCGATATACTACCGATATACTGCCACTATATTGCCGTTTTGGTGTCAATATTAAGCCGATATCATGACGATAATCAGTCAATATACTGCCGATATACTGTCAATATACTGTCGATATACTGCCAATATACTGTCCTTATACTGCCAATATGCTGCCAATATGCTGCCAATAAACTGCCAACAGTTTCTCAGTTACGGCTTATGTTCGCAGAAATTGTAAGTTTTGGCGCCCCCTACCGTCGGCGACAGACAACCACCGGAAGTGGCTGAAAATATTCATCGAAACGGTGGGGAAATTGGGTGCCACCTATCGGGAGGATCTTGTGGGCGATATTAGGGGTAAAACTCATCAGTAGCCGACCATTACGTGGTGTATTCCAGGGCTAATCTGCTATCGATCGAGCTGCCCCCTCGCGTCCCGGACTCCGGCAAAATGGCCGCCGTTCCGGGCGCGATCTGGATCCGGCATTCGGTGCGATCATTCGCCATTCTTAAGCGATTCGTCGCGGCAGAGTTGAATGGCGCCCCCTAGCGGATCGTTCTCGAAGTAGAGACGTCGTCCGGACGGCAGCGCTGCAAAACGTCGACTACTTCCACCCCGCCCACGCCGTCCATCCCCACACAAAATGGCGGATCCGTCGCCATTGACTACGAAATGGGAAGGTAAACAAAACGAGTTTTATTTCGTCGTCATGTCGTCGGGACGGTGGGGGCCAACTTCTGTGTAAACATTGGGATAATATCCGCCATTAAAGAGGGATATTATCCCAGGTTTGAGGATGGGATATGTATAAAATGAGGTTGGAAGGTATTCGGGTATTACCAATCGATGAGTACACCAGCTCGGTGTCATGCGCTGGATGAGTACATCGCATCGAGTGGTATGAGTCGACGAGTGGAGCTGCTCGAATGCATGAATCGTGCCAGCGAGTGTGCGGGTTTTTAGTTGGCGAGTAAACTGAACTGGCACGAATTGGTGAGAAAAGGTGATTATTTGAGTTGTATGAGTGAGGTAAAATGTGATGAGTTGGTGAGCGACGCGGAAATGGCACAAGTTGGTCACTAAGTCTCAAGTGTCATAAAGTGAGTGAGTATGCCTCAATGTTATACACCGAGTGGGTAAATCTCAACTGTTACGCAATGAGTGAGTGAACGCCAACGATTGTACACTGTGGGAGTACAACTTATACGTTATGAGTTGGCGAGTAAATGTCAAATGCTGCATGTTGGCAAGCCTGAAGTGTTACGAGTCGGTAGGTAAACACGTGTGTTTTATGCGTTGTGTTGGCAAACTTAAAAGCTTTCTACTCGATGAGTAAACCTGAAATCGCATTAATCTGCTGAGTAGGTTGTGTAAATAATCGGTCTTAACTATTTGCTCAACCGTATATTCCGGTTATTACAGTACAGTGTACACTCGTAATAATGCCATCGATTTATCTATGTACTCACATTACTACTGAGAATAATTGCTATTTCATCCCTCAGATGTTATCTGATACCGTAGTACGTCTACGTTTCATAAATTAATACTATTTAATATAAATTAATACAATTATCATGACTTTGGGAGTTTACTGGTGGATGGTGGAAGAGAGACATTAACCAAGAGGAGGTTAATGTCACTGACTTGGGTACCTGGTATTTGGTGTATCGTGTTGTTATTGACAATATGACAGGTAAGGTATAAAGGTGATAGAGGTGTGATGGGGTGATGATGATGGGTCTCTCTCTCTCTCTCTCTCTCTCTCCTCTCCCTCTCTCTCTTCTCTCTCTCTCTCTATATATATATATATAAAATGATACTTTTTTTAGTTGTTGCTATGATGGTGATGACATGATGATAATGATAATGATTTAAATGGCCTTTATCATCCTGCTTATAAGCTTCTCCCCTTTCATTTGTCACCCTACCCTTTGTTTGCAACCCTTCCCCCTTGTTTATTACCCTACCCTTTTTATTACTACGCCCTCTCTTTGTTGGTCACATTGGGGCGGATCCAGATCCGGAGTCAAGTCCTATTGTAAGCTCCGTCGGAGGGTCTATTAACGGGTTCCTATGTGGATTAAATGTGGACGAAGCCGTCATATTTCCCAGGTTATACAACGATTGGTTCTCTCCACCCACTCAGTACGCCATTCGGGGCGACGTCACAACATCGACCAATCAGCGACGCTGATACGGATCGCTTCAACCAATGGCCTGGTCCGATTCTTGTAGACATTGCCGGAGGAGGAAAAAATGGCCGGAAAGATGCACAATCGAATTCTATTCGTTTTAATAAGCAGCCATTTGAATATGGCGACGCGAGCACTTCCGCCATTCGCGAAGATTTTACGGCAATTATCGCTCAGGTCGCCGCTACTCGAGTAACTATGGTAACGGATTTGGAGAGTTCTTCCGGTTGCGAGCCGTCGTTAATTAGGTTCGTAAATGCTGACGAATGACGTGTTCGTCAGCCAAGCGGCCATTTTGTTCGTTACCGGGAGCAAATGGTCACGTGGCCTGCTCACATTCGCTAAGGCTGTCATATTATTGGTCCAGTTGTGTATGTGTGTGTATGTGCGTCTCTCTGTCTCTCTCTCCCTCTCTCTCTCTTCTCATCACCTCCCTCTCTCGGGGGGGGGGGGGGAAAGGGTGGACGGCATGTTAGATGAAGGTTTATTTACCAATGATAGGCATTACAGTTGTCGCCCAATCGGTAATTAGGTTCCACGTCACGTGATTGCTCGATGGTCGAAGGTGAGACGGCGACGGGATCACGTGGTCAAAGAGGTTACGACAAGTGGTTAGTGGTAATTACCGTATTACGTGAAATGAGCTGACGTTGGTTGTGAACAGTGTACGGCTAATTAGTTGGTGTGTATGTGTCGTCTATGTGTACGTGTACATACGCATCTTATCCCTGCCCGATGTGGAATCGAATGGTCGGCCTCTTGCTGGTAATAAATACTAGAATCGATCAACGTTTTGATGACGTCAGTCGTAAGTCAGTTCTCCGGCGATAATGGCAGGCACTTCAGGAGTTCGTCACTTCCGGATTTAACCGACATTTTGTTCGGATAATGAGATATTCCGGAAATTAACGAACCACTTCAGCGTTTGTCGGAGATTGACGAAGATCTTAGAACAGAAAAGTTGGAGGCGACAGTGACTGGCTGGTGGGATTGGCTGGTGGGATTGGCTGCTGGGATTGGCTGGTGTGAGTGGCCGGATGGAGCGATTGGTTCGTAGGAATAAATAGCCTAATAGATTGGTAGGATGGTCCAGAAAAATTGGCTGGTAGGATTGGCTGGTAAGATTGGCTGCTGAAACTGACTGCTGGCGGTGGCTGGTAAGATCGGCTTGTACGATTAGATGACGGAATGGCTGGTGCGGAGGGATAGGGCAGAAAGATTGGCTGCTCTGATTAGCCGATAGGATTAGTAAACAAAATTGGCTGGTAGTAGATGGCTGGTAAGATTATGCGGATGAGATTGGCTGGCGAGATCGGCCGGTAAGTTACCACTAGAACTGGTTACCAACTTTTAGTCTTAAAACGGTCTTACACTAAGTCTGAGCGTCCTGGTAGGACTTCCTTAACAGTAGGATTATCCGGACCATAATGGTATTATAAGGCACCTGGATCAGGTAGGACACACTCGAATGTCAGAGGATGTAACAATAGATGGTGGTGGTGGTGATGTTGTGTGTGTGTGTGGGGGGGGGGGCGGATTGAGGACGGGGGCTTTAAGACCCCTGCATTCTCGGTGACACCCAGGCTCCGGCGTATTTGCGACCAATCCCGTTGCGTCCTGCAGCCAATTAGTCTGCCGAGGGAAATGTCACGTGATCCGGACATGTGAACACGCCTTCCGGGACAGGCTCGCCGGTCCTTTGTCGCCAGGGGGCGCCTTCACACCGCGCTGACCCGACTCGAGCACGTGTCCGGGTCGAGTCGCATGACCGGAAGTGACCCATGGCCGACGGTTACGACAAGGCGGAGGATGTTATCAATACGAGGCCGAAATACTGGCTAAAATGCGGGTTTATTTGGTCACGTGCAGCTGAAATCTAATGGTCATTGGCTGTAGGTTGACGGATGGTGGACACCTCTGATTGGTCTAGGTGTTCACCTACGTCATTGTTGCCGCTTCCGATCTAAAGATGGCAATTACTTTTCCTTTACTTAACTAGGCGTGTTTGGTTTGATAAAAGTAACAAATTTTACTTTTATGACGTCATATTTTTCGCTTCACGTCATTAATGGCTAGTCTTTCTTATTGACGTCTACGTCGCGCTTTCGTCGCCTGTTATATCTCCGCAGTAAGGTACCCACTCAATCACGCGACAAACAACCGCGACATCCGACAAGCCATCACGTGACCAGCTCTTAATTGCCGGTCAAGTCACGTGCTGCCCCTATAGGTCGCAAGTCGCCGCTGTCGGCCGATAAATATCGGCGAAGTGCCCCATCTGGTCGCTAGATGGCAGCATAAAGCGCGCTAATAGAAATAGCTCGCATTTATTACGTCATTTCCGGTCGCCTGGAATGTCTCAGCTAATGGCCGCCGATAGGACGTATTAGAGATTAGTTATCGATTATCACCAGTGAGACGTCATGGCGGCCGGAAGTGGATCGCGATATATTGGCGACCTTGACCCCAGAGCCGCCGGTGACACCAGGATCTCTCAAGTTCCGGATACAAATACCCAGTAAGTTAGCCACATTAGCTCATTAGTGAAATAAAATGATGATGATGATGATGATGATGATCTTATATATCGTACGATTCCTTATCTTCGGTGACATCTGTGCCGGTGGATCCGAACTAGGAACCCTTGGCGTTTTGGCAGAGGGCGCTCTACCAGCTGAGCCATCATCATCTCTTATGCGATTCCTTATGTTACCAATCTCTGTCGGACATCATTTCATTGATTAAATGAATTGCTTTCCCGATTTCTTATCCTCTATGGAAACGCATTTTACTCATTGTTAAGCACACACACGCACACACACACGCACACACACACACACGCACGCACAACCTCAACAGTTTCTTTTACAAACGGCAACAATTATCACCATGACAACGCGTTCGCCGAGTCGAGCATTAGGCCGCTCTGATTGGCTGATTACCGCGCCGTAGTCATGACGATGGTCGTATTCGGCCAATCGGATCGCATCATCGGCGCCTTCTGGCCACCAAACGGAGGATTCTCTTTTCTCTCCGTCACGTGATTGCCGATATAACATCAGTCTGACAGGTCACGGGATTCCATCTACTGTACCGCCATCTAGCTAATGAGACCTATAATGTCGGATGTCCGTCTGTCCGTGTCACTCACTCACCGCACTCACTCACTCACTCACTCACCCACCGCACCCTCTGGTTCATTCACTTGATTACTCAATAGATCAATCATTTGTCGACTAACTTATCCACCGAATTACCTTCTCACTCACTCACTCACTCACTCACTCACTCACTCACTCACTCATTTATACTTACGGTTTACCTTCTGACTTGCTTACTGATTGGGTGACTGACTGACTGACTGACTGATTGACTGACTGAATGATTGACTGTCTGACTGACTGACTTACTCACTCATTGACTGGTTCACTGGGTAACTCACTCACTTACCGGGCCCTTATAATTTACTCACTCACTCACTCACTCACTCACTCACTCTACCCCTTACATTTGACTGACTGACTGACTGACTGACTGACTGACTGACTGACTGACTGACTGACTGACTGACTGACTCACTCACTCACTCACTCACTCACTCACTCACCCCTTACATTTGACTGACTGACTGACTGACTCTGACTGACTGACTGACTGACTCACTGACTCACTCACTGACTCACTCACTCACTCACTCACTCACTCACTCACTCACTCCTCAACCGAATTTACCGAATGTCTTACTCAATCACTCAATCCCTCAGTTACTCACTCAACCATTAACACACACACACACGCACACACACACACGCACATACTCGCTCATTCAGTCAGCCAATAATAGACTGGACCGTGGTATTCTCTTGCCGGTCCACGTTTTAGCCAATACCACCAAAGTTGATATAATTAGAAGCTCAGAGATCACCGGCCAGTGATTAATGTATCTCTTTCTCTGATCTCCGAGATATATTTGGTCCACAAAAGCCGTCCACTAATGGATTATGGTCTCGGCTCCGCATCCCCGCGGGCCCGCTGCTGGCTCTAAGGAGCCTAAAACACTGCTCACTCGGTACACGCGTCCGTAAAATCCCCGGGGGTGGGTGGGCGCGGTAATTTGTAATTTTTATTTATTTTTCGCCGTTGTTATATAATTCTCCGCCGCTAGGTGGCGGTTAGCTGGAATCGGCGATGTATCAATTCGGGTCAGCACACCGCTCACCGATCTGTCGGCGGAGCTGCAATGGGGGATTCGAACTCGGGGTTAGTAGCGATTGGTGGCGGCGCGTCATCGTCGAGTCATCTGAGTAGTTCGGGATCGAAAGCGTGGATAAACATTTGCACTCGAAAACGTCGGATTTCATCTGTTTGTCGTCATGAAACGTTTATCCAGCTGTCAGGGAAGATGATTTAGGGGGAGAGAAGGATCCGGGGGGATGCGGGGAGTAAGATGGGCGGGGGATGCGGTGAGATAAGATGGGAGGGGGATGGGTGGTAGCGTGAAGGGTTGGAGGAGGAGATAGAGAGGGGGAAGGGGGAGTTGTTATTGTGGAGAATCCAATCTAATTTCGCTTCTTCCTTATGATCATTTCAATTGAATCTTAGCGGACGATGGACGCTGATTGTTGAGAAAGTGTGGCCGCCACTCTTGCTAGCGGATTTGGTGATACGGTGAGGGGGTCGTGTGGTGATGGCAACTGCATGGCGTGGTGATGGTTTGGTGATGTTATGGTGATGTTTTGGTGATGTTATGGTGATCGTTTAGTGATGTCATGGTGATGGTTTGGTGATGTTATGGCGATGTTATGGTGATGCTTTGGTGATGTTATGGTGATGGTTCGGTGATGTTACGGTGTTGGTTCGGTGATAGCACGAATGGTAGTATGGTTGGTGATATGATTTGGTGAGGATTTGATGATGGCATGGTGATGGTTTACCAGGTGGTATGGCTTGGTCATGGTATGGTGTGGTGATGATGTCGAAATGATGTGGTGATGAGATAGTGATGATGATGGTCAGATATCATGTCATTCATTCATCCTTCAGAATACATTTATAATAAACATACCTTTTACACTGATCCTGAAATAATATTAGCTTTAATAATAATTTATTAAACCCTTTCTATTACTGTTACTATTAATATTCACATTACTACTACTACTACTACTACTACTACCAGTAATATTATTTACTAGTTCTATTGGTAGTGACATTACTACTACTATTACTACAAATAACACTATTACTACTAGTGACATGACAACTACTATTTTTATTGTTGAAATGTTTACTACTACTACTAGTAGTGATGGTGACATAACTACTACTACTACTACTATTACTACTACTATTAAATAGATACTATATATGTATACTTACTTACCTTAATACTTTATAATAACTACCTACACTATCTGAATAATATACTTAATAATAATTTATTAAACCTCTATTATACTACTATATATTACTTTCTACTACTATTACTACTACTACCAGTAATATTATACTATTTCTATTGATGGTGACATAACTACTACTACTACTACTATTAGTACCACTACTTTCTACTACTACTATACTACTACTATTTATTTTTGTTAATTTACTACTACTACTAGTACTATGGCTACATATACTACTACTACTACTACTATTACTACTACTACTATTACTACTACTACTACTATTACTACTACTACTACTTACTACTACTACTATACTACTACTACTACTACTATACTACTACTACTAGTAGTGATGGTGACATAACTTCTACTACTACTACTATTAGTACCTCTACTACTACTACTACTATTACTACTACTACTACTACTACCACTACTATTATTACTACTACTACGACTACTACCCCTACTGCTGCTGCTACCTTTAGTAGTGATTACTAATTTTTGTTGTTGTAACTTCTGTTGTTATCTACGACACTTTTGTTGTTTTGATGTTCTTGTTATCGTTGTCGTTAATGTTGTTGTTAATGTTGTTGTTAATGTTGTTACCTCACAATGATTCCAGTGTCACGTGTTTAATGAACCCCACTTCGTTTGGTCTCGCTGTTGGTTTCACTTGGTACACAACAGTTAATGGTCTGACCGGCAGTGAAATAGAACGCTCAGGCTGAAGCCTTTCATTAGTGGATGAACTATGACACAGAAGGTGGAAACTCAGAAGGGTTCGATCCGACTACGTGGAATTCTGCATTACAGCGCACCAACAACTGGACCACGGGAATAGTTATTAGGCTGGAGGGGGGGATGAATGAATGAAATGAACAAGTACATTAATGTAGGAACGAATGATTCAGAGAGGATCACCGGAATAAAAACACGCGTTTATAGCTGTCTGTGGTATAAGTTTTCGGTTTTCTGGTCGCCATTGTCGTGATAAATGTCGATGACAAGCATCGTAAACCCGCCAAACGACGACGCCAAGCAGACGATACGCGCTCCCCGCTGCACATCGGCGCATCGTGATCCGCGAAAGAAAATAGTCCGTCTAACAGATCCGCATCGCCGGGTCGGTGACAAATGGATCAGCGTCGGTGGGCGTGCGTTTACAATAAATGTCATACGGTCTGTTTTATGGCCGATTACTCAATTTTAAGGCCACTCTACGATAAATATCTAGAGTCGAAAGGATGGGAAAGTAGTTCGCCGTTTCAGATGGACTCCGGCGCACGACACAGTTATTGCTGATCTTCTACGTCATCCTCCATTGTTCGGGTGCGTGGAGCGAGAAAATAATATTTATTTGTAGGATTATGGATTTCTGGGTGGTAGCACGGGGAGGGAGCAGGCTCAGAATCCCCCAATCCCTTCCCAGAGTATTGCCAAGTACTCGTTCGCGTCCTGGAGCGATACGGCGCCGCTGATGTCAGCCGCTTACGCGCACTGGTATGATAAATGAGATCCGGGTCGAGTGGTCACGTGGCGCCAATATTGGCGCAGGCGCACTTTGAATTCCGAGGATGGTCGCCGATATTAGGGCGACGCCGAGCCAGTGATGACGATAAATTAGCGAATTTCGCGTAAACACGGAGTTCGGGATCCGACGTCGCGATACCCGGATCTGTCGGCGTTGATCTGGGAGACCGTGACAAAGGCGTCCCTGGCTAAACAAACATGGCTACTCGGGGCGCTCTGATAAATATCGACTAGTTCGCTTAATATGTCAGCTAAATGCCGGCCATCACACACACACACACACACACACACACACACACACACACACACACACACACACTAACGACTTCCGGTGGGATATGCGGTGATGTCACATTCAGATTAATGAGCGACATCGTTTCATTTATAGCCCATCAATTAATGGCGATCAGAATATAATGTTTATTTGCTCCATTATATCACGATGCGTTACCTGAAGAATATATGAGTTGACGCATCAATCAGTCTGTCTGTTTGTCCGTCATTCTGTCTGTCAGTCTGCCTATATATCTGTCTGTGTGTGTGTGTGTGTGTCTCTCTCTCTCTCTCTCTCTCTCTGCCCGCCTGTCCGTTTCTCCCTCAATAAATATATCACGTTTAGTCTAATTTAAAGAAGAAAAACCCATCTAGATTACGGCCATGTCAAGATTCAACCAATCAAGCATGTTAGGATTAGAGTTCACCGAGCCAGCGCCCCAATTATTAGCCAATTGGATGCCAGATAATTAGATGAGTGTTCGCTAATGGCGTTGGTGCAGCAGCACCGATTAATCGATGTGTTGATTTCTGTGATACGATATAAGTGTTAGCAGCTCATAAAGAGTAGATATAGATCTAGATCTATCTAACTATCTATCTATCTCTGTATCAATGCATCTAGCTCAATATACATATACCTCAAATTAACTGGCTGTCGATGTTTGTATTTCAATTTGTCTGTCTTCGTGTCTGTCTATATCTCGCCATCTGTCTGTCCGTCTGTCCGTCGCCTCTAGCCGTACACCACCTATCCATTTCAATAAACAAACAAATACATTTCGGTATCTCCGAAACTGTCCACCCCAATCACCGACACCAGTCATAACTCATCCGAAATGACATCAATGGCCTGAGACAGCTTGGCCGCGAAGTTGTCGTAATTCAGTTTTAAAAGAAATACGATAGACAATGACTTATCCGCCCGAGACGAGAGAAAACAAACAAACAAAATAAACAAAATAAACAAACAATCCGGGGCCCCCCTCCCCCCCCCCCCGTTGATATTAATATTTGATGCCTTCCCCGAAGCCATCTGTCACGAAGATGTCTTTGTCATCGGGTAGAGAGAGATAGGCCGGTGGCGCGGCTACGTCAACATCTCGCGCGGGCAGCGAGCGCGAATGACTCGCCAGATCCGCGCCGATCCGGAAGACAGACAAGATCCAGAGGGAGCCGGCGCGGCAATCGAAGTAGCCGGAAGGGAGCGGGGGAAAAAGGGACCCGGTAAAAAGTGGCAAAAAACTATCGGGCAAAACAGCCCCGGCTAAATCCGCGACAAAGCTAATGTCGTATTCGAGTCCCAGTCGCTGTGGCAATTTGTCCGAGCGGGTAAAAAGTTGCGCCGGTGACGTGGCGCGTTTTGATTGGTTTACGTCGTTTGCGCGACGCGCATGCACCTCGCGCCGAGACGCGTCACGTGGCCGCGCTGTTGACGTTGATGGTCGGTCGCAAGTAGCTAGCGCCCACTGGTGGCTTCGTTCGACACCGAGAAGATGGCGTGGGATGGGCGTTATTGGCGGAGTACGAAATGGAAGGTTTTGGTGGACGCTCGTCGAGGTCAAATAGTCGCCATGTTTGCTGGATGAGTGGAAGCAGCCGGGTGGGGGTGGAGGTGAGGATGGGGGGGGGGGCTGGAGATGGGGTGCGTTTCCGGCAAGGTCATCCGGAGGACATGGAGAGCGGAATGAGGGCCGATGAAGAATCTGTAATTGATAGAAAAGAAGTCTCGATGCTAGATGGCGCCACCGAGGCTTCTTGCTGGAGACAAGCTGTTTACCTGTGGATTGGATCTCGATAGAAAGAAGCCTCGCATCAGATAAGAGAAGATAATGATGACGCCGGATGATGGATTGGGAGGTGGGGTGAGTGGGTCGGTGGCGATGGGTGGTCGTGGGAGGAGGGTCTGGCCATTGTTCGCTGATGACAGCGATACCGTCTCTCCCGGGGGTCGGCATTCCTTTGGATTAGAGCGTACGTGGGGTGACTGCAACTGTTAGGGGATGTTGACGCCGAATTGGGCGAGACCAGCCCGGCAGGCATAAGACGAGCACGACCAGCGGAAGTGGTCAGCCGAACGGCCCGGGGGTGGGTCAGAGCCGGGGGGGGGGGTGCCCTAGATGGACAAGAGTGGGCGGGAGAGGACGCTTCAGAGCGGCGACTGACTTCCTAATTGATATGGTCGGGATGGTGTCCGGCCGACGGGGGCGCTCTCAACGAGTTCGCATTCGCCTTCCCTTAAGCATCTCTCGACGAACAGCGCCCCCTGTCCGCTTGCCTACCTTCCTCACCACGTGCCCACTTCACCACTCCGGCGGTGTCCAGCTCGGCGGTTTCCGGTCCGCCAGCGAGTCCATTTGTTCTCTCTCTCGTACCCGCCGACACCGGTTCTGGTTTCTGTCCCGTGCCTTGTGTGACGTCACGACCGCCTCTATATTTCTGTATTTAGAAGCGCTTTCGGGATTAGTTAGCTTACACTGACAGCTGGGATCCCGGGACGGAGGGGGGGGGGGTTGTTTAGAGGGTGTTGGTTGGCCGTACGGGTTATGGGACTATTGTGGACAGCTTAGCCACTCTCTATCCCTTAGTGTGTGTGTGTGTGTGTGTGTGTGTGTGTGTGTGTGTGTGTGTCGTGCGTGCGTGTGTGTGTATGTGTGTGTGTTACATCGGATAAAATGGCACTGGCACAGAAAATCGCTAATCGTGGACAAAATCTGCGCATGCGACTTTCCAAGCGGAGCCTTTTCAGCAGTTAAATTCAGGATAGATACATGTGCGTACACACGTGGGTGCGTGCGCGCGTGCACGTGTTCGCTTGTGAAAGTGGATCTAAGTGTGTTGAAGGGACAAAGACAATTTCGAGCGGAATGCCCTTTTCCAAGATTTCCAAATACCACAAAAAGCTAATATACAACCGGAAATGACACCTCAATCTATGCCGAATCTACGGTCCAGCTATTTCAGCTCACGTGACCACCGGAAATACACCTCACCTCTCACTCCTCTACCCCCCCCCAGCCGCCACGCGTAAACACGCCCGTATATCACACACAAGTATCTCTACAAACTGCGCTTCGCAGCTCGGAATTCTACAGCCATTTTTATTTCCACAACTTGGAATAAACCGTTCCTTGGTCGGCCATTTTACTTCTCACGGCAGCTCGACGCTGTAAATCGAGTTATCGTGCTAAGCCAGGGCAAACCCGGCCATCGTAAACCTCGTACACACGACATATAACCTAGTTTAGACATCTTGTCCCGTGGCTGACAAAATATGGAGAATAAAATGCCGAGAAACGAAAGGAAACTCGATTCAAGATGGCCGACCCAAAAGGCGGAAGTCGCATCGATGTTTGTACGATGGACGAATTACGCCATGAACGGACGCGTGTTTGGAGCCGTTTTTTATAGATAATATTGTACAGATCGGGCGATCAAGATGGCGACCATATTGTTTCCGGTTTTATGAGCTACAAGAGTACGTAAGATTGGTCAGCGAAACTTGGAGAGTTAAGATGCGAGATTTTAATTTTAATTTTTTTATTCCGCGGGCGAGTTTCTTTTGTTGGCCAGTAACTTGTTCTGTTTTGGCATAGACAGCGACTAAGCGAGTGAGTAACCTACTCAATGGGACAGTAAGTGAGTGAGTCAGTGAATCAGCCCGTCGGGTTTCCCGTTCGTTGGCCAGTGATCCTTTGAGAAATCAGTGAGTCAGCAGGGTAGCTAACGGGCTCAGTAAATTTGCCAATGAATCACGGACGTACGATTGAGTCAGCTAACCAGTCGTAGGTAAGGCAATGATTGATTGCATGATTGCTCGATTGGTTAATTGATTGATTGATTGTTTGGTTGATTGTTTTATTTATTCTCGGCGCTGGTCATCATTGGGGTGTTGGACTGTAGAACTACTCCATAGGGAAATAAGATGATCGCGTCGGAGGCCTTTACTAATGAATGAAACTTCTCACAGAGGCAGGTAGCAGTGGGTTTGGACCCCACGACTAGCAATTTGCATTGCAGCTCGTTACCAACACCATCAAGAGGCCAACTCAATGCGTGGGTGAGTGAGTGGGTGAGTAGGTGAGTGAGTGAGTATGTGGTGTCGGCGTATCAACGATGTCCGTCAGTCCGGATATATTCGTATTGGTGTCATCATCTTTGTCTACCGTTGGTGCAAAAATGCAGGGCTGTCTTACATGCTGTCCGTCATTGGAAACACACACACGCACACGCACACACACAAACACGCATGCACGCACGCACGCACATAAGGACATGCGCGAGTATTCATACGCGCAGAAATCTACACAAATCTTTTTGCCAGTGCCTTTTCACACATTGCTAAAACAGACATAGACACACACGCACATACACGTAGATACACACGCACGCACGCACCCACGCACGCAAATATATGCACAAAAATAGCCCCAGAAAGCCCTTATTTCAACAGCCCACTACGAATTCAGTCCAGTACACGTTTTACAATATATCCAGAGCACACACTCATAGAAGGGGACTGCGTCACGTGACATTAATCCCCTGACTAGAAACATGGGGAGGTAGTCACTTAACTCTAAACTAGATTAGTAAAGTGTTGGCCAGCAAATGGTGGAAAATCTTATTTACTTAATATCCCCATGCTAGTAACGTGATTGGCCGAGAGTCAGCATAAAGTAATGACGTCATTAGAACCGGAGCGATGGACACACTAAGCGCCATACAGGCTAGCAGCTGGTCACGGTAAATTGTGTACTGCGTACTGTGTACTGGTTAAATGTACCTCCTACATTCATTCATACAAACATACATATATACACATATAAATACATACGTACACAGAAAAGGATACACGAGGACACACATACGCACGCGTGCACACATACGCCAACACACACGAACAAACATAGCATCACGTGATTTCTAGTTGCAAGTGACGTCGATTTACATTTATGGCAACCAGTCACGTGGTGCATGTGATACACGTGATAATTGTATAGTTTGTCGGAAGCGCTGCTGCAAACAACGCACATTCTTGTGTTTGCACCTATTATCATCCACCGGATGCAGCCATTCTCGAAGGAGGGGCGCCACCGTAGATTCGAAGACGATCGTCAACATCCGGTATCACCACAGGGGACACGTGACTTATTGTTGTGTAAGTGGCAAGGCCGCGCAAGGACTTATCACGAGGGACAAAAAGATGGCGACCGCTGGCCACGATCATAGAGACACGTGCTCGGCGAACGCTCTCCAGGCGGAAGTGACCATAAGGCAACGCCTAGCGGCAGACGCCGGATCGTGCTTGTCACGTGGTCAGATATCCGAGGTAAATCGAATTCGCCGACGGCAACCGCTTGGTGGCGCTGGAGAGGCGACGAAATCGAGTTAGGCGAGAAAGCCATTACCGACGTGATCTGGTGAACAGCCTAAAGCTCTCCGAGGTCATGTGGTCCCACCGGATGCCGAATACGTCCCAATCGGCCGCCACCACCCTATTATCGCTCATCCCAGTGACGTAGACCACCGTCGGCAGTGATCGGCCGATTGTCATCGTCATTGGCACGTGACAATGGACACGTGTTTCGCTAACAAGTCTTACATCTAGGGAATGGTTGTTGCGTTTGCTTGAAATCTTTTTCTGATATATGCTCTGAACCCGTGGGGCCAGCTGTACGAACTTTTTGTTTACCTGTACAGTTAATTGCCATGATAAACTGACCTCGTAGTATGATGCTTCTGGCAGGGACACGCATCTACAGTGATTGAATGAGTCAGATAGTGAGTAAGTGAGTGAGTCAGTGAGTCAGCCAGTCAATCAATCGGGCAGTCAGTCAGTCAGTCAGTGAAGGGTTGAAGGAGAGAGTGAGTAATAGGTATGGCTGAGGTGAGACTTCTTACGAAAATCATGAGATTGCATGAAACATCCCATAGCGACAGTTAACACTTCGACCTGGACCACACTCTCGATTAGACGTTGGCAACGGCATCATAAAATTTTGCGGATGACATTAGTCCCAACGTCGTTGCGCATGCACAGTTACGGGAACTGGACACCTTCTGCAACATGGACCGTGCACCATTTCGCCGAACACGCCTGATCTTGCACACTTATCACGCACCGCTCGTCAAGCATGTTTCTCGCCATATACAGCCCGACAAGCACGTGATACGTGTCCTCAGTACTAAAATTCAACTCAAATTAGTCGGCGTGCACGAAAATCGACGTGCACACCTCGCCATGTACGTCCTATGCAAGATCGTGTACGGTGAATAAATTGCTTACTATAATTCAATAACTTTAACCAACAATTATGTTTGATGAAGAATTGACGACATTTTCGCCATGAGTCAGATAATATATCAAAGATGGCGGCCACTGATTGTATTAACGCCCCCTCTAGCGGCCTACAAAGACACTAGGAAATCCAATAAACATGGCTACTTTCTCCCGGGGCCTCTTCCGCTTTGGCGAGATTTTTTTCTTCTGTTCCATGTAAAAGTTGGGTGGTCTGGTGATGGAATATGGGTGGTGATGGACATGCTTGGTGTTTACGTGGGTGGCGTTGGTGTCGGTGGTATAGATGTGGGTTGCATAGGCATGAGTATTAAAAATGTGGGTGGTGTAGATGGCTGGTGGTCTAGGTAGGGGCTGTTTAGATGCATGCAATGTAGTGGCGGGTCGTGTTTAGGTGGGTGGCTTAGACCCGGGTTGTTTAGATGTGGGTGTTATTGCTGATGACTTAGATGTGGGTGTTGTAGTTGTTAGTGGCACAGATGCGGGTTATATACAGGCGTGGGTGGTATAGATTTGGGCGGTCTGAATGTCGGTGGTTTATTTTGAGTGGCGCAATTGTACGAGGTGCAAGGATATAAGCATATATTAAGCGAAGGTTCCATATACGGGATAGATGTGTTATGGGTGGCCCGTAATAGGTGGTCTAATTTTGGGTGGTCTGTAGTATACTAATTGGTGGGTGGCTTACTGGGTTGATCGAAATATGAGTGGCCCATAGGAGTGATTCACTTGTGGGTGCCTTATGGAGTTCGTCTAGGTGTGGGTGACCTATAGCAGTATTCCAATTGTGGGTGACCCACAGGGGGGGACTTAGCTGTCGGTGACTTATGGGAATGAAACACTTATGGGTGACATTTAAAAGGTGGCTTAGTTGTGGGTGGCTAGTAAGGGGGAATAGACCAAGAGTGATATAAGTCTGAGAGGGAGGCTATTTCCAAGTTCCGGGGATTACCCAATATAGGGGATTACCCAAGACTGAGGGGGGGGGTGTTTGACAGGGCTTTGCGAGAGAGGGAAGTTGTTGTATTATGGACTTCATATTGTGGAAACAACGACAACAACAGCAAGAATATGAGCCATAATAACAACATAACAGCAACAGTCCACCAACGCCACCGCCAACAACAGACAACAACTACGATCAACAACAACAAGAACAACATCATAACAACAACAAAATAGAAGAAAGTAATCACGAGAAACAAACCACCAATCAATACCAACAACAACAACAACAACAACAACAATATCAAAGAAACACAATAAACAAACAACAAACAAGTAAACAACAACAACAACAAATATAGATCATAAGATCTGACATTTTTCAATATCACCGAAACCATATCGATTTCTCATCTCCGCCCCCCCCCCCAACCCCCCCCCCCAGAACATTGATCCCTATATAGGCCAAGTGCGTAGATACGCAGTGACACGTAACCAATTATTTTGACATGTGACTCTACGATGTCGGGCCAAAGCTCTCTTCCAGTTGTTAGAAAACTCGGGTCACAGGTCATGATCTCGGTCGTACGAAATCCAGCCAACGGCTAGATAACCCGGTCAGAGGTCAACCGAACTCTACCCTAGTCGGAACGTAAAGCTGATATTCTCGATATCAACGGCGTACAGCATTCAAGAACGTTCCGGATCTATACGGATTTCCATGGATTACTCTGGAATTAAACGGGAAGCTGTATTTCAAAAAGTTATTGGTTTATAGCACGTTGATGACGTATGTAAATAAAGTCACCTGAAAATAGCGATATTAAGGGGGGGGGTATTTCCGGATGTGAACACGGATCGCCTTTCCAATGCGTATCGAAACGGAACTACTTAGAATAGGATAAGGTCAAGGCCGTTGCCCCCACTCACCCCCCTTACGTGCTGCCACTGCCCATAGTCAGAGCGGAAGTGGACGGATTAGCAGCCGTTACGATCCCTATCCTATTACTGAACTGCTCCGTATTATCGCCTACTCCGATTCGCCGCTCATCCGAACCAGCCGTCCGCTGTCACGTGGATCCACGTGTACCGGTCACGTGACCGTTCATCTCTCCAGAGCCATTTTCCGAGCAATTTCTCCCGGATTTAACGCATCGCGGCGCACCGAACTGGCAAATCGCGGAGACCGGAAGTGTTGAGGGCAACTCACCCCCTAGTGCCGGCGGCGTGACCTCATTTCGGTCTCGAATGTGGGCGATAATAGGATAGTGGGGTACGTCATAAGGACATAAATCACGGGCTTATCGCCGAATATGAATTTCGGGTTAGAATTCCGGTTCTGTATGGCGACTAGCACACATCTATTATGACCAACAAATACGCATGCGACGTATATGTTTTGGTGTTTGAATCTGATTTGAGTATGTGCCTATGATATATATATATATATATATATATGTATGCGCGTGTGTGTGTGTGTGTATGTGTGTTTGTATATATATATATATATATATATATATATATATATGTGTGTGTGTGTGTGTGTGTGTGTTTGTGTGTGTGAATGATTGATCCTGTGCGTGTGTGTACTCACGAGCTTGTATATGTGTGCATGAATGACTGTGTGTGCGTGTGTGTGTGTGTGTGTGTGCGTGCCCGTGTTGTTTATTCATGGGCCTAATCCCAGGGATTACAGAAGGCCATGTGCATGTGCTCCCCCCCACCATCAAACCCCTTCTGTACAAATATCATACACAGCTCCTACATTATGAGCGTGAAATGCATGTCGATGTGTATAACCTCCTCCCCCCCCCCACACACACATCTATAAATTACCCATCACTGACACACACACACACACACACACACACATTCAGTCCCATTATATTCCACAAACAGACCAGCTGTTGACGTTTCGCCACATTGACAATATCGTACCCCAAAAAATGGCCGCCGCACATCTGTATTCGAGCATAATACGCCATATTAGAACTACAAAACAACATGGTGATGAATATTTCAGTATCAACTCGACCCAAAATGGCTGCTAATTGATTCTGAAGTACATCTGGCCGAAAACGGGCAACTTTATGGCAGCCATTGCTCATTATAGGGCCGCGAGATGTCGCTACGAGCGATTCTCCGATATCGTCATCAACGATAACGAGGTACTGAAGCCTGATTGGCTGGACTACGAACTATGCCACATCCGGTCAGTGGCAAATTGAAACGTGTCACTATTTGAGGGTTACCATCTAATAGGGATATTGTCTGGTTGGCACAGTTGACTGGAATTGTCTGGTGGATAGTGAAAGCTGGAATGGTCTAGTAGATTGTGATGGCTGGAATTGTTAGCTGGAATGTTTTTCGGGCTTGGATCGGCTGGTTGATGGCTGGCTGGAATTGTCTGGTGGCCAAACAGGGCTGATAATGTCTGGCGGGAAGTTTTAGATTTAGGGACATCGGCCATATTTATCGATGTTGTTTGAAACGTGATTGGTTCAATTAGGTACACCACAAGCCAATGACGGAGCAGAGTATTAGTCACGTGATTGCTGCCGAAAGAGAGTAAATTAAACCAAGAGAGGAGCAGATTCTCAAGGGAAGACATAATTGATAATTATAGCTGAAAATTAATGGCTTTGACATTACTGAGTTAAATATTTTATCCGGTAAAATTCCACTTCTATCAATCCCATCATGATTACGTGTACTGTTTGCTTTCGTTTGTTGGTTTGTGCGTGTTTGTGTGTATGTTTGTGTGTTTTTGTGCGTGTGTGTGTGCGCGCGCGCGCGCGCGTGTGTGTGTTGGTTTTTGTGTATGCCTACGTTCTATATTTAAGCTTTTCCAACGTCGCGTAACTGTGACAAATACGAAATTATGTTAACAGAATATGAGACAGAATATCTCTCTCTCTCCTTCACACACACACACACACACACACACAGACACACAGACACACACACACACATTCCTACAAATCACATGACCTGACCATCCATCTCCATTCCTGGATAACTGAGTGTAATTAAATCAATAAACTCATCGGACAATAACACGATATAGCGTAAGATAGGGTGATGTTTAGTGATGCCTAATTATAATGGCTACTGTTGGTTATTATTAAATATATACTGTTCTGTGTAAATAGATAAAGAGATAGATAAATAGAGGGGTAGATGAACAGACAGACAGAGGCAGACAGATAGACAGAGAGGCAGACAGACAGACGGACAGGCAGACATGCACCATGTGATATGACTATGCACGGCACGTGACAAATGACAGCTGACCGATGACACGTAATGGAATATACGGACTAAATGACGTACGTCAAGTCTCATACGACATATGACAGGTGACATGTGACATGTCGTTCGCCGAAGCCGACATCAAGAGGAACGCCGCTAGTGGGCGCCACAGATACGCATCACATACGGACAGCCGGGACCTCTAACTTCGGACCATGCTGTTGTTTTAAAGAAACCTATCGTTCTGGATCTATGCGGATCACGTCTATCCGGAAGCGGTTTACATTATCTGTTCGGTTACCTTAATATGACGTCATCGACTGATGTATCTAACGGTTAATTTCTGGTTTGGTTGTGCGTGTGTGTGTGTATGCGTGTGCATATACAGTATTTATATCAACATGTTCCAATGTCTATATACCTGTGACAGCAATCTAGATACGTAACGATCTTTGTTTTAGGTATGTATGTATGTCACTATGTGATGCATATATGTATAGTCTGACATACATATATACACACGTGCCAGCATATGTCAATATCAGTACACGTAGCATTGCACATACACAAACATGGAAACGCACAATTCTCGGTATAAATATATTTATATATTTGTTATCATATCTGCTGCATATGTGTCAGTGTGTGTGTGTGTGTGTGTAGGTGTGTGTGTATATATGTGTGCGTGTATATATATATATATATATATATATATATATATATATATATGTTCGTGTGCGTGTGTATGGATATGTAACTACGATGTATCTGCACCCGTGCCTACGTATCATGTATGATACATGTAAGAGACGCGTACGTGTATGCGTATGTGACACCCTGCCCAACAGCCCGTACCTACCGAGTTACTGTTATGGCCAATCCAGCGTAGGGAACGAACTACCCTCCGAAGACAGATACTCCTGCGTACTCCTAGATACTCCTGGGCTAATCCATATGACGTCACGGCGCGGGAAGTGACCTCGACGCACGTGTACGCGATGACGTAGCCGGTAAGGAAACTGCCAACTCTCGCTCTGTCTCGCTGCGCCAGTTCTCCCTCGGGTGGGGGGGGGGGCGCATCAGTTCGCCGACGGTTGGAGCCACCGTCGATAGGTGGTCGACTCTCGTAGCCGATAGATACACCGCTCGGCAAAGCTCGCGGACCACTCAGCCGACGACACTCGGCACTCGAAACGCGCACTCAATATTGCGGCGTTTTTATGTTGAGCGAGATCGTGGCTCGCTCGGTGGATGATTATGCTGCCAAAGTCTGGTTAATGGTGTTTTATTGGCCACTGGTTGGCGGTGTGCCCAGGTGGGCTCTGCCCAGATCGCAGACGTCGCGTAGCTGAGGTCAACTGGCTTTCGACGGACGGTGTATCCCCGACCTATTTACATATTAATAACTAGTTAAGGAATAGATTTTGATGACATCGATGTACGAGCTTCATCTGTGTATTATAGTGTAACCCGGTGTGTATGGCCGTACACTATTGTGAGTACATTTTGACGTTGATCCGCGCATTGCGTGCCCTGGGGTATAACACCGTGTGCGTATTAAGTTATGCGTACACTGTGCGTATCACTGTATAACAGTTAACCCCGCTCGTGTCGTATCACTGGGTATATTGCAGTATAACGCCGTATTTCATTATAGTAGGTCAAGGCGTGTTTTATATCGTAACACTGTGGGTATTGTTATTTAACACTGGAAACTTTACAGTATAACGCTCCGTTTATTATGTAATATACCATGTCTGTATTACTGTATAAATCTGTGTGAATTACTTTATAACACTGTGTATATCTTAGTATAACACCGTGCGTCTTGGGCCTTTTTTTATGACGCGTTGCGTATTACCATTTTACATGTTGCGTGTATTGATATATGGTATCGCATCATGCATTTTCGAATATTCTAGAATGGATTATACTATTGTGTGTGTTTTAGAATAAAACCACAGACAGACACACAGACAACCTTCAGATATGTCCACGCCTGGATTCGAACACTGGTGGTAGTGATCTGTAGTCCAGCACGCTACCGGTAGAACATGGAGGCGCCCTTATATATATATATATATATATATATATTCATATGCTATAGTATTATATATATATATATATATATTATACTTATATAAAACTTCGTGTATTACAGTATAACACTGTGTATTATAGTATAACACTTGTGTATTATAGTATAACACTTGTGTATTATAGTATAACACTTGTGTATTATAGTATAACACTTGTGTATTATAGTATAACACTGTGTATTATAGTATAACACTTTTTGTATTATAGTATAACACTTTTTGTATTATAGTATAACACTTTGTGTATTATAGTATAACACTTTGTGTATTATAGTAGAACACTTCGTGTATTATAATATAACGGGCAGTCGGTTGGGATCTAATATTGATTTATTGACGATGAGGCTTTGGTCTCCAGTGACCTTCACCTCCAGTTACAGTGGTCACGTGATATAGATCTGCGCGCGCCGCTCTTTACGGGTCGATCATCTCCGATTGGACCGGAAGTGGAGGAATAATGACCGATGTTTGTACGCGTATGCCCTTGTGTATGCGTTGGTGTGCATGTTGATGTTTGAGCATGAATGTGTGTGTTCTTATTTATGTATCTGCTTGCAGACCCATGTATTTGTGTGTGCATGAAGTTATTGGTTATTAGTGTGTGCACGTATGTAAATATACGTAAACCTTTATACATATATATATATATATATATATATATATATATATTTGTGTGTGTGTGTGTGTGTGTGTGTGTGTGTTATCAATAGCCATGTTTTGACACAAATAAGCCATTATTCTGTATGTAGTAATTCGCGACTGAGACTGGGAATGGAGGAGGGGGTGGGGTACACCCTGCGGATGGAAGGTAAAACTTGTACCAGGCTGGTAAACTGGGAACGGCAGGTAAACCGTAACAGGCAGGTAACCTAAATAGGCAGGTAATAAGTAGGAAGGGAAATAAACAAAGAATAGGAAAAAGAATAAAAGAAATAGGGAGACACCGGTAGGTAAAATCAAGAAACGGGCAGGTAAACAAAGACAGGCAGATAAGTAAACAAAGACAGGCAGACAAGTAAACAAAGACAGGCAGGCAAATAAAGACAGACAGGCAAATAAAGACAGACTGGCAAACAAAGACAGGCTGGTAAACATAGATAGGCTGGTAAACAAAGATAGGCAGGTAAACAAAGACAGGCAGACAAATAAAGACAGACTGGCAAACAAAGACAGGCTGGTAAACAAAGAGAGGCAGGCAAATAATGAAAGACTGGTAAACAAATGAAAGACTGGTAAACAAAGAGAGGCAGGTACACAAAGACAGGCAGGTAAATAAAGACAGGCAGGCAAATAATGACAGACGGGCAAACAGAGGCAGGCAGGCAAACAAAGACAGGCAAGTAGACTTAGACAGATAGTCAAGCTAAGACTGGCATAAGCCGGTTGGTAAACACGGGTACGTAGCGGGTAAACTGGAAGGTAAAGCGAGTAAGAAGCGGGTAAACAGGAAGGTGAGCATGGTAAACATGATATGGTGCATGGGTGAGATTCGGGTAAACACTAATCTAATCATGGGTAAGGCTTATTTAAACAAGGCGATACCAGTTGGTAAACCGAATAGTAAACAATGGTAAGATTTTGGCGAATAGAAAGGTAAGTGATTATTGGACGAGGGTCAATTATGATGTTAAAACTGGTATTGTGTAGGTAAAGTGGACTCTACTCGAGCATTAAGCAGACGTGGAGTCGATTCAATTCCGGAATTGGAAATGATGATTTTAAAAAATGAATTGGAATTGAGAAATTTGGAATTGGAATTTCCTACAAAAACATTAATCCAGAAATTAATTTACCATTTTTACAATGTTAACACTTACATGTGGTGGTTACCAATATACTGGAACCATAATGATTCAGATCTTTGGTTCCTTATATATATATATATATATATATATATATATATATATCAAATATTAACACTGACTGTGCCACCGCACATGTGCATTTAACCAATTAAAATGGTCTGGATACCTAGGGCTCCACCTACAACACGGTGACGCCACCACATAGCAAGCCTGTAATCTATATAGAGATATTGCTATTTAGGAATTTACCCCCGTTCAATGGTTACAACGGGAAAAATAAAATTAAATCCACAAATTAATTTACCTTTTAATTAATTTTTTAATTCAGAAATATTTCTTCCATGACATTCCTACTTGGATTATAACCTACTCAGAGTATGTATTCCATGCAGGTACTCGGAGTACCTACTCATGGTAAAAAATATTAGGCAAGAAAAGGAGTCAACTAAAAAACGGAATTGCAATTGAAAAAATTGGAATTGAATTGGAATTGATAAATTTGAGGTGGCATTGGAATTGGAATTGACAAAATGGAATTGACCCCATGTCTGGGTTTAGGTAAGGTGGGTGGTGACCATAAAGAAACAGTGACATATCTTTAATAGAGATCTGGATATCTATGATGATAAACACGATAAGGCCAACGTAAACCAGAGGGCAAACCGTAATAACACATAGACTAACAGGTTGGTAAATATTAGTAAACATTGGTAAGGCGTTGGTAAACACACGATTGGCATTCATAGGACCTAGTTAAACTCGGCGTCAGACGTTGGTATACTGTAGGTAAACGGCATGATCAACGCTGGTAAAATGCAAGCATAAACAAGATGGTATGCATGGGTAAGTGGTATGTATACAGGAAGGTAAACATGGTAAGATGTCGGTCAACAATATGGCGCGTTTGAGTGCGGCAACGTGAAGTAGGTAAGGAGATGGACGAAACGAACGAAAATAGGAGACAAATGGGTTTGAGAAAATCGAGTTTCGCTAAATATAATTATTACAAAAGACCTGTGTAAACAGCCGGCATATTGGGAATGTTTACAGATCGAAACGCTAATGTCTAACTGCTATCGATTGGTCATTGCGTCGTCACGTGTTTAGAAAAGCTGCCGTCCGGGTCGATGCGGACCCAGTAACAAGTCGTACCCGGAGTAAGTCGTCACCTTGTGTAAGATATTATGGATTGGTGATGCCAGGGCGGTGGTATTGGCTGGGTGTACGTTTGGTATTAACCGATTTGGTGGGATTGGTTTGTTGTGGTGTTTTGTTGTGGTGTTTTGTTGTGGTGTCTTTGTTGTTGTTGTGTTGGTATTTGTACTGGTATCGTGTTAGTACATTGATACCGAACAGCGATTTGTATAATAAAAGCGTCCCCCCCGTAGGATCACGTCATGACAGCGTAGTACACAGCGCGCGCGCGCGCGCGCGCACACACACACACACATACACGCACGCACACCACGATATACGGTGGCAAATACGATGGAAATGAAAATGGCAAATTGCTATGGAAAAGAATTTCGTGTCACGGGCGAGACTTCGTACGCTGTTCGCGTCGTACACAGGACACTGTATCAAATGTATCACGCACAGGATAGAAGAATCAGAACGTTATACAGTAAACACCCTAACACTGGGCAACATTTCTTAGAAGCAGATTCAATCAATTTAGTTTAAAAAAAAACCATAACAATACAATAATCGTTTATAATAGCCATAATTTATATAATATTATCCAAATTAATCATAGTTGACCTTTAAAGGTTGTTCATAATTCTACTCTAAGGACATACCCGATTTTCATCGCAATATGTTTATTCCTTTATTACGACTGCTTATATATATCACGGTTAATCTGTATAATCAGGTTATATGTATCCTACCTGAACTATTCAGGTAACACGTCTATTGCTAACTGAGATTTAACATACACAATACCTGATTATAGAGATTAACCGTAACATCTTAGAAGCCGATGGCCGACTTATGGAAACAAGTAGCGTTCATGTGTAGGCCTTGCGTTGTCTATACTGAGTGTTTATATCAATACCGCGCGACTGATTCGATCTATAATTCGAAAGTTCGTTATACAATATCACAGTTTTGTCTATACATTTATCTATACTCGGACATATCTATATCTATATCATGATAGGTTTATATTATTTTATACCATGATAGTTTATATACATCATGATAGGTTTATATTAATCTATACCACGATAGTTTATATACATCATGATAGGTTTATATTAATCTATACCACGATAGTTTATATACATCATGATAGGTTTATATTATTCTATGCCATGATAGTTTGTTTATACATATATTGACAAATTTGTCTATTCCGTTAATCGTTTTAATAACCTTGATACGTTTTTTTAAAACTCTTGATCGCTTTAGTCACATTCACGATAGTTAATCTATGCCATGGTAGTTTGTCCTTGCCATGATGTTATATCCATATCATGATAGTTTTGTCTATGGCAAGACAGTTTCGCTTTGTTTCAAAACCGTCATATCGTACCCAAAACTGTGACATACGACAGTTTCGGTATGTACCAAAACCGTCATATCGTACCCAAAACTATGACATACGACAGTTTCGTCATGTACCAAAACCGTCATATCGTACCCAAAACTATGACATACGACAGTTTCGGCATGTACCAAAACCGTCATATCGTACCCAAAACTATGACATACGACAGTTTCGGCATGTACCAAAACCGTCATATCGTACCCAAAACTATGACATAGGAACGTTTCATCCACACCAATCTAGTACATATTTATATGATAATTGCTTCATTTATAATGTAAGGGAAATAAACCGATATAGTCGTGTCATATTAATATTTTAATACACTTCTATATCCATACCGGGTCCTTTAGATATATTTGTCTTAGTAAAAGAAACTATTTATGAAACATTTACTAGATGGCGCTAGTAATATTCCTTCCGGTTTAGGAGGCAAGTGAATTATGATGTCTTAATCATGATATATATATATATATATATATATATATATATATATATAACGTTTGTTTATACTATCAAACAATTATGTTGTTAGAATCCAATATTGTATAATAATATCATATTTATCTGTTCCCAAAGGCATGAGAAATATGATTATTTTTGTCACCAGACATATTTGTGTATAGTTAAATATCTCTATTTACTAAACACATCCACGTCAAATAGGGAAATATTTCTCCTTTTAATATATAATGTAATTTGTCCCGGCTTTAATCTTTTCAACTTAAACCCATTAGTTCACACTTTTGCGAACAATTAGCCACTTTGCCTATTTTCGCCCATATTTGTCCATTAGCCGAACGTTTCAACCCATCAGCCATCGCCCCCCCCCCCCACCTCATTTCGGTTTACGTCCCCGCTTCGAATAATTAGCCAGTGACCTCTAGCATTCATTAATACCCTCCCCTTTTGACCCATTAGTTTACCTCGATTCCATCCATTATCGCCATTTTGTAGCGGTAAATCCCCCCCCCATTTCCGTCCATTAACCCTAGCGGGTGTTCTCGCACGACGCTGTTCAAATGCCGATTTGACGGTAGCTTCGAAATCTTGAACTCCACCGGCGAACAACCGCGCTATCGACTGAGCCAAACCGTCGCTTAAGGCACCACCGTAAAC
>JAODUP010000198.1:35000-40000 GCA_025642065.1 Paralvinella palmiformis | reverse complement strand
TTACTATTCATTATATTGTGAATCCTTAGTCCATTACCAGCTGTTTTTTTTATGGCTGGTATGCGGCTGTTTCTCATTTATTATCAAGCTGTTATCCAGCCGTTTGCCGCCGATGCTCACCTGCTACTGACGATCTTCTTATCTTATCTCAGCTAACCCATTTATGACGTCATGCCAGCCGTTAGTGACGAGTTCTAGCCAATCAGCGGCCTTCCAACACGATAGCTCCCGCATAACTCAATCAGCCAATCAAATTCCCGCTCGGAACCCGTGGACCGTTACGTAACACACAAACAACCAATCAGATCAAAGCTCAGGGTAATCAAGATGGCCGCGACTGTTGTCACGTTACGTCACCCGACAGATGCTAATGGCATACAAACCGAACGACTACTCCCCGATATCCGTACACTCAGGGGCCACCCTCGGACCCCAGGGCAGTATACTGCTCCAGGGGAGTATACGGCTCCATGTTTTCGCAATGATAAAATCGTCGATCCCTGATAATCCACAATAAACCATTGCCGTGCCCCTGGATCATAGGGATCCGAACGGATGACCTCTAGTTTTTAATCTACCACTTTACCACTAGGCCAATGGCTGTGTGGGTCGACGTTTTGCACGGTTCTCCTTTAAACAACCGGCTCGCTACATGTCCGCCATGTTGTAGTCTGATTAACAGCAATGTATGTTACTGTTTTATTTGGCACACGGTATGTCGGTATGTTGAGTTCTTATTATGTGACGGCAGTATATAATAGTATATATATATATATATATATATATATGTGTGTGTGTGTGTGTATGTGTGTGTGTAGTTGTGTGTGTGTGTATGTGTGTGTGTGTGTGTGTGCGCATGTATGCTTAGTTATTAGCTATATTTATGTAACTAAGTTATTTACCAGAAGCAACAGCATGTGATTATTGACATTCAACATCGTTTTCGTCTTGTTTGGTAAAATGTCCTGATGATGGGATTAAAGTATACACCAATACAACAGCTCAACTCACATCGGGGTATCTGGCTGAGGTGCGTCGACGTTTTATTGCCACACCACGATACGGTCATTGATCTCCGGCTGAGAAGTGTGTTTGTAATTTTATTTGTTGTGTCTGTTGTGTTTAAACACTTTTTGTATGTGTGTTTGTGCGTGTCTGGGGTTTGTTTGTTCTCGTTTTTCGTGCTCGTTATTTCCAATTCTGTTTGATGTTCGTGTTGGCTCGCGTTTGTTGTTTGTACATGGTTTAGTGTATGTTTTATTTGTATTAGACATGTACTTGTTTGTTTGTATTTGTGTTTTCGGCTTGTGTTCATATTTGTCGTCGGTTGACCGTGTTTTCTGTTCGTATTTTAATGTTTGCCTTTGTTTTTGTTTGCTCGCTGTTTCTAATTGTTGTTTGGTGTTTGTTGTTTGGTGTTTGTTGTTTGGCTTCCTGTTTGTGTTTCCTATAGACTATTCATGTGTTTGACGTTTGCATTTGTGTTCGTGTTTATTGTTTGTTATTTCGCCTGATGCGTCGATTACTAAATGTACTCAACAATCTCTGATAGCAGTGTATTGAGGGAAGCTCCCTCATTTCCCGAGTGAGGATACGGTCAGAATATACTACCTTCTGGGGGGGGGGGGGAGATTGTAGTAGTTGTTGTTATTATGCTTTAATTCAGCAGCAGAACAGCAAAATTAAACATGTCTAGTCATCCATGACCAATGACAACCGTCCTAATTTAATGACATAGCACATTTTTAACAGTCTCCTACGGGAGACGAACCCACAACCCTAAGAATTTAGGCCATTGTCCGGGAAGATATTGATAACAAAAGGTAATTGTGAAAGGCAATAGATAAATATGTATCTTCTCAGGTAATTATGGGAGGTAATAACAAAGAGTTTTATGACATATCATGAAAATAGCTATTATTATAGATAAAGTTAATAAGGTACGTTTAATGGGATTTGTACCATACTGTGTGTGATAAAGGGTGTCCTTGTTGGTACTAATCAGGTGTATTGTGACAGGTAACAATAACACTAATTTGGCAGGTTGTGAAAACAAGTAATATGGCAGGTGACGGTATCGGATATTGTGACAGATACTGATAATTGCAGTGACAGGTGGTGATCATTGGCATTATACATGGATACAATAACATGTATTGTGGCAGCTAATGGTTTATGGCAGGTGTTATGGCAATAATTGCAACATGTATTGACAGATAACAAAAACTGGTATTCTGCCAGGTAATTGAACGGGTATGCCGACAGGCAAGTGTAAATAGTATTTATTGTATTTGAAAAACGGTATTTTATGATAATATGGTTTGCGACAGGTAATGAGAACATGTATTTTAATCGATAATGGCGATCAATATTGTAACAAACGATGTGAACAGACAGCATTACAGGTATTAGCAACCATTGCTATAATAAGATTTTGTAGAAATATCCCCTGCGGATTGTTCCTGACGTGCGGCATATTGTCTTAGATCCGAAATATCGATCCTGAACACCGGAATCTGGACCATATCGACCGGTGCTGACGTCAGCACCGGCACTTCTGTAACAAGGCCAGTGTCGTAGATAATTCTTATTGATTTTAGTAATTATGGTTTACATCAAAGTGGTAATTAGCACAGCCGAACCTCTCAAGACGACCCTTTGGTTTCGGCGGCCACCTGGCTAGAAAAGGTAACGGCCATTCAATGAATGAGTGAGTGAGTGAGTGAGCGAGTGATCGAAGGAGTGAATGGGTGAGCGAATGAGTGCCATGTTTAGCTCTGGCGCTGGCCTAACCCGAGGCGTATAGCCAGGAGATACCTTCCGAGGTAAAGGAGATCAGACAAACATTTGATTGGTCGATGCAACGTTCCTCTGGCACAGGGAATACTAGGATCGGAACTCACGACCTTGAGAATTCGCATGCAATGTATTACCAGCAATGTTACAGGACCTCTTGGGTGAGTGAGTGAGTGAGTGACTTAGTGAGTGAGTGAGTGAGTGACTGTTACTTATACATGTGTTCCAATGATTATTTCTAATGGAAATGAGGTGACCAGGCTGAGACCTTTTATTGTGGAATGAAAGATCCCACAGATACAGGTAGCATCGATGAACGATCCCACGACCCGAAGGGCTACAGCACAGTCCGCTACTAGCTGTGCCACAAGAGTACGCTGAGCCATCAGCGAAATCCGGCATGCCTATTCCTGGATCGTATCTGATCCGAGAACCTGGCTTACACGATGACCTGCGCATAAGAATTGAGAGATAGTTCGCTTTTGAGATAGTTGGAGTTATAATTGTCAGTAGCTTACCTTTAAGAAGAGAGGGAATGGGCTTTATCTTCAGTAATCCCGTCTCTTCAGTTGAGCAGTTCATATATTTCTCCTCGTACCTTTCAATCACTTAAGTATCCATGATTTAGATAACAACTTTCGTGAACAAAATCAAAATAGGTAATCGTACACAAATATTAGATTGAAAAATACAAGTAAGAAATTATGCACAAATTTACTTTATGCTCATTTGACATGATAGGCACTTGAATTTCATGTCCTTAACTGACTGTTGATGTTGTCACAGCCAATCAGCCATTTCGGTATGGCTCGAAATGGGCTACGTTGTCGTAAGGAATTGCATATTCATGAACTAAACTCGAGCTAAAACGCCTCGATCAAGAGCCTTGTATTTAAGCTTTTGTGCACATGGTGGGCTAAATGGACCGAACGACCTTCAAAGGTAATGAAGCGAAGTCGAAGATGAAACGCCAAGCAGATATGTTCACGCCGAGATTCGAACTCAAGTTGTAGTAGGTCTGTGATCCAACTCGCTACCAACTAGACCACGGAGGTACCCCTTAAACTGTGATAGTCATTTTATGCAAGATTTATTCATAAATAGAATCAGTAATATCTCAACAAAAATCACATGCAATTTACGGATCTGCAACAATTATTTTTTTTTTCTAAGTTAGAAATTGCAGTACACCGCAAAAATGGGAACAATTCTCCATTCTCATTAAACAAAATCGTATGGAATTTTGCCACGCCGATGCTACTTTAATGCGAAACCTACCCACTCAGCTGGTAAGAGTTTAATGAGCCGAAAGGCAGTCGTCTAAGGTAGGTTAGCCTGTACTAGAAACATCACAGGCCATTTAATGTTTGTTATGACATATTAGGGGTTTTATTGACATTTCCTCTATTATCGCTCACCTACGATGAGCGACAGGTCGCCATCTTAAGATTGCGGTCATCCCGGATCGATAGCGATGTCTGACTCTGGATATCATCTCCCGATAGCTGGACCAGTTTATCACAGCAGCCGATCTGGATCGCTACCAGTCGGCCATCTTTAGTGCCGACGTCCAGCCGGAAGATTGGCAATTTTTTGCAATCATCGTATTTTCTGGATTCGCTTTGCCAGTCCCGGATCTGCTTCGATGTGTCCGAGCATCCGGAAAAAAATTATGTCCATCTCGGATTATCGAGTCCAACTAAATATAAATAGACCATTCCCTTCGTATTGCGGCTTCTACGTGGCCTGGCTGGTAGCGCGGTCGGCCACGGGTATCTACCTTTCGAGCTCGAATCCAGGCGTGACCGCCTCTGAAGGGTGTATCATCTTACACTTCGCCTGATTACGTTTTAGCCCACCGTCTCAACGAAATGGCCAGAAAACAGCAACTGTTCGCATTTAACTCTCTCCGCGTATTTATCATTCGTTGTTCTTTTGATTAAAGTTGACAACAACAGATCAATCTCTTGTGGAAGATGTTCTCCGAGGAGATAAGAAGTGAGATCATATTTCCTGAAAAACTCCTTACTATTGTCATAGTTCATTATTCATCTACATATAAATAAATATATATATATATATATATATATATATATATATATATATTTTCATATACCTAGTTTTTATGGTTCATTATATATTATCGTTGGAGTTTACGTTTGGGGTTTATTATTATTATTATTATTATTATTGTTGTTGTTGTT